>VWZN01006627.1:79723-91724 GCA_013396955.1 Regulus satrapa | reverse complement strand
AGTAGGAAGTTTTTTGTTAAAAAAAACCCCAACTTTTCATAACCAAGATTTACAGGAAAAGAAAGGTCAGTCTCCCAGACAGTTTTATAAAATTCTAGCAAGAAATTAAAACATTCATTTGGAAATAATGTGTGTAGATTTGAAGTATGTCCTACCTAAACTATTTGACATTTAAAATACTGAATTTATATTCAGTAGAAATGTTAATTCTGGATTAATAAAAAATATTACAACTTGGAATTAATCTTTTGTATGTGAACTGATTGACCCTCTGGAAATAAAAACTATTGGATGCATCCTGTAAAATTTGTATTTAAGAAAACTGTGGTTTGTAGACTGTTTCTGCTGGAGCACTTCTTTATCACTGCTTTCTACAAACCGACTTGATTCCTAAATAGCTAGATTATACAGGAAGGGAACCAGGGAACACAGATACAATCTTTAAACACTGTTTCTGCTGGTTCTATAAGCGGCTTGGTTAATTTTGACTGATACACTTTTATGCTCTGTTTTGAAATACTTTATTTTGAAGCTTGAACTGTGAAGTAACAGGGCCAGAGGAATTTCCCTTTTGGTTTTTGCTGCTTCCAAAATTAAGTCATATGGGTGCCAAAGTGTGGCTTTGCTAATAGTTATCTATGTAATTGTGTCATTCCTGAGAAAGCCATGTTTCAAATAAAAAGGAAATGTCAGCCTTGAGTATTTTTTTTTTTTTTAATTAAATCTCTTTTCTTATTCTCTTCAAGTTCAGCATAAGCTGGCCACTTCCTTTGTCTGGTTTATTTTTATTAGAAATGAGCAGATTCATTAACTGGGCAACTTGGTGGTCAGGCAGTGACTGGATATGTCCAATAATGGGTAATAGCTGTATTTTTCATTGGGAGACCAATGTTTGCTTTGGAGATCGCCTGGGGAACAGATGTAATCTGAGACCACACCATGTTTACCTCTTGTTTCACTGATATGCCGAGCATGTTTGAAACCAGTGAGAAAGAAAAGCAAACATTTTAGAAGAAAGCACCTGCAAGCACTCACTGTACCCCCACTACAGACTGTGCCCCTGGGCTCCAGCCAGAAACTGCAGCAGCAGGGCTGCACACATGCATGTGAAATGCAAGCACACACATGCACGTGTGTGTATTTCATGGGACAGACATGTCCTGACCCTGCCTCTCCAACTGATCCCATCAGTCACTTTTTTTGCTGTGAGGGTGACCAAGCGCTGGCACAGGTTGCCCAGAGAGGCTCCATGCTTGGAGGTACTCAAAAGCAATTTGGATGTGTTCCTGGGGAGCCAGCTCCAGATGGTCCTGCTTGAGCAGGTGGCTTCGACTATGTGACCTCTAGAGGTCCCTTCCAACCTCAGCCAGTCTGTGATTCTGTGGTTTTATGCGTATCTAAGCCATTTGATGAACTGCTTGTCAGCTGATGCAAGGCAGCATCAAAGCTACTGATCAATGCCTTCCTGCTCATCAGAAAATTTTCTTGGTTTAGAAAGTTTCATGCAATGGGTTTAATTTTATTTCTTTCCTATTCCCAGAAGTTTCCACTTGCTACATGGATATTATAGGCAATCAAGGCCCTTTTAAGTTACATAAGTAACTCAGGAAACAATCTGAGGAACATAAACAGAAGTATTTCAGTACTACTCAGTACTCAATACACATGATATTCAAATAATAAGATTCTTGTCTCCTCATGGTGTTTTCAGCATTATTTTCCCAGTCAAAATTACTTCATTTCACATTGCAGTTTGCATGTATGCAGTAAGGTAAATGAGGAAGTGGAACAAACAAGAGTTCATATTGCCCATTTCCCAAAGTTGTCTCATTACTCTTTAATTGTTTCTTTTGCCAAGCACTCTTCCAATGGCAGCAGAATAAAACAGTTATCCAAGATTTACACAATTGCCAACATGTGTACTCCAGTTCAATCTTGGTAGAAATTTCTACGGACGTGGACTCTGGGAGGCATTTCCCACTTCTGTGGGTTACTGTGTGACTTCCAAAGAATATTTAGTGGCCAGTGTGTTTCTTTGATGTGGTTCTAGCAGGCACTGGTCTTATTTAATACATCATGGATGGACTGGGAAGGAGGGACTTGTCTACAGCATTGGTTTGTGTAATGGCTTGTGAAATGAAACTCTCAATGTGCTTTCAGTAAATGGTAACAAACCACATTTTCCAGGAGGTAAACTCTTCACAACAGTTATCAGTTTCTGCTTCTAGAAGGTAGAGGGAAAAGAGAAAGACCAGGGCTAAGTACAGACTGAATCATCCTCAATTACAGAGAACTACAGACAGGTAAAGAAAACTCTGTGAAAGACTAGCCTGTCACTGATCTCCCTCTGGCATTCTGTATGTGTTTTCAGATTGTCCCCAGGAGCAGAGAGCCCCAGCTGAGCAGGAGAGAGCTGAGGGCTTTCCTGGGCAAACAGAAGCTTTTACTGAATAAACACCATGTCACTGTCACAGTAGTTGGCAGATTTTGAGGCTGCTCTGCAATAAATCGAGTGTGTACTGCATTCAGGTGGAGAGCAGGTCACAAACCTGAGCTTTTAAACTAGCATTTCCTGCAAGTGGGGTCTAGGTTTGCTGTATGGATTGTGATCCACTGGATGCTGGAGAGACTGCCTTGTGGCAAAATCTCTTCCACTAAAGAGCTGGATACACCTGTATTATTTTCAAGTGGCAAGCTCTCTCCTTTCTTGCCAGCTTTTTACAGCTAAAAAAGGCTGTAATTGGGTGAGAAAAGGGATCCCGTGAGTCAAGCTGCTTCTTAGGAATTTTTTCAGAACTGATGCTTTTAGATTGGCAAATTTCCCAGAACCAATATGAGGACTCAGGCTGGACCATCAGATGGAGGAGAGTGGTGGGAGAGGAAAGATGGTTCTGTAGTGGGAACATTATTCTCACTATAGGAAACAAAGATATGATCCAGCTACAAACAAAATCTGTTTGTATGGCTGTTCCTTCCCTGTCTGCCTAGAATGGGAGGAACATTTGTCTGCTTAAAAGGCATGGATGCAGAGTTCCTCCTGTCATTTTCAGTGGCAGAGCTGATGTCAAGTGCCAGGGTTCTCTCTAGCTGAATCTATTCTATTGTGTTACAGGCTCTGGGGGTGCTCTCCTGAGTGATCCATTCTATAGCTAGTAGTATTGCATTGCTGTCTGCAATATCCTGGTCTTTTGGCTGGAATTCCAGAGCTGGCAGGTAGGGCTCCCACCTGACTTCCCAGTTGGTGACTCCACTACTGCCTGGGATTTTGTCAGTGGGGAGAAGTTCTGGACTGGCAGTGAACAGGGACAGTTGCTCAAAAGAGGAAAGGGAGATGGACAAAAGAGCCCAAGACCTGGCAGAGGCATTGGTGTTACCAGTCATGTTGATTTGAGGAAGACTTTGCCCATACTGGCACACCTAGCTTTACTTATGTAATCTGTCACATAAAGAGGTGCCTCACCATCATGACAGCAAGTCAGCACAATACATATCATCAAGGCAAACAATGGGGAAGCACGGAGAGCTTTGGGAGTGTGTCTGCCAGACTAGCAGTGAACGAGCAATTCCTAGACAATATTATGTATTATGCATATGTTTGTCTTCTCATCATCTTCTCATCATCTGCTGGAATTACTTGGGAAGAAATTTACAGGAAAGATGGGATGGATTGCTTTCATGGGCCACAGTACTTATCCTTTCACACCTCCAGTCTCTGTGACTGCAGACTGTTGGGTAATGGGATTCCTCTTCCCATTTCTTTAGAGTAAAAGAAGAATGTTAAAGGCAATGTTCAGATAAAGTCTCCATTCTGAATAACTGAATCCCTCCATCTACTCTGTTGCCCTTGGGAGCACAGTGTAGGCTCTTAAGACCTGTTGGTATCTAGATGCTGTTTAATAATCTTGTAGCTTGTCTTTTCTAAGGACACTAGACAAGGAGTGAATCACTTTGTGTTGTTGAAAATGAAATCATTGTCACATTTATGTTTGGAAACAACAGATGAAATAATTTCAGATAAAAAGACTGAGATGAAACAGAGCCCAGGTGATGATCGTAATAATTATGATATTTGAATAAATGCACAGTACATCATACTATTAAAAAGCAAATGTGCTTCTTTACAGCTATTTTTTTGTCAGTTTCAAATTAAAACCAAGGTCAGATTTCTGGCCTGACTTACACCCCATGTGATTTCATTAAACATGAATGATTCCATGCCATGTAACTTGGCACTGAGGTTAGGTTTCAGTATGTGGTTTTATTGTTCAGGTGCAAAATACGGCTCTGGCTTGCTTGTATCTAAAGGTTATTATGCCTTGAACTGTACTTGTTTTATTTGTTTCAAAATTAAGCAGATCTGTTGAACTGCTAATTTTCTCAATTCCCCTCCGCTCTCTCTCCTTAATTCTTCCTTTATTAAAAACAGGCTTATTAAAATTTACTGATTTTTCACTCAGAATGAGGGATAAGATCAGTTGAAAATTTTAGATTATTAAATCAGGCAAATGAATCATGTTTGAAAATTGATCACATTTGACCAGCCTTCTTTTTCTAATGTGCAGATCAATAATCAGAATATAGTAGCTACCATTTGTGCAATGACAGTAGGAGGGCAAGAGAAAGGAAATTCTTTTGTTTTGTTTTGTTTTTCTTTCTCTGTGCAAAACACAGTGACAAAATAAGTAACACTGATACATTTTCTGACTCTGCCCGTATCCTATAATTAGGAAATGGAACTTCTTAGTGAATTTCTTGGTGCCTAACAAAACACACCTAGAAATGAATTCTTTCATGAGAATGTTTTGCTCAAAAGCCCGATCACTGCACTTCATACACACATTGAATCAAGTAGTGCTAGACCTGCAGTGTATCTCAGTGTAACAGGTTATTTTTTGGTGTTATGGCATTCATTATTAAAATTGTTCTTGCCTCTGAAGTCAGGAGAACTTTCAAAGCCTCTTACTGTTCTAAGAATTATTCTCTATTTGCTCTCCTCTCATATTTTTCTAAAAGGTTGCTGACACATTATTAAAAAGATGCCCACCTTGTACATATCTTCCGGTAGGTGAATGCTTAGCAGTCAGTTTTGAGGTGTACAGTTAAAGTAAAAAGCAGTTACCTGTTTTCAATTAGTTTTTAAATATCAGGTGACCTTAACCAGCTTTATATTTTATATAGTTTTATATTTGGTTAATGCTGGCCTGCTAAGGTAAAACTTTTTTCTGAAGCTTTTCTACAGTTGGGCTTTTCATAACACCACTGTTGCTTTATGTCTTATTAAGCCTTTGCAGCTCTAAAACTTCTGCTAACAGGGATGGAATGGGCCAACACCTGACAGTAACTATAAAGAGTGTAATTAATTTCCTTAAGAAGCCAGAATTAACTTGTAAAACTTTTTAATACCTAAAATTAGTATACATATATATAAACTTTATTTTATATATATTTGTTATTTTAGTGTAACAAGTTTATATATATTCACAAAGAATGTCACAAAAGAATGAATGGAGCTGAGCCATCTTTGAGAAGGAGGTTGGAGTTGATCTTCTCTGACCTGAACTGACCTAACTGACCTATGATCCTGTGGTCTAACAGCTTATTTCTGCCCCTATATCCTGCTGCCCTGCTGTTCTCCCCATGCAGAGGGATGAGAACTGGCAAATAACAGGGTATTTGACTGGGACGTCTCTCTGAGCTGTGAAAATGTCTATCTCATGTATTTGGAAGTTGTTCTCGCTGTAAAAGTAATGCTTCCTTGCCACTTAATTGTATCTGTCTTTCCACTGGAACTGCTTGCTGTGGATAACATCCATCCCCTAGCTGCCCCCAGCTCATTGTTTATATGACTCGTATTGGGAAAATTGCATTCCTGGTCATGTTAATAACAAAAAACCTGGCCTTTGAGATGTGATGTGTAATACACTGAGGGAACAGCTAAGCATAAAAAGCACAAAATTAAATCACTTGTAATAAATTTTATTTCTTTTCTTTTTTCATTTGGCTGAGTTCATGCTGAAGTCCATGTGTTTGTTTTAGCCCTTTTGGGACATAGTTCAGCACATTATTTATACAAAGTTACTTCAGTGGCTGATTGTTATTAATTACCACCCTGAGTTCTCTGCGAGTCAAGCTGGACTCCAAATGAAATTTGCTTTCCAAAGTAATTAGGAGTTAATGTTGCAAAGTGTGTTGTGTACTGTATTATTGTAATAACATATTTATAAAATTGTTCATTTGCTTCAGAACCCTCAAATCTTTCTCTGAAATTTAGAAAATATTGCTAAATACATCAGAGAGGACAGGCCTTCCTCAGCTCTTTGCATGTTTGACTGGGTGCAAGGAATTCACTCATTCCTGTTATTCTGTTGCTTTATGGGTTTAGGACCCCTCATTGAAAGTAGGATGCAAGTTTGAACAGAACTTATACTGTATTAGGTAACTTAGACTATAGAGTCACTGCCTATACATGCACAACATAGATCCATTTCAGATCACCTTACAGTGATTTTCTTTGGTTTACTGCTGATCTGAGAGTTTAGTTTCACCTTCTCAAAATGCAACTGCTTAATTTATTGGAGGTTTTATTTGGCCAGCATCTTTCAATCTTATTTCGATGTACAAGGAAAACTGATGAATTGGGAAAGAAAAAAGAAAGTGATGCTTTTTTTTTTGCTTTAGAGGGAATAACTGCCTAATAACAATTTTTCACAATCAAAAGTTTTCTGAAAACTTTTGTTTTCTCCAGAGTTGCTTTTTTTTCCTGGTTTTGGTTTTGGTTTTGGTTTATTTTGTTTTAATTAAATAAACTTAAAAATTGTATCCATGGTTATGGAATGCATGCCAGCATGAGGAATTTCCGTGGGGAAGAACAAGAGCCATGATGTAGAGCGTGTTTTCATCAAGATACCAGGTTTTCCAAAATTATTCTGTGGTTATATTTTTGCATACACTCAGATGCAAAGTCATAATACATTTTCTCTGCAAATTTACAGCATAATTGTGCATTTTCTTTCTCACTGGAAAATACAGTAATTTCTGCCCTACTCTTTCTTACGTTTTTGTAAATCCTGCCAGGAATGGTGACTGACGAAGAAATTTCAATGTTTGTAACATAGACTTCATGGTATTGCTTTATTACATTCCTGGCTACGACTTTGCAGTTGAGTGCTGGGTCAAAGGTTGAAGAAAAAAATGCAGTGACCTTCTGGCCCTTCCTTACCTATTTCCTGTAAGAGAGAGACATTTCAGCCAGCCATGAGTCTCTTCAGAAATTTCATTGTGATGCGATGGTTGATATTCAACTATCATGGTCTTTAGATGAGCAAATTTTGAGCAAGTTTGTTTAGAATTTTTCAAAAGACATTTATGATTCTATGAAGATTTCACTTTAAATAGGCGTTCTTAATGAATTCAGAGTCCTTAGTTTCCCAAAGTGTAAGGCAACTTGTGCACATTGTTGAAAAAATAAGGGGTCTCATTAAAGGGCAGAAAGCACAGACCTTTGCAGAGGTTCAAGTTATCACATAGTAATCCACTTTGGTAAGAACATGCTCATAGTGACTGTGGGCATGCCTCACACACTCTTGAATATCATTTGCTTCGCGGGATGCAGCAGTCGATAAAGCAGCCAAATATTCAGGGAACAGACCCTGATCTTTTTTGCTGTTTTCTTTCACCCTGAGATCTTTTTGCGGCCATCAGCTCCCTGCAGGTATTTTTCCAGACTGGCTTCCCTGTACCCACTGCTAATAAGGTGGTGGCTCTTGCCTCCTGAGGTGGGGCTGGCTGGTGATAGAGGTGACTGAATGAGGGCCTTGACAGCCATTTAACACGTAATCTATTCCTTGCACTATGGGGCTCTGAGCTCTGCACACCAGGAGAGCTTATTCCTGGTGTCCCTGTTGTGTTATTTACCTCTGCTCTGAGCAGTTAAGTCCACCACAGCTATTTAGTAAATTATCAGTTTTCTTATTGGCCCTAAATTGCGCCTAATTAAAAATCTGACCTCCACAAAATAGTCGTCTTCCTAAAGACACAGAACATAAACAGGAAAAATCAGCTAATTGCTGCAAAAACTGCTTTTGCGGCGCTGTAATTGGACCTCAGTGAAATGAATGGACCCACTGGGGATTCCCTAATGAATGTTTAACTGCAAACAGTAGTCGGGCACTTAAGCAGCAAGGCTGATGGTCCCTAATGAAATCAAATGAAATCAAATAAAATCAAGTAAAAGAATCTGGTACTTTACCAACCAGATTTCTTTACATTGGAACATAAAAATAATATAATTATGGGTAAATAAAATGTAAAGAAAAGTTATTTATAAAGCAGTGAAAACTTAGCCAGTCTTGCTTGGATTTTTTTTTATTTTTTTAAGTGAAAAAACCACCAGGAAACCTCTATATAATGTCTCTAAACTTTCTACAGAGGTTTTATTTATTTTTATCTTTTCCTAAAAACACTAAAACTTTTTGTTCTTCCTGTTAATCACAGTCTGTGTGTTTATTTTGCAATGTTTTCCAGAGACTAGCTGTGGAACTGCATGATGTTGGCAATTGATTAAGATCTTCTTCATTTTTTCCAAACCTTAACAGGGAGACAAATTCTGATGAACTCAGCAACATGAGCTGTACTTTGCCTCCAATATCTCTTTAACAGAATGTGTAAGAATCTGGCCTTAGTGTTTCACGTGGCACAGGACCTCAAAATTGTGTTAATGCACAGAGCAAGCTTAAAAAATCTGGACTGTGGCAACACCACATAACTTTGTGTATTGTTCTTGTTGTTGTTGTTATTATTATTAGTAGTAGTATATTTTAACCTGAGTTGCAGAATGATGTGACCTTGTAAATCACTGAGAGTGTAGGTTACATCAGTCAACAACTTGCAAAAAAGGTCTTGAGGGCTTTTTAAATAGAATTAAAAATGCTTCATGATATTCTACTATTGAGTTGCAGCATTGATGACATACAAACCTGGTGAGCTGCATTTTCTTTTATATCTCACATCTTTTAAATCTTTGCTGAAACTTGCTGAGGTTATGTGTTATTTTGCAAGTATTGCAATTTATCCAAGGAAGAACAGGGAAAAAATTCAATTTAATAATGTACTGCCAGATTTATTAAAATGGAGAAAAATGCTACTTATCAATGTGTCTAGTATTCAAATATATATAGGTTTTTTTACATATTATAAATAAAAAATCTGTTGCAATATATTTTCAGAATCATGAGTTAGAATATCTGCTGGCTGTTTTTTGATGTGTGTGATAAATGCTCATTCAACCTTCTTATTAACAACAGGTAGCATTGCAATTACTTATTGTTTCCAGTGAAAATATTTTTCACAAATAATTAACACAGAGAGAGGGAAGTTTGCAGTATGATTTATCTTCTAAACTGCACAGTTAAAGCAGAGTATTCCTCCATTCTGAAGTATTATGTGTAGCTTGATGGGCTTATGAAAAAAAAGTGAAATATAAAACCATTGATATATGCATTTGTATATATACATGGCAGAGGGGCAGGAGGCTTGAATAGCAGCTTTTCATACTGAATGATGAGTTGTGGTATAGACAGGAATCAGCAGTAAATGTCATGATAGCATCAGTTGCAAAGTAGCTAATCACAGAATATTCTGAGTTGGAAGGGACCACAAGGATCATGAAGTCCAACACTTAAATGAGCAGCCCATATGGAGTCCAAACCCACACCCTTGGCATTGTTACCCTTGTGTCAAAGACTGTCATGAAGGAAAAAAAAGGGATTGAGCATTGGTGATATCAATTATTACCAATCCCCTCTTGGTTATTACCCAGTCTGTTTAGCACAGCTAGTAAACAGTCCCATCTGTCCCCATTCCACTTGCAATGGTGAAGCCAGACACAGAAAATTCCATCCCTTAATCTCTGAGTGAAGAAAAAATTGCCAACCTGACTAGTGAAAGAAGCAAGTACTCTCACTTTTAGAAAGCAGTCAAGAAGATGTTTTAAAATAAATCAAAGATCACCAGCTGTTACCCATTCAGGGTTTATTGAAATATAAAAATGAGTGGTTAATGCTGCCTAAAGTAGGAGTTTTCTTTAAAAATTGGGATAGGAAACCTTAGGGATATATATTTTATGATGGGCTAAATCACAGCCCTGAAAGGAATTCCTCATTCTTAGAAGGAGAATCTCTCTTTTGAAGACTGTAAAAGCTGAGAAGTGCTAGGTTGCAGAAAGAAAGAACTGAAGAAAATTCATAGTTCTTGTACAGGAGATGCACTCACTGCACTGGCTAAATTGCCATGTAAATACTTTTGAGTGTTTGGAAGGTATGGTGGGGAGAAAGAGCGTGTCTGCATCTACATCTGAGGTCCTTGTTCAGTACACCAGTGCTGAGTTCAAAGGACATCCTACGTGGGCTTCACACATTAGCACAACTGTTTGGTCCATTACAGTCACGTGTATTTGAACGGAAATACACGTGAGCATGGAAGAGTAGAGGAGCATTCAACATGGAAGATCACCTCTGAAATTTGAGCACTTTGCAACCACTGCAAGGGAAAATGGCATTATATTTCTATATCTGGTTTTCGGTTGCCAGATCACAGTTAGAAAATGCAGAATTTGATAGTATTATTATTATTATTTGTATTGTCGCATAGCATTGCACATTTACAGAAATAGCTTCTTGCATATTTTTGTCTTAGGTAAAGAGACTTTAAAATTCATTCTGATAGTTTGTAAAAGATTTTGGGGAGCACTTAACAACTTTACAATTTTCTTCCAATACTTGTATCATGAAGACACATATAGTAGAGAAATACCTGACACATTGCTTTTACTTATGCTTTTAGGCCTCATTAATAGATGGGTATACTTTTTAATTGAAAATTAAACACTTTTAACTCCTTTTTGGTGAGCACAGCTCTGTAGAAGTAAATTAGTGGTATAAAAAAAAAGTTGGGCGACAAAAACTGGCAAAACATTTAATTTCTTTTGAGGATAGACTGCAAGTCTGAATAGGTGGCAAAAAAATTAGGGGTAGAGAGGTTATTTAATGTCACTATAATACTCAATGGTATAGAACAGTGACAGTTTGAATACACACATTCAGATGTTGTCACTGTATTAATGTGCATTTCAGAGTGGGGGCCCAGCAGGTAATTGTGCAGCATCACCAGAACTGCCCCACCGGGTCTGTGTTTATTTCTCATCTATGAATCAGGATCTTCAAAGGTAAATATGAAGGTTTTCAATATTCAAATGTAAAAATGTAAAATATAAATATTGAAAACTCTTTGGGAACATTTCTCTAAAGGTAAAACTTTAAAATGATTACTGAAGGTGTATTAGCCAAATTAGGAAATTTATTTAATGAGTATCTTGAAGATACACAAGTTATTTTTTTCAGGGCTCAAGATGAAAAATCTGAGCATATCTCCTTAGTGTGCTACACTGCTTCCAGATACCTCTCTGTACCTTGCCCTTTGCCCAACTTTCCAGCTCACTTTCTTCAATGAATAACAAGACATTCTTCATACAAAAACTAAAATTTTGAGGTTTGTTTTTTTTTTAATTATAATTTTTTGTGTCGCCAGTTGTAATTTTACTTATCTAATCCAGTGTCAAAAGATGAATCTGCCCACATTTACTATCCATGGCAGAACCAATGGCCATTGAGGGCATCAGACCGGGTGTTTCGTGGAGCTGCTGCCTTCCCTACCACAGCCAAGGCCCTTGGCTGTCACAAGGCAGAGGCAGCAGTCGCTCTTTAGGAGCCCCTGTCTCCTAAAGAATATTTTATTGCTTATAAGCAGAACAGAAGACATTTTCTTTCTGCAAAGCAATTTTAATTTTATTGAGATTACCAGCTAATATTTTTTACTAATTTATAGAGTGTGAAATTTCTTAATTTTCTACAAACCAATGCAATGAGAAAAGATGAAATTTAGTCTTCTTTGCAAATTAATGAATCAGATATCAATGTGCATCAAATGAAAAATTACTTTTTTTTTT
>VWZN01006627.1:64101-78613 GCA_013396955.1 Regulus satrapa | reverse complement strand
TTCTTACCTAGGGTGGGAAAAAAAAAAAAAGGCAAGGCTACTTCAGTTAATATTATTTTTTTTTCCTTCTTCTCTCCCTTTTCTCCAGTTTTTCAAATAATGGAATTCTTTCAAGCCATGCCAGTTTAGAACCACAGAATATCCTGAGTTGGAAGGGACCCACAAGAATCACCAGTGTGATGTCTGGTAAGCATTTTTTCCATGTATTTATTTTAAAGAAAAGGATATGCACTAGCCACAAGTAGGCAAATTCAAGAAAGCTGGAGAAGCACAGTAGAATTCCTTCCAGATTGTGTTCCAATTTTTCACTCTCTTTTTCAGGAAAAAGGAATTATTATTTTGAAAGTTGGCTGATACAGGTTAGAGCCATCTCTCCAAAATTATATCTGCTTAAGAAAATACCTAATTATAAAATTAATCTGACTGCTCTGCCCCTGCGTCTACCCCCAGCAAAGTCCACAGCAAAGTTACTGCTTATGCCAGTGGAAGCAATATCAGTCTTTATATGGAAGGTATTTTACATAAGAAAAATAGGAAACAGAAATGTTTTCCTACTACTGGAAAATAAAAGGAACATACTGTTAACAGTAGACTATCTCCTTCTTTTAACTTGTACAAAAATGACCTTCATTTTTTAACCTTCAATTCTTCTGCATTAGTAACAAAGCCAAAATATTTCATTGTCTCCCAGTCCAGTAAAGGAAAAAGGACTGATTTTTAAAATTTTTTTTTTCCTTTAAAGATCCTTAATAGGTATAAAGACAAATGACAGAAACAATATTTTTTAAATCATTCCGCAGCAGTAGGCATAATTCGGTATTCTTCTATTCATCATTTTATATCTATATGCATGTAGGTATCTACAAAGATATATTTTTCTGGATGGTGTACCATCCACTGGTCTGACATCTGGACCGTGACCCTCTGCTCTGGGTGGTGCTTGCAGATAGATACCCATGTGTGACCTGTTCACTAGGGAAGCTGGACATTAGGCTCCCGGGTATGCATGACATGAAAGGTCTCTGGGAAAATAAAGGCTGAGAGGGACGGGAATGTCAAAGTGATATTCTCTGAGGGGACTGGAAGAGGAATGCATGTGTGTGGTAATGCCAAGACCCGTCCGTGTGTTTGATATGGGCTCTGGAATTGAACTGGTGGCACTCAGCCTTGGAGGCTGAAGCATGGCTCTGCTGCTTGAACATTTGCTCTTCTCAGCCCTGATCATGAGCAGAATGGAAAAGTAATTTTCCCCAACAATACGTTACATGTTTCATTGACTGAAATGATGCATTTCTCAGGCAGGTCTTTATTACAATTCCAGCTGTGAATCACTGCTCTAGATTTCCCCTAGCACAACTGAGATCAGAGTCCCTTCCACTCAATGTGTCACTATCAGAATGCTGAAAATCAATCAATGATTACAATTTGTGAATATTTGTGTATCTACAGGAGTAGCATGTATTGATTCCCAATCTCTACATTGCCCTTTATGCTGACAGCCATATAATGAAGAAAAACAATAAGGAAAAGAAAACCCAACCCAAGATCAAATAAAACAACTCCTGTATAGTCTACGTTGTTGTAACTGGGATAAAGCATGTAGTAGTAAGCATGTTCAACTCCAGATTTGCTAGTTTTATATTCATTTCATATAAAATTAGGAAATGTATCAAAATATAAAGTATAAAATAATCATGCATTAATGCATCACCTGGAAATTATAAACAAAAAAAAAAAAAAAAAAAAAGAAAAAAAGAAAAAAAAGTTAATTTCTTGGTCTGACACAATCACAATTGCAAGTGCAATGTGAGTGAGTTATTCAATGAAGAATGGGAACTACCTGCAGTATGGGGAGAATACACGAGGGAGCTGAACAGCATATGCCCACAAACAACAAAGGAAGAAAATACTTTTTATTTTTTATTCTTCTTCATTTTAGTCTTCTGGGATTAATAAGCAAAGGGGAACTTGAGTGCTAAATTTTTTTATGTTAAAAGGCTCATTTGCAAAAAGACAAAGTAAATGGAAGAAAAATAATTTATGCAGTGAACTGCTAATCCAGCTGTTTTGCTTCTGGGCTTAATTGGATTTACCTAGAATTGATATTTGGTGTCAGCGTGTGTTATATCATCAGCACAAGCAATAGTTACCAAACATAAAGAAGCCTATCCAAGGCAAAATATTAATTTATTTGGCTCATACTTATTACAATCACTTTTTTATTCACGTATGTTACTTAGTATTCCTGCTTGATGACATTTCATATATGTGATTCAGTCTTAGTTATTCTATCTTAATATCTGAAGCAGTTTAGCAATGTAGAAGACTCACAGCTGAACAAAATGGGCTAGGAAATGGTTATTCATATCTTGTTCTGCCTTCCAGGCAGCTGCACTGGCTATAAAAATGTGCATTGTACCTAATGGCAGGTGGGTGACATCTGAATTCTTGAGTAAGACATGTACTGTCGTGTACAGTACCTTCAGCAACAAGAACTTTACTGGTTAATTCTGGCAGTGTGGAGTTACCCTCAGTGACTGAGTGAGATTTTTCAGGCAAGAAACTTTGCTTACATATAAATGCAAACCTGAATCTGTGCAGCAAAGGAGAGAAATTGGTCTTTATGCAGTACAGGGGAAATAGGCTGTGGGAAGGATGTATTTCATTAAAAGCATGCATCTCAGATTCTTCAGAATGGCCAAATTGTCTTTCAACTGCATTAGATGATAAATATACCATTTTTCTCTTTGGTGAGATAATAGTAATACATGATTTATTATAGAGAGGGATTCAACAGATATTTGGATGTTCTCTCCCAGCCTGCAAGGTTTTCATGATCTGTTCATTTAGTCTCATTTGTGTTGGTTGGTTTCCTCAGTACCAGTTTGTCCTGACTCCTCTGGTGAGAGAAAATATTGAAAAAGCCAAATAATTAATGCAACAAGTGACAAATAGACATGAATTGTGCATGTTCTTGATCATGCATGGATATCCCTATTTTCTGGTGAGTACAATAGGAACCTGTTCCCCCTTCCCTAGCTCCCACTCCTAATATTATTTAAACAAATTATCTGTGGTGATGCTCCATTTCAAGGCAGTGGGTGATTCTGCATCTACATGACAATATATGGTGGGCAAATGGTCCACACCCTTCAGAACCAGGGTTTGATTTTTAGCAGAGGAGAATAATGGAGCAGGTGACCACATCTGAGTATTCACGACCAGAGTCTGGGCTACATTTGATCAGCTGTGCTTATGAATCCAGACCATAAACCAGAACTGTTGCTATGCCTCAGCAAAGGAGACCACTGTCTCACTCCCCATCTCCTCCTGGTGCTTGCAACCCATCCTGTCCACCTGTTTGCTGTTATTTCTGCATGAAGTAGAGGGGACAGCAATTGGAGACTGGTCCTTGGTCCAATGGCCACTAAGCCCTGGGGCTTGTGGTCCTTCCTCAGAGCATATGCAGAGTCTTGAAGCTCTGACTCCTGTCCTGTGCCATAGCCTGGCACGCTGTTGTTGCCTCTGCATTGGGTGCAGTGAAAAAGATGTTGCATGTCCTTCAGTGACGTGCAACAAACTGGACCACTCCCAAGCCTCCTGATGAAACACCAACTGCAACATGGGCAGCATTATCCAATCCAGCCTTCTTCAGATGAGTTTGAATTAAATGCAAACAAGAACATTCCAAAAGCAGTAAGTGGTTATTATCACACCTTTTGTTGTGTGTTGGCAAATATTTTCACAGCTCATGTGATCACTGTGAGCTGGCAAATAGTAAAACCCAGAAGAACCATCTTGGAATTTCTGTCACCAAGAGCCAGACAGGTAGAGCTGCCACACCTTTTTAAGCACCTTAGGTAGACCTGGCTGCTTCACCAGCTGTGCAATGAAGGAAGAATTCAGAAGCTGAGTGTGTCTGTGGCTGCTGCTAATGGACATTTAGCCACTGTCTCCTCTCTAAAGCACAGGGATAGCATGTCTGTCTGGGAGCTGGAAACCAAACATGGCAGAAGAGGATGAATTTCTTAAAACAATCTCTGCCTCTGAGAATTCTATCTAATTTTTGATCTCTGCAGGGTTTTCTCTAGGAGGTAAATTTTAACTTCATTCAGTCTTATTTTGCTTATAAGACAATTAATTGTTAACGTAGTCCACTGATTCCAACATTTTCCTGTTGAATGACCTGCTGAGGGAGAAAGGTTTAGTAACTTGGTCTGCTGATACTTATGCTCAAGGGGTCATAAATCCACCACAGTTTGCTAGACAAGTGCCCTCTGAAGTCAATACAGTGTGTAAAGATGGCAAACACTTGATAAACGAACTGTGGGAAGCCAAAATGGAAGAGGCTTGCAGATAGCTTAGGATATAATAAGTTAGGATAATAAAGATTTTTCCTGCACTGAGCAATTTGGATAGAGTAAGAGAATGTGAAAGTAAGTATTTTGCTAGGTATTCTGTCAGGGAATGTAGGCCTGATACTATTTTTCATTTCACTAATGTCCTACTCTTTGATAAGTCTGATCCTCACACATGAGAGCTGAACTGGCACTGTCTTTCAGAGTAGGCATGAATGAGGGTTATTCCTACCATACCTTTCCATGGGAAATACCTCTGCTGGCAAGATTTCACAAGTGGGAACGGGTCACAAGGAAAGACTGTGGTAAGCAGGAGACAATTCAGGGACTTTAGGAGGAATTTCTTCACAGAAGACATGGTTAGATGCTGGAATTGGCTGCCCAGGGAGGTGGTGGAGTCACCATCCCTGGAGGTNATGGAAGAGGCTTGCAGATAGCTTAGGATATAATAAGTTAGGATAATAAAGATTTTTCCTGCACTGAGCAATTTGGATAGAGTAAGAGAATGTGAAAGTAAGTATTTTGCTAGGTATTCTGTCAGGGAATGTAGGCCTGATACTATTTTTCATTTCACTAATGTCCTACTCTTTGATAAGTCTGATCCTCACACATGAGAGCTGAACTGGCACTGTCTTTCAGAGTAGGCATGAATGAGGGTTATTCCTACCATACCTTTCCATGGGAAATACCTCTGCTGGCAAGATTTCACAAGTGGGAACGGGTCACAAGGAAAGACTGTGGTAAGCAGGAGACAATTCAGGGACTTTAGGAGGAATTTCTTCACAGAAGACATGGTTAGATGCTGGAATTGGCTGCCCAGGGAGGTGGTGGAGTCACCATCCCTGGAGGTGTTTAAGGAAAGACTGGAGGTGGTATTTTGTTCCATGATCTAGTTAGCATGTTCAGTTGTAGGTTGGGCTTTATGAGGTCAGTGGTTTGTTCCAACATAATTGATTCCATGACTCTGTGATTCTGTGATTTTATAAAACAGGCCTGAGCAGCATTTTCTCAAAGTGGCATCTTTTAGAATACCTGTGATTATTTTTCTTCTGTTTNCCAGATTTTCATAAGCCCTAGGATTACTGCTGTTTACACTTATGCCTACCTCAATGACTTAATATGTCACTTAATCACAATTTAAGCAAGCAAAATGACCCCTGCTTTTTGTTTGTATTTAGTCCTCTAGTGAGTATGATGAAGATATCTTTACAGTACTGAACAAGGACCATTTTTACCTGTAGATCTGAGTAGCTTCTAAAACATAGGTGGGCTTTTTGATATGGTTATTATTTGTTACATATGACAAATACTCCTAATACTTCTATCTCTTCAAAGTTATCATCTTTCTGTCTGCTTGTCTTACCCACAGGTGCAGCTGCTGCCTTATCATTAGCAGAAATGCTAAGGAAGGAGTGAGGTGTGTGTTAATAATATTTTTAAAGTGTCAAATACCCTGATTTTCTGACATAATAGAGGCAATGTGAGAAAATTATAATTACCTGTTTATTTATTTGGTCATTTTGAGAATGCAGGCAATGTATGCCTGGGGATATATACATGGGGAACAACAGGAAAGATTTCTGCTTCTATGCCTTGAAATTTGGGAAACGAGTGTAAATAAGAAAAGGACAGCACAATGTGTTCATATTAATGCATACCCCAAACAAATTACAGGAAAATCTTGCAGTAGATAACTAAAAATTCTGCTTATATATTCAGGAAAGAGTTGTGGTAGAAGCTAGTGCCAAATGAACATTATAGCCAAAGCTATAATTTATATTATTGTTTGTTGATAAAAAAACCTGTGTCATTTACTGGACTAACCACGTTGTGATGGAACCTGCCTGCAGTTTTCCTTGACATCTCCACAGAAAGCAGTGTCGACTGGAACTCCATAGATGGCAGTATTTCACAAAGAACTCGAACTCTTTCTTCCCTTTTTATTTTCATTCCTTTCTTCCTCTTCCTCTTCCTCTTCTCTTCTCTTCTCTTCTCTTCTCTTCTCTTCTCTTCTCTTCTCTTCTCTTCTCTTCTCTTCTCTTCTCTTCTCTTCTCTTCTCTTCTCTTCTCTTCACAGGATTAAGAATTCCTGTTGTTTTACAGGAATTTAATAAATACTCTTAGAATTTTGAAAACCTCTGAGCTATATCAGAGTAGTTTAAAAATGTTTATAGTATGGAAAAGATACCAAATGGATATTTATAGCATTTAAATCATGACCTCAGATTGGTGTGAATGGGATTCTGAGAACAGACTCGTTGCATTACCCACTTTTGAATTATTTTGTCAGATCCTAGTGTGATGGGACTAAGACTTCAAGAGAACAATTCTGTATGTTTGTGCTTTGGGGTTTTGGTTTTGAGATTTTTTTGAGGACTGAGCATGTGCCAGGGTAGAAAGTATTTCAAAATAAAGTAAAAAAAATATCAAAAGGGCAAAGTCTCCAATAAACATATCAGAGTGAATGATTTCAAATTCTATAATATTCCTGTTTTATTAATATATCATATAAGACCTGCACTGCTTCAAAACAATGGTCTTGAAATTTGTTTTGCATATCAGAAAGAACTTACTTTCTGCAAAGATTTGTTTTGAGGGTGTTCTAAGTTTTGTACCAAATTAGCTTCTAGACTGATGTAAATCCCCTTATCCTCAGAGGTTTTTGCATCTCTGTGAACCTGAAAAGAGAGCAATGAACCTAATTTTGAGTACACATGCACAAAAAAGATTATCTATAAGAAGCAATAATGTTAAAGTGTCATAAATGAATACTAGAATTACAAATTGACCCATTTTATCACATAATTAGTTCCCCAAGAGGGCAACATATTTTGATCAAATGAGAAAATAGCTGAGAAATAAAATGTAGGAGTATAGAAAATGCAATATATGCAGCTGGTGTAAAATATGTAATTCCTCAGTGATACAAGCATTTGAAAAATACAACTTTTCAGTTGTTTTTACAAGGGATTCAGGCTTTTGTGAACAAATATGGCCATTTGCCCACAATTCAGTTAGGTTTACAATCTGGACAATTGTGTTTATATTAATCTCTGCAGATTCTACTGAATTCTTCAAACTGCAGGAATTAAGTCTAAGCATGTCAGACAAATGTGACTATCATTCCATTTGGTTTGAGTTTCTCAGAGTAACATCTTACTTCCACCAGAAAAGTCAGAAATCTGGATGAAGTATTGAATATGTATGAAGAGCTTCCTTCTGAAGTATCTGGATATTGCTGAGTGTTTTTAATCTGAAAAGGCAGCATTTGGGTGGGAATAGTTTTTTGGTTTTTTGGGTTTTTTGGGTTTTTTTGGGTTTTTTTTTGATTACTAAGAACTCATGCATGTTCCATGTGATTCTTCCTTAACAATTTTTTATCACTGTTTTTATGAGTGTTGATGTAACAGTCTCCTTCCATCTTCATAAATAGCAAATTACCAAATACAGTAACTGTATTGCAGAATTTTCAGAAGATCCCTGAGAATCGATGATCTCAGGACACTTATTTGGAAGGTGGCAGACCACAGATTAAATTTCTTATTGCCTATTTTAGACATTTAAAATAGGTGTTTCATATACTAAGGTGTGTGAGAGTTTGGTGACTAATGACCAATTTATTAGGCTTTTTGGTGTGTGTGTCTCTTACCTAATAACCTACTGTGGACACACAAAACCTTTATAACACAAACACTGAATTTGGCTAAATGATTCATTACCAGCTATATGTAGAACACGTGGGTTCAAACCCTGGTTCTACCACAGATTTCTCACATAACCTCAGGCAAGAAAATTTATCTGCCTAAAAATTAGGCACCTAATCTCAGCTAGTCATCTAGGCTCCCACTATAGTCAGTGTGAGAGATAGGCACCTCCAGAAGGCAGCTGTAAGCCCCAGTTTAGACCCCTATCTTTGAAGAAGATGAATCATCCCCTGCAGGTGCCTGTATCTGGACCCATTGATACTGAGGGAGCCTGGGTGTCTGGCCTAAACAAGTTAACTTAACTTACAAGTGTTAAGCAGCTAAATAAAGGTAAAAAGCATTTCAATGTGCCTCATTTGCCTGTGTGCACTGAGAGGAATTCAGCATGTTTGTGAGGGATGATAAAACAGACACATATGGGCATAAGGGTTGTAGGTGGTTTGCAAAACTTGGTTTGCCAACATCACAAGTTTTACAGTCTGAACATGTAGGAGCCAAGAGGATGACTTTGTCTTCAGATATCAAAGTATATTCCGTGTTTGCAAGGGGAGGCACTCTCACTTTCTTTTAGCCCTATGTATAGAGATATAGAGCTGAAGGAAACAGACATGCATTTAATCGAAAAGTGTTATTTTTACCTGTGAATGTTTTTAAAGAAGTCTGTGATCAACACATATTTTGTATCTCTGAACTAGATGTCAAGTGACACTAAATGTAAACACAGCCTTTTGTGTTCAACTCCTTTCTGCTAATGAACCAATCCTGAATAATTTAATCATGCTTCTACAAGAATGATAGGAATTTAAACAATCAGGAAGGTCTGTTAAGTTTTTTCTTCATCCTCCGGTTTTGCATTTATTGCTAGCTATCTCAGGAGGGTTTTTTCCTCTTCTCTCTATTAGTCAGCCTTTTTATAGTCTTGTATTGCCACTTATAAGGGAATTGTTCTCAGTAGGAAGGGACATTTTTGTAAAAGAGAGACCATGAGCTACATAGCCTTATGCTACAGTCTGGTACCATCATCTGAGGCTATCCTATATAAAGGTCAAAAAGATAGTGTTAACCACAAGGCCAAAGATGACTGCAGGAAGACACACAAGCTTTTAGTCTTCTCTTTGTCCAAATGCACAAGATAGAGTATTTTGGATAGGGGAACTGGAATCAAAATGGAACAATGGAAGGAATGTTTTTCTCTTCATTTTTCCTTGGGGCTGCTCTGTTTCTAGGCTGCTGCAGCTAAATTTTTCTAATGAAGTATAGAGTGTCAGGGAAGTGGGTACTTAGACGTGCATTGGAAAATGCATGCAATATTGACATAGAAAAACATATTAATGCATCAAATTTGGATTTGATATGTTTGAAAATGCCTTTTTTAAAAATAAATGTGATATCAATTTAGTCTGCAGTGTCATTTAAGAACAAAGTATCTGGAAGCATGGAGAACTGCTATGTATTTGTACATTCCATTAATCTCTGAAATGGGCAGTTAAAAAGGGCAGAAGCACAGGCTTACGTGCTGAAATACATGTTTATTTTCAAAGAGAAAGATGTAGCTGAATGTCTTATACTTTGAAATCAGGCCTAGGGTGTCTAATAAAAACTTGTGGCTTCTCGACTTTTAGGCAGGGAACTTTGATCACGTACTTGACAATGAAGATTGTTCTGTGGAGGTAAAGAACAACTTGCTGATTTAAGCATATTCTTTTTTTATCATACTGTTAAGTGAAAGCTTATGATCATGAAGAGTGAATTTCTAGGTGTCCTTTTGTCTGTTTCTGCTTTTCTTTTTTCATCTGCAGTAAAACAATATATATATTTTAAAAAAAAGAAAATAATAAGAAAATGTGGTATATGGACTGAACTAAAGGAAAACAATTTCTTTATTTCCCTAGAAAACAAGGTTGCTGTTTCAGATGACATTTTTGGTTTTTGACAAAATTGTCAAAAGAGATTTAACCCCTCTCATCCCAGTTCATAAGATTTCTGTAAAAGCAGGAGTGCTGAGCAAAGGAATTCCTCTGTCTATTATTAAAGACAGATTTGATTTAGTAAACTCGGTGTTATTTTGAGATAAGAAAATTGCGTAGAAATAAACAACTTGACATTTTACTTCCTCTTTACACTCTGCCAGAGATGGAAACCACATGAGTGTAGGCATACCGTCTTGGAAATATGAAACATGACAAATCTTTGCTTTGCTTTGTTTTCAAACTCTAAGCTGAAGACATTGCAAGCTTCTCTGTGAATTACATTAAGGTTTCCCTGGGTAACCTATGATTCTTTAGAACCCTTTTTGTGTGTGTGTGTGTTTTTGAAAACTGTTAAGCCAAGCTAGTAATTGTTTATTAGTCCTCAGTGTACAGTTCAAGCCAAATAATTGCAAACATACCCATTCTTATATCATCTTAAAACTACTGATACTGAAGGGAAGCTGTTTCCTCTTAGAGGAAAAGGCATATTTTCTTATTAAATGGGACACTGAGTCATACAAATTGTGGCCCCACTGCAGTCAGTGGAAGGCTTGCCCTTGAGTTAATGGGGCACAGTTCCAACCACCTGGCTGTTACATCCCTTTTTCTGCAGCACTGGTGCACTGTGGTGCTTGTTGGAAGCAGGACATCAGAGCTACATACACTGACTGACCCAGTCCTAAAGTGTGCCTAGTGTTCCCTTTTGAAGTTAGATTGTGAAGGGTAAGAGGGAAATTATGATGGAAAGATTAAAAAACCTTACTATTGAAGTGTACATGTTTTCTATGATTTAGCAGTTGTTTACCCTCCATTAGATGATTTTTGCCAAGTTAAATCAAGCTATTCCACTGGCATGGTTTTCTACCAGGGAAAAACATTTTTGGAAATTAATCCGTAAATGAAATATTCATTCATTATGTGATGTTTATCTGGGAAAATAGGTGTAAATTTTATTTCAGGAAAGTTCCTGACCTTTTTTTTTAAATCTGTAATTGCTTGATGTGCTGCTCAGTTATTGCAAGAAGTTATGAAGAGTTTTGTAAGCTTCTGTTTCGAAGTACTCTGCTTATTTCCGAGAGGAGCTAAATAGTCTTTAAGAACTAGGAAAGAATTTGAATGAGCTTGACAGAAGACCTGAAAATGCAGTAGATAGGTCAGACTTGGGTTGTACCACAACTGTGGGTAAAACTCAGGGACTGGTACTAAAAGGTCCAATGCTTGAGCTTTGGAATCACTTTTAAGTTGACATAACCCATGTGCTTTACCTAATTCATTACACCAAGCTCCTGTGAATTTCATTCCCATTTCTGATATTAGCCCTTTTATATTTTTTTCCACATATGAAAAACTGAGATAAGGCAAATTAATTCCCAGCCAGAGGATGGATTAGTTAATATTCAGATTGCATTTCCAAATATTGTATACAATACCATAGAAAAGTATGGATAAATATAATTTAAGACTTTGAAAACCATCTCCAAGATATGGAGAACTGCCTTACCAGTTCTATTTAAAAACAGGCCTGTTGATACTCTGGGGAGATACACTGTACTAACAAGACATATAGGAAAAAACCTCACCTAAAACCATTATCTTTTGTGTAAGGTAGAACTTAACTTTATGGATAACTTAAGACAATAATTCTAAGGCTAGAAAAATTATTGTTTTGGATGAAGAGGGAAAGATTAGTGTTTGTAGAGGCTGTTACCAGCCATAATATTGGTAGAAAGAATGTGGCTTGTGAAATCACAGAGACATCACTGGAAAAAAAGCTTTCAGATAAACTGTTTGGTCATTTTGAGACATGAAAATGAAATTATTTTGGCTATTGCAATTTTAAAGTGTTGTCATTATTTTTGCAATCATTTTTATTCATATTACAATGAATCTTCACCTTCTGTGCCAGCCAATCATTATTTTATAAAGGGAAGAGGAAAGAACATTTCTTGTATTAAAGACTTGACTAGAAATTCCAAACAATATGCTTTTCAGATGGACAGTCTATTCTCTTGCACACTTTAAGTTTCATTTACCAAACTTTGAGGAACTTTTCCTTATGACAGAATATTTTTAATTGTAACATTTGACCTAAATTAATTTAAATATCTAGCCACAATCTTGTCAGAAATTATAATTTAGGTCTATAGTTTTTGCTGGTTTTGAGATTTCTCTACTCATCCTGTGGCTCAGAGATGATTCCTTTTGTCTTAATCCAGTCATTTTGTTATGACTGTCACAACTCTCTGAATGCCATAAGGAACATATAGCCTGGCCAGGAAGCCAGGGCTATAGGAGAAAATAAATATGTCATACATATTCTTCTGACTGCCATGAGATAGTTTTAGTGACAGAGCTGCCCACCACTGAAGCAATTTTGACTGATTTATTTAAGTATATTAAACATTTGGATAGAAAAAAGCCCAAATTATTGTTTTAAGTTAAAGAGCAATGTTGAAAGGAATGGTACTATTCTTTCCAAATGGTTGTCTTGGTTTGCATTCTTTGGTTTCTATTTCTTAATTTTGGACAGGTTGGCACTTTCTCCTAAAATTTGAAGAACGATGGCAGTTTCTTCATGCTGGAAATTCTGTATTCTGCACATTTCTCCTGAGGTAACATATTTAGTCCTCTGCACACTGCTTTACTTAATGCAAACAGTCCTCAGTGATCCCTGTGACAATTGACTGGGTGATAAATACAGTGTCCACAATCCAGCCAGGCCTCCAGGTCTGAGACTGATAAATGTTCAACTTTGACATTCACCTGTATTAATTGCTAGAGTAGATTAGTAGCTGCATACAGCTGGGGAGGATGGTCTTTTCTGTTTTTTTCTGGTCTTTTCTGGTTGATGTCAAACTTTGTTATTTTATGTTAGACTGTCACTAGAGAAGGGGCCAGGCTGCAACTCTCACCTATCCCAACTGAACACTTTGCTCACTGAACGTACCTTTTGTAGATGTCCTTCACATGTCCCTTCATCTGCTACAGGGGATAGCAATGCTTTCTCTCTCATTGCTCCAAAGGTTCATCTAGGGTCCTAGTGTTTGATGTCATTTGTTTGTGGATCACAAGGTAACAATCTGCTTTTTGTAATCAGGGCATCATGCAGGTGTTGTGCTGTGTGAAGCAAAGGATGACTGTGTAGGTAAACCCAGACCTCTGAGCAGGCACGAGTTATAATATGCACAGCAGACATGGGACCCAACTCCATATTCTGATTAAGAAATTAATTTTGACATTTACTGTAATGCAAACGGTGTTTCTTCCTGGTTCTGTGTGAAGGGTGGAAAACATCTAGTGGTAATAGACCAGGACACAATCAATTATCTATAGTAAGAAATCACTGCTGGGCCTAGTTGGTATCTCCTGCATCCTAATCATGTGCTCAAGAGAGAATGAAGAGACAAGCTCACATGCTAATCATTTCTTGTGTCTGATGGTAAAAACAAGTGGAAAGTAATGGCAATGCTGTCCATGGTTTCTTTCAGATTTGTAATTTATTTTGCTTGAAATTTTCGGTGCATGATGTTCTGCCATGTTTCCTTCATTTTCTCTCATCATTTACTAAATCAGGAGGACAAAATTATTATTTTAACCACTCTGTGAAGCTGACCAATTTTATTTTGGTAAAAATACATAGTGCAACTTATCATATTGCTCTGGAAGTCTGGTTTTTCCCATGCATTCCAATGGTGATCACCATTTCCTCTGCTCTAATCAACACCATCAGCACAAGAAAAAAAAAATCTGCTTCCTATTCAATGCATTTTTATATATTTAAGACACTTTGAAAAAGTATTAAAATCAATCCATCAAAAAAACCCATTGGTTCAGTGGATGATCCCTTTCACAGAAATAGTTCCATTACCTTCAGTTTTGCTCTGAGACAGGAATCAGTTTGATGAGGAAGGCTGTTCCACAAGAAAGAGTGGGATAGGACCCAAGAGTAAAGGTTGCTCATCTGGTGCAGCATGTCAGGATTAAAGCAGCCCTGTCTGTTTCAGCCAGGTTTTAGAGTATCTTTCCTGTTTCTCCTAATAAGCAGCCTTTTCAGCATTTATTTTCTGAATAACTGAAATTCTGAATTACTGAATCTCTGGACCTGGCATCCTGAAACTGAGTCCTTTTTATTTGGGGAGGTTGTCCTCTAAAGTCCCTGACCTCAGGTGCCTGATTATAGCGTGACTGACAACTCCTATGAATTGTGTTTTTTCTGAGTACCATAAATTAGGGTGATATTCCACTAGAAATACACACATAAATAGGGGTTACTTATGTGAGTAGTGTGAACTTGTCCTGCCTCATTTTTTTTTGTCATGAAGTGTACTTGATCTTATTCAATTGCTTAGTGTACTGTGATAGAACTGAAACAGAATAGAGATCGTATTGCAGAGCCCAAGCAAGTTGTTATGGTCATGGTCTCTCCTCTGACTATTTGCAGAATTGCATTTTAATAACAGGGGAAGCATGTGCTAGATTA
>VWZN01006627.1:37004-58337 GCA_013396955.1 Regulus satrapa | reverse complement strand
AAAGAACAGTCCTGTCTGTCTCAGACTTTTCTTATGGGACAAATGCTCCAGTGCCTTCATCATCTTAGTGGCCCTTTGCTGAACTATCCCTTGTGGCTCCATATTTCTGTTGTCTTGCAGCTGTTGTGAAACACTTGGCCCTTCCCTTGTAAAAAATGCATTTTCAGATTAAAAGATCCAACTACTTCATCACAAAAGTGTGAATAGCTTTTATTAACCCAAATAATTTTTCAAAGAAAAACCCTTTTTCTTTAGATCAAATTACATCAATGGATTTCTTGTGTGTTTTTACAGACAACATATTTCACAGGTCAGCCTTTCTGTGCTATATTGGTACAATCCCTAGATAACTTCAATAAATTAATACAATCACTTCTAGTTTACAAAAGTGCAATTCTACTGAGGTTTTGAAATTGATTATAATATTGTGTAAATAGATTGTGTCTTTTCTCTTCAGGAACTGAATTTAAACATTCATACTAATTTGTTTTCCTTGGTGCTGTTAATGAATTTGAGACTCTTAGTATTTATAACATCAGCAATTATTCTTAATGATTATCATTGTTCATGGAATTCTTCAAAGTATGAAAAATGCAAGTAAGCACCCAAGTGAGAGAAAAAAAAAAACAACTTTTGCCTAATAGTGTTAGTGAATCCTTTATTCAAAATATATAATCCATCCTCATTTTCTGGCTGTCTTGATAAACATGAGCAAGAGATAGTGCTTGACTGGGAGCTCATGTTTGCCTTGTCTTTTTAAATTAAATTTTAAAATCTATCCAAAAATAATGACTCAGAATTCCTCTTTTTCTTATTTTCTGGTTAGCTTTATTTTTTTTGCCTGCAATAACAAAGCCATGAAAAGAGACAGCAATCCCCTTGCTCATGTGATATAATTCCACACTCTGAGAGTGAATACTGGCAGATCAGCAGAATGAGCCATCTGTAAGCTATAAGCTGTGTCTTTGCATGAGTAGATTTAGGATANAGAGAACCTCCTGTGTTTCAGTTTATACTTTTGCCTTTTGTGCTGTCACTGGGCACTACTGGAAAGAACCTGGGTCCTTCTTCTTTACAAAANTTTTATTAACCCAAATAATTTTTCAAAGAAAAACCCTTTTTCTTTAGATCAAATTACATCAATGGATTTCTTGTGTGTTTTTACAGACAACATATTTCACAGGTCAGCCTTTCTGTGCTATATTGGTACAATCCCTAGATAACTTCAATAAATTAATACAATCACTTCTAGTTTACAAAAGTGCAATTCTACTGAGGTTTTGAAATTGATTATAATATTGTGTAAATAGATTGTGTCTTTTCTCTTCAGGAACTGAATTTAAACATTCATACTAATTTGTTTTCCTTGGTGCTGTTAATGAATTTGAGACTCTTAGTATTTATAACATCAGCAATTATTCTTAATGATTATCATTGTTCATGGAATTCTTCAAAGTATGAAAAATGCAAGTAAGCACCCAAGTGAGAGAAAAAAAAAACAACTTTTGCCTAATAGTGCTAGTGAATCCTTTATTCAAAATATATAATCCATCCTCATTTTCTGGCTGTCTTGATAAACATGAGCAAGAGATAGTGCTTGACTGGGAGCTCATGTTTGCCTTGTCTTTTTAAATTAAATTTTAAAATCTATCCAAAAATAATGACTCAGAATTCCTCTTTTTCTTATTTTCTGGTTAGCTTTATTTTTTTTGCCTGCAATAACAAAGCCATGAAAAGAGACAGCAATCCCCTTGCTCATGTGATATAATTCCACACTCTGAGAGTGAATACTGGCAGATCAGCAGAATGAGCCATCTGTAAGCTATAAGCTGTGTCTTTGCATGAGTAGATTTAGGATAAAAAAAAATTGTCTGACCTGGGAGCCAAACGTTACTTGGCATCTTTACCAGAGATCCCTGCAAGGCCAGCCACTGCTTGTGGTGAATTTGTGTCCTGTCTAAAATATACGTCCCTCCCTCTTGCCATCATATTTTATAGTACACATACATAAATGCACACACAGAAAAGCACACACAGAGGGCTGCACCATGGGCCACGTCAGAGATGCTGTACTGCAATTTAATGGATATCAGACCTCATAGTCAGTCTCTGTTGGATTGCCATGCTGGTGAATAATGAAAATCATACTGCAAGACTAATCCCAAGTGACCAGTTTCCTGGTTTTAACAGGCTGGGTGTTAGTCTGAAATGGTTTTAAATGTCTACAGTTCATACATTGTGCTGTGTAGGAACATGCACCTCTAAATCCTCACCTTACTCAGGCTCATAACTCTTGCTGAAGTCAAAGGAATTAGTCAATGATGTAGCACAAGATGGATTTATTCCTGCAGTCTTCCCTCTTCACCCCTCATCCCGGTTATAATCTCCCAGGCTGCTGAAGTCCCACCTCAAACAGAAGGGTTATACATTCTGCCAGTTTTTCCTTTTCATGTGTTGCTGTCTCCCTTCTAAGCTTGTTCTGCTGGCTCTGACATCCTGGTCCTCTGAATTATAGCCTGTGCCTTCAACTAATGAAGTCATTGGCAAAATTCCCATTGACTTCATTCAGAGAATGATCCAGCTGAAATGAATGATCATCTGGTTCCTGAGAGCTCCTGAGGCCTTGTGGCATAAATGTGAGCTGCAGAGCCACAAGATTTGTAAAGATTTGTCCCTAGATTATACAACATTTGGGACAGGTGGAGCCTATCTTTTCAAATTGTTTGCCAAGTGCCATTTTCACCTAATGCACTCTAGAAACTAAGTGACAGTAACCCTTGTCAAATGACACAAAATCTCAAACTCATGGTAAGAACAAGGAGCAGGAAGCCATTTGCTTTAATTGCCCTGGTGCAGATGCATGTGGGAAGGAACTAGTACAATACCTTCAAAAATAAATCCTTTTTATCCCTTCTAGTTTTGTCTTTTTGGCTTCCTTCTCTATTCACCCCAATGGGAGAACTAGAATCTGATCAAACCTTCCCAGCTGTTCCAGCTAAAATTTATTGCTTACATACGCTATGGTTTTTGATCTCCCGCGCCTGCTTCAAAAAGGACCTGCTTTGAATAGTATTAAAATTTTCCCTCCCATTAAATTCAATGTCAGCAAAACCAGATTAAACTAAAATCAAATGAAAAAAAGTTTCCTTTCTCCAGCATTAAAAGACATGGAGGTTTATTTAACATGAAATACTGTATTGTACAATCCTTCTTCTGCAATTATCGAGAGCATTAGAGTTGCCTAACTAACTTCTCTTTTAATGTAAACTGCAACAAAGTAGAGACATTCTCAGATCCTGGGACTGTACGTGGTGACATCTTTGTACTACAAGAAGAAAATGCAAGTAGCTGGTCAGGCTATTAAGGTGTGACATATGCATGACAGGTACTGGGAGGGAAATACTTGGTATATGAATGTATGAACATACTGGCTGTGGAGAACAGACCTACAAAAGGAGGTTTCAGCACCCCAAAGCAGGAGGTAACAGTGAATCTGCAACAGGGAAAGGGTAAAGGCTTTGAAGGCTGTTCCTCTTTGCTTGGCACCTGCTTGTATGAGCCTGGGAAACACTGGCAGCATTTGGGAGGGCAAAGTTGGCCGCCTTTATGCTTTTCACATCCATACATCAGAGTGACTTAGAGCACTTCCCCTTAAACTGTGTGCACTTCTGGCTATCTATAGAATGGGGCCTTTGTTCTGCCCACACTGATATTTATGCAACATCCATCTTTGTGCTTTGTGACATTTAAATGACAGAGTGCTGGGCTGTGGCTCACTGTAATAACGTGGTCTCTGTTCTACCTGCCCTCTAGAGACTGAGGCCACGTTTTGAGCAAACTGGCCAATTATTCTATTTAGGGAGTCGTAGCAAAAATGCTACAACAGAAGCGGCAGCAGCTATATAAAGCATGTGTGAGCTATACCAATATAGCTCTAGGTACCTAATGCTAAGCAAGCTGACACCTTCATACGAGCACTTTTCTTCCACTCTGTAGAACACCTCTCTCACTTTTTCCCTTCCATGAGAAGTTAAGGATGCAGAACAACATTTAATGCCAGCAATAACCACATCCTGCCTTACAGCAGAGGGAACAGCAGGCAAGTTCTAGAAAACAGAAGCTAGAAATTGGATATCCAAGTAGGTACTTAACTATATGTCTACTGTGCTAATTTCCTAAAGAGCTTAATGCCAGTCCTGGAGTTTGAGGTCAGGCACGACAGCAGGAGAGACAGCCACGTTAAGGGTCAAGAGCCCCAGGAGGTGGAAACTTCTGCCCATTCCCTGACTCATTTAGGTCAGACAGTGCTTACCAAGAATTGAGAAAGCTCATTAAGATGAGGAATAAAGGGAGAGATGTTGGCTTTAGAGCAAGGAGAGCTGCAGCATGGGGAAATGGCCCCTGCAGCTCATGTTTTGTGAGAGATGGTTTCTTTTTCTTCTTCTTCTTTTTCCCCCAAATTAATAAAATCAGCCTGAGGGGAAAGCCTGAAAAATATTTTGGCAGGATGTTAGTCCTTCCTGGGTTAGGGAAACAAGCCAATAGCCTTACAGGCAACTGACTCTTTAATCACATATTTAGTATCTGGGAGAAAAATATTCTGAGGTAGCTAAGTGACCTCTAAAAGTGAAACCTATTTCAAATGTTACTCAGAGATTTAGGAACCAGGGTACCATATGAAGCCCTTCTATCATCGTAGCCCTTCTAAGGGCTCAAGAATTTTGCAATTCCCTGAAGTTTGGCTATTTTTGTTCTGTTTCCTTTTTTGTTGTTTCTTTCTGTTTGATTTTTGGGAGGGGAGGTTGGGTGTTTTTTGTTTGGGTTTTTTGTTTTTTTTTTCTGTTAAATTTATAGTGCTATGACATTTTATATCTGAGACTTTGGATTCTGTATGAGATTGTCATGTTTGAGAATATTAGCTTTGTTTTTCTGTTCCCAAAGTTCCATCTGGGCTCAGTTGATTTCATGGGTAGTCAGACCCTTTAATAAACTTTCAAAGCAAGGAGCCATGGATATAAGGAGTTGAACATAGACTTCTCTCTCCAAGCATAGGGTAAAGTAGGAATGTAATGAATGAAAACAAAATGTGCCATTTCTCTATCCAGTGAATTGTCTTGAAGCTCAAAACCAGACTGGGTCCACAGAAAATACCATGTTCTTTTCTCCTTATTCCACCATTGCTGAGAAAATGTTTCTCAGATTGACAGGGATTACTCAGTCATCCATATATCTCCGAAAACATTTCAGAGGGCTTCAGAAACATGGGCTCTTGTGATCACCTGAAAAGCAGGAAAAGCAGGAAAAGTTTGGAATCAAATTGTGAGTGTGAATACATGCAACCAAGTGCTGTAGTCCCTAGCTGAATGTGCCTACTACTTGTAATGACTTTGCTTTTACAAAGCATGCTCCCATAAGAAAATGAGAAATTACGGAACGTAGCTGTCCAGTTTATCCCAGAAGGATGTTTGAATCCCACAAGAGAAAATTGGCTGAGTCCACACCTAGAAAGTTTGTTCTAGCTCTAGGTTTGGAAGCAGGGACTGTTTTGATGTTGTGAGATGGTGGCTGAAGTTGGCTGTTTAATTTGGCCATATTTTGACTTTTCTCTTTGGTTAGATGGATTTAAAAGTCTGAAAAACTGAAAAAGGTGATAGCTTTCATATATGCAGATGGGACTTAAAATGGTGATGTTAATGTAGCCATGTATGCCCCTTCAAAATATGTAAAGGGCCCTGTGGTCAGAAACCAGCTAAGTTATAGATAATGTAGAACGAAACCCTTTGTAGCTTATTAAATCCAGAGTTCAGCAGTTTAAGTTCTGACCTAAAGGAGGAATACAATCAGTCATTCATTGCTTTTGGTTCCTAATTTAAAAACTTTCTCAATTACCAGAAAGTGCTGGAAATTAAAAATCACTTTTTTTAATTAATAAAAACACAGGGAAAAGTGGAAAATTATGTGAAATCTCTTCCTAGAGACCTTGCTGGAGATTTTCCTTTCAGCAAAAGTAATAAAGTAATCTGCTAGAGAAATTCTCTGATGAGACAAAAGGAAACTGAAATGACAAAGCATGTAGTAGCACCATAGAAATTTAGAGCACATATTTTAAAAAGGGAATTTTTCTGGACTTCATTTATGCCTTGGAAACCAGGGATCCATTTAATCACAGGAGCAGAAAATCTAATGCACTGGTATCTGTCTGTTTTTCAGATTTCTTTATTTTGCATATGCATCTGAAACTGGTGGAAAGTGTGAAACAGAAAATCGCATTTTGAAAACCATGCCTTCGGTGACTGGTACCCCAGAGAAAATTAGGCAAGTTCTGACCACATCTCCTGCTAATGCATGTGTGGCAAAGAAGAGGGGAGGGGGAAGAAGACAATCAGCTACTGATTCAGACAGGACACAGAATTCCAGCACAATTAAGCATGAACAGGAGTGGTGGCAGAAAATAAAGCTGACTGCACTGTGTGCGCTGAGATGGGGCAATATCAGGTTATCACATCACAGTTAAGCCAGGAGCAGCTGCTGCCAGCAAAACCAAGCCTAGTTTGCTCCTTGGCTGAAAACTTAAATATCAACACCCTTTAATTATGCATAAAAAGACAAACAAAGCTAGCAGCTTTAAAGCACAGTTATTAATTGCACCAAATGTTAGTGAAAGGTTGAATTATTCATAGTTATATTTCTCAGGGGTTTCTTGATTAAGGGAAATAAAGAGAATTTGTTGTGAATATCTCATTCCACATAGCTCTCTCAGTTCACCTAACCCAAGAAACAGGGATGTATTTTACATGTCAGTTCTGCAAGAAATGCATATATCTGTTAGTTCCTTAGCAACCTTCTGGGATATGCCTGCACCTACTCCTATATACCCTGCATATTGGAAATTGTCTTCAGTGGGTTTCCAGGGATCAGTGGATTTTGCCACAATAAAAATACCATTTATGTGCAGTTAGAGTAAATACTTTATTTATTTACATGATCATTTCTGTGTTTTGGGTTTTATTGAAATGTTTTACTAGGAATATAATATGTAAACACACTTCATTGAAAGCCCTCTGTATGAATGAAAAAGGCTGTAAGCTGTACTAGCTGAATACAGTTTTGTAATAACTGAAAACAAATAGTGTTGCTTCAGAAGCCAAGTTGTTCTTGTCATAGCCCTGGCCCTCTTTTCTCTCTGCATTTTAGCTAGAGGTAGTAACCAAAATCCTTAAACTCCTGAAACAATCTTTAAACTTCTGGAAAGGAAGACTTTAAAAGAACAATACATCTTTATAGTTTGTGAAATTTCCTCTTCCAAAAGTTATCCACACAGCATACATGCCTTAGATTTATCATTCTGGTATAATTTATGAGTGATCTGAACCTTATCAAACAATCTCCTACTTTGATAACTTGCACATGGTAACAGACCAAGGGATGGTTCAGCTGAGTAATTTTTATTTGTGTGAGTAGCAGAAACTAGCTGGAACCTGGGGAAAGGGTCCTTTGCCTGAGACAATGTTTTCTGGATTCAAACTGAGCTCAGAATGTTCAGTGCAATCAGGACTATGTGGGTCTCATCCAGCAGCTTATTCAGTGCGTCTTGAAGCCTTCACCGAGGGCAGCTGAAGAGCTTCTGTTTAGCTGCTCATGCATCTGCCTTTTGTCAGAAAGTTTGTTGTTTTTTTGGTGGATGAGAGACTTTTTGAGTCTGCACCTCGTTACTTCTGCTGAAATTGATGGAGTTAAGCTAAAGTCCTTGGAGAAGTTTGTGCAAGGATAGTAGTGACAGGACAAGGGATAATGGCTTTAAGCTGACAGAGAGTGGGTTTAGACTAGGAAGGAATTCTTTACTTATGAGGGTGGTGAGGCACTGGGACAGGTTGCCCACAGGGGTGGTGGATGCCTTATCCCTGGAAGTGTTGAGGGCTAGGCTGGGTGGCGCCCTGGGCAACCTGATCTCATTCGAGATATTCTTGCCCAAAGTCCTTGCCAACCCAAAACGTTCTGTGATTCTATTTGTGACATGTGAAAATGTAATCTATTAATGTTAATAAGCAACTGGAAAAATCCTGTATTTTAAAGTCAGTGAAGGTTTTCTTGTTTCCTTCACAGAGCCAAAGTCACACTTTTATTTTATTTTATTTTTATTTTTAAGGATGAGAAGCTCATCCTAATTTATTTTTTTTTAAATTTAAGATGAGGATGCATATTTATATACAATTGTTCCTTACAAGCAAATGGCAAGTCATAGTAATTTAAGTCACATTTGGGTATCTTAAGGCCCAGAAAGACTGAACAAAAATCACATAGATCAGACATACAAATAATTGTCTAAATAAATATGGAGGCTATCTGCAGATATATATTTAATGTATCTATGAAAATACATATTAAATATATAAAATGCATATATATAGTCACATAGATTTGCACATCCAGTTAAATAACTTTTGCATGGAAATACATGTGACTAATTTTTGTAGCTGTCCTTTCACACATTTGTGTAATAACGGTGAAATTGTATTCATACTTGCCTTATCAAAATTAATAACATGTTTGTAAATATGATCTTTAAGTAGCTTTTAAATATAATAAAAATTACCATTTACCATTCATACGTCAGTTTCTATATAAAACAAAGAAGGATTTAGTCCAGGATTGCCTACTATCTCCCCCCATTAGAGAGTATTTCTGTGGGTACAGTCAGAAGACATGTGCTTGAGAGAAGATAAATCTTTTAATGTGGTTTATAAGAAAGAGGTGACAAATTTCCAGCAGTTACTATTTTCTCCAATGAGGATGTTGGGCTGGGCATGAAGCTAGGCAACCTAATTATTGCAGCTTCTGACAGCTCACTTTGACCAGATGTGTAATTCTGTTGATCCCATTCCCCACCTGAGTGGTTGTTTGGTACCTTGGTTTAGCAGCTGGTTCAGAGCATGAGTCTTCTTAAAATAAATGAAGTCACAAATAACTTCTAGAGATAGCTTGGGCAGAAAAGGATAAATAGGAGGCATGTAGTTTTCATGTGATTTGGTATTGAGTTTGACTGTGCTCATGGTGGGGGCCAGTGTCCGTTGTGTCATCATTTTCTCTTACACTGCCACTGAGGGCTTGCCCAGCCAGGTAGGAGTGTCTGTACTGTGCCAGCTGGCCCCATACTGACTTCTTTGGCATGTCTGTGCTGTGCAATGATGTGGTGCAGAGGTGTTGAGATTAAACTTGCCCTGAGCTGTTACATCCACACTGTGTGTTGCAGCATTGTGTGGAGATATTGTCTTGAGTCCCATCAGCAGTGTATTGCAATAGTATTGTTCCACCAGCTCTGAGAACTCTTCCCTACATTTTCTGTGGTAGGTTTGGTCATTGTTACTCACACACTTCTCATTTTTTATCATTTCAGCACATTATTTCATTTTAGTTGTGACACAGACCAAGACAAACTCAAGCCAGAAAATAGTTACTGTGACAATTGCTGTTAATACCTGAGCTCCACACCAGTACTCAGAAAAGCATAAAAGATAGTGTGGTGGACAAACCTAATACGATTAAGTTTGTTGTGTGGATTAGAGTTTCTCCTGACTGCATCTTTTCTCATTTTGTAATGTTGCATCCAGACCAGAAATTGTGGAATTACCCTTTCTAGCAAGTCACTGAAGCTCATTGCCTGCAAGGATCACGTGGTTTCAGGATAGATGCATTCAGACCTGGATTTCAGCTAAATGGAGACATTCCATGTGCTCTCTGGGAAGTCAACCACAATCTTATGCTCTTGTGTCAGTGGAATTGATAAAGGATTGATTGACCAGCTTTGCCCTGAATAGGGATAACTATTTTCTTCTTAAACTTCCACCCAGTGCTTTGGCAAGCAGAAAGCCTGTAGCAGTGCCAAATGTGTAATTACTTCACTAGCAGTGATGACATATATGCCTGTTCTGCATGATCCTATTTTGTTGCTTCTTCTGTTGGCTATGAACAACTCAGATAATAGGAAACTCATCCCTGCATCTGTATCTCAGCAAGGGGAGCTTGAACCTAAACCTTTAGCAGATTTTAAAGAGGAAGAGGAAAAAATGTGTCAAAATAACAAAAAAGCAAAAGTACATTAACATGTACTGACTTAGGAAAAAAAAAAACAAAACAACAACAACATGTGCTGTCTCAAGTGCACTAAAGGCCATATTTGCTGTACTGGGCTTTGCACATGCATGAGAACCACTGCAAGGTGGAAGCCACCTTTACTGAAAAAGCTGCCACAGTGTCTCAGGATGTTCTCAAAATATATGGATTGTGCCATGTGGTGTAGTACTCATCAGTCCACAAGGGTCTGGCTTCTGCCATTTCGTGTTCTATTCTATTCTATTCTATTCTATTCTATTCTATTCTATTCTATTCTATTCTATTCTATTCTTCACTAAAATAACTAATATTTAGTAAATAGTTAAAATAAATAAGACTTAGCAACAGATTATTCTTTCTTGCTGTCTCATAGAGAGATAATCATGCATCCAATTTTATTTTAAGCAGCTTTCATCTGTTTCTTTTGTGACCTCAGTTTATAAATGTGCATGGAGTTAATTCATCATCTCCAGACAGACTCCTGAGATGAAGATTTCAACCTTGTTTTGTATGTTTGAATATAATGCTACTGAACTCTTTCATAATCCAGTTGAGCTTACTGCTTTATTCTATTTTTTGACAGGTTTTCTTCACTGCTTGTGCCTGTGTGTATACATGTGTACAGACACACACAAATGCATTATGTATCAAGGTAGCAAAATTATTTATTGTCATGCACATAAAGGACCACTGCCCTGTAGGTGCCATGTGCAAGCTGTTTAAAATTCACTCCTTCTTTGTCTCAAATATTTTTTCACCTGCTTTGTTCAGTAGAACACACATTTTTAATTGACCAAGCAGGAAATATATGTCCTTTTTACTAAAACTTTTTTCCCTTCTGTGCAGCAGCAGCTGCCTGCCATGTTATTGTTTTCTGTCGCTAGCAGGCTTTTTGGGTGTGTGCCAAGGACTTCGTGTGGGGAGCAGGACGATTTGCATCTGAATGGTGAATGGCAAAGCTGGGCGTGGGTACACTCAGCCACACCAGGTGAGGTAGAACAGCCGCTTCCAGCTCACCTGGAGTAATTAATTCAATAAAAAGTTAATTACAATGAAAGGGAAAAACAAACTTCCATATAACAGATGGTAAATTTTTAGTGATGAAAACTAAAAGGATTTTCTTTTTAAACAGCAGTATGGTGTGCCTTAAGTGGTATAAAAAATTTGCTTGGTATATACTCAAGTAACTGCATATGTTGTTTCTGTATACTGGCTCTGCTGTGTTTTTTGATACCTATTTCCTTCTGTTTCAGATATGTGCAAGTTCTTCTTCATAAAACTTTCCATCAACATATAATATTCCTAGCAGAGTATATTTGTGGCTTGGTTGCTGGAGGAGTTGCAAGTCTCCTATGTCAATCGGTCACTCCTCTTCTAGAAACGTTTGAACCTGAGAGTGAGGATGTCACTCAAATTGTGGAGAGGAGCAGATGTCTGATGAAAACTGAGGCTGGGTCACAAAGAAAAGCTTTGTCCACTCCTTTATCCAGAAAGAGCCATGGCATAAAGTTTAGCCCTTTCCCAGAGCATTTGGCTGACCCAGAGGCTGTGGAACTGGCTGGCCAGTCAGGAGGCGAGTGCGTAGCTGGGCACTTTACACAGTCCACATGCATCTTCTGCTTAGCTGACAAAATTGAGAGAAAATACGGAAAAAAGAAAGGAAAACATGCTGAGATGGGCACAAAGCCATTCCTTACTAGAGGAGGGTTACAAGATTCCTTACATGTTGATGGTAGGGCTTATATAAGTTAAGGAGGCAGAGCTGGGCTTTTAGTTGAAATGACCTTGAGAAATTGTGTTTAACTAATCTCAGTGCTTTCAGAATAAACTCTTTATTTCTTCTAATAGAAAGCATACAGAGCAGAATTTAATTGTGGTAAACTAATGTTTAAAACACTGAATTCAAGGTTCCTTGCTGCTTTGCAATGTGTTTATAGTGATTACTGGCTCAAATTTTCAGAAAGGAGAGATACATATGAATGCATATGAATTTTGGAAGCATCTTGATTTTTATAAAATACTGAACCTCCACGTGAGAAAGCTGAGGCACTAACTTCAGCTCCTTCTAACGCAGTCCTTCAGTATCAACTGCTACCACTAATTAATATATTCAAAGTATTTTAAAATAAAAATATTGTGCAGGCTTAATTTTTTTTCAAAAACTTACCTAATCATTCCCAGTGCATTTTGCATTTCTTTCCTTTCACTGGCTCCAGTAGGAGGTTAGCTTCTTTTCAAAATGCCTGATGGCATCAGACACAAATATGTTATTGAGCAGGCAGAAGAAGAAAACCATTGCTGTTCTCAGTGATGGGTCTGATTCTGCACTAGTTTAATGCTTTTCATCAAGCTGACATATGCAGATCATTTATCAAAATTGAAGGTTTCCACCTGGAAGAACTCTATTCAAAATACTCCCAAAAATTTCCATCATTTTCAGAACTAGATCTCCAACAGGAGGCTTAGGAAATCCAGGTCCAGTTGCTGTCAGTAGGCAGACTCAGTGTTCTCTATTGCATAAGGGATAAAAGGAAGGGAGGTGGTGATTTATTCTACAAGATAGCAATTTCCCCACATGCTCCCACCCCATCTGCAGGTAATTAAAAGTTGCTGGTGTAGTTAATCACACTGATAGTGTAGACAGACTTCAACCATAGACCTGGGTGGCACTGCTGGCTGTGTTAATGGCACATCCCAGGTGTATTTAGCACCCCCCTGGGGATCCTTCTTGCCCTTGCCTTGCTGTGGCTCCAGGCACATCTGACAGCATGGGGACTCGGCACCAGCTATCAGATGAGATGCTCTGCTGTCTAAGAAATAGCAAATGTAGGGATGTGCTACAGCAAAGACACATGTTGTGGTTTTGCTGCAAAATACATGCTGAATTATTTTGACGTGAATGTTTTACTGGTACATACAATGAGAAGACTGGTGGCACTCTGTGTCTGCTCTCTCTGATGCAGACCCTCTGTTCTCCACAGAAGATGCCAACGAAGAAACCTCACACAGTGAGGCTTGATGTCTGCTCTGTATCAGTCCTACTGTTTGCTACTATCACACACTAAATTTATTGAATGTTGTTTGGTTTTTCAACTGGAATGAATAAATCTGTCAGTATTTTATCCTGAGCTTGTTCTACCTGCAGCAGTTAACATTCCTTAAGCCTTCATGTTTGATACTGTATTTGGAAGCTCACTTCATAATCGTAGGTGGTGCTGTTGGGCTCCTTGTTATTCAGGCTGGTCTGGACCTGAGCCAAGGTTTTGTAATGAAGGAGACAGTTGTCTCAGGGACCCTTCCTTAGTTGTTTGTCTGATAATCCCACAAGATGTGCGCAGTGCAGGGGGTTGCATGTGAAAGAGATTTTACTTTGCTTTCATAGTAAAGGTACTTAAGCACTGGCCACATCAGTAGGATTTCTTTTCTACCCTTTCCACCAGGTTTTCACAGTTGTTTTCAGAGAAAATTTCTGATTGTGGTATCTTATGTCTTTTGTCTACCCAAGATGAGAGGTTAGAACAAGGTCAAAAGAAATACATCATGCTTAGAGATGTAAATGGCAGCCTTCTGCAATTGAAAAGATCTACAAAAACCTGCGGGATTTCAGATCAGGTACCCAGAATGTGGTTTCACATAGGATCTCAACCTTTCCGTGTGCCACTTCCTTATTTCTAAAACACAAATAATCAATTTTTATCTCAGGAGGATATTACAGAAGAAACCCCAAACCAACCAAAGCACTGATACCCATAGAGCACAATAATGGTGGAGGCACAGAAAAGATTGTGAAAAAATTATTTTAAGATCTAAATAGAATTCCAGCTTCAGAGCTGGGGACCTCACACTGAGTAATAAAGAAAAAGAGTTATTGCAAAGTCACTCATTAAATGTGCACCATCTAGTCTGCTCAGGATAAGGTGAAATTCACTAGATAATAATAGACTTTAATTACTCACATGCTGTTGTGACACACACAGTGTGGCTGAATTAGATATGCAGATAAAATCTGAACTTCCAAACTTTCGGATGCCTGATTTTGCAACCCAAGAAATACTATTTTGACACGGGGAGATGGAGGGAGATAGGGTTGTTTGTGACAAATATAGATTCTTATAAACACATGTATGATTTCTATTCTCTCTTCATTCCTCCTGCAATGGCCATAAGATTCTAAGTGGATGAAATAGGAGAAAAAAAGGCCTTTTGGTCATATAAAATACAGTAGAAGGCAATAAAATGATACGAACACCCTACATTTTTAATATGATAAAAAAAAAAAAAAATAGAAACACCCCCAGGCAGTATTGAACATTAGACATTTGATCATTAGACATTTGATGTTAGATATATTTATTATGAAAATTATTTAGGTTACAGGGTTACTATGAGGCATTGATCAGAAGCCTCTATTCAACAGGCCACCATGCCATTTAGCAGAGGAAAATCTCTGCTCCAAAGGACCTTAAAATTAAATTATACATATTCTGAGTTGATAGAAAGGCTCAAATTGCTGGCACAGGTCTGTGCTGTGCAGTCAATGAGATTATTAACTCGGGGTATATATCTATACAGCACAATGATGAGCAAACCTTTTGGGCTGTCTTGATTTCTAGAACAATCACATTGAGCCAATATCCTCAGTTTTCTTTATTCAGCTCAGCTGTCTTGGCAAAACTGAGTAGGAGGCAACAGAGATGAGAAAGGGAAAGAAGCAGAGCCAGGATGGAGTAGCCTAGTAAACCTAGTGAGGAGTCAGGCTTGCTGCTTCTATATCAGCCTGTGGGAAATGGGATAGGTTGAAAAGAGGGAAGAAAATACAGCTACTACTGGGATATTGGTCCTGATGTCCTGGACATCCCGAGCATCCTGACTATGTCCTCACTGGTGGTGGCAGCTGCAGCCATTTGAGTTTCCAGGGACTGGGAAAACAGGCAAAATAGGCAGCTACTGTGCTGGCTACAGCAGTCTGCTGCTTTAGGTAGTGACAGGGTTTGCTGTTGCAGCAGGGCCAGAGCAGAGAGCAGCAGCAGAGAGCTGGTTGTTCATACTGTGCTGAGTTCCTCAGCATTTACTCTCTAAGCAGCCCTGCAGAGCTGTGCATTGTGCCACAGCAGAGGTAGCAGCAGCTAGTCCAGCTCCTTTCACACATATAACTCAAAGATCTGCCCACAAACATGCCTTGTGGCCCTCTTCACTCAAAAGGGACAGTTCTTGATTGACTTTTTCCTACAATGTAGATTTTGTAAACTGAAGTTGCCTCCCATGGACCTAACTGAGGTATATGGTCCTTAGTTTCTGTTTTGTTTTTACTAAGCTGCTTTACTCAGCAATCTTATCAGTGTTCATGAAACTTTAACTGTAATGCATTTTTTTCTGCTTAAATGCTGTTTTACAAAATGCTATTTTGTTTCTGCTGCTTGAAATTATATTTAACAGTATTCAAGCTAAATTTATGCACGCACATTTAAAGAAGGAGCCTAGATATAATGCATTTTTAACCATGTGAAATATATTAGTAATGGTACTTACAGAAAGAAAAGAAAAATTATTTTGGCTTGCATTAGTTCCATCTTTGCAGTATAAAGATAAGTACCATACCTTTGACAGTGTAACTATATTAGGTTTGCCTCAAAGCTAGCAGTCAGCAAGCCTTGTGCACAACAGCCATAACAGGTGTCTTGTGTAAGGGATGCTGTGGTAGCAGGAGCTCCACACACTTTTCAGTGTGTTTTCTCCCACAGCTCATAAAGTAGGAGACAGAGCATAGTGAACATCACCCTGACTGAGCACTTGAGGAGCGGGTTATTCTTACAATTAGCAGAAATCACAAGGGAAGAGGGGAATACTAAAATACATACTTCACCTTGCCCTGCTCCTCCCTTCTTCCAGAATCATCTAAGGAGAAGTGTCCTCTTTTTTTTTTTTTTTTTTTTTTTTTTTTTTTTTTTTCTCTTTTTTTCCTTAACATGTGTTTTTTGTGTTAGAATGGAAGCAGAAAAAGGCAAAAATGCATCTAAAGGTGGCTGAAAAAAAGGTTAAGGAAACAAAGACTCCTTACAGAGTCATAACTGTAACAGTAATGAAAAAGGATGTGGTAACCTCTCAAACAGAAGACTATTATTAAGTGAAAACCACCCAGCAATCAGATGTGGGGCTGGCAGACTTCTTTACTTAGCTAAAAATAAGCAAGCTGTTGTTTTTAGTTTTTCCAACTGCATTCAAACAGTTTGGTAGCACAGACAGAAAAATGAAACATTGTTCAGGCAGAGCGGATGATGCTTTGCACGGCACTTGACTGCTGGTGTTTGGGTTGCCTGGCTGCCCAGCTGTTTGTCAGCCTGGGAAGGATTCAGCCAAGCAGGGACCTTTCCAGCTGCTGTATCCTTGCATCTCACTAGCATGTACAACCCCTCCTGCACTCAGCTAGTTTTTCTGTTCAGGAGAGACTGGGGAAAGCTGGAGTGACAACAGAAGGTTTGGGGGATTGTAGGTGAAGTTGGGGACTGTTGTCTGCTTCACTGGAGGCCTCAAGTACATTGTCTTAGGCCTGGCTGAAGTCTGAGCTCTCTGCTCATACAGCCTCCAACCTCCAAAGGGTGTTTTACATTATCTTGTGTCCAACTATCGACAGATCACACTTCATTCATTGGCAGAAATGCCTCAGCCTTCCTGGCAAAATCTTCCCACTGAACCCCATGGAGAAGTCAGGAATTACACATTTTGCTGGTGAAAACCGTTCAGGGGCCAGTCCAGCAGCTGTCCGTGAAACAAGTACAGGATGTTAGCAGGGTCAGATGCTAACTGGGACTAACACACTTCTTGCCCAGCCAGTGCCCTGGGAAGTTATCTTTGGTCCAAGGGTCCTCAAGAATATTCCTGTGAAAAGATATGTGCTTAGAAGGAGGGAGGCAAGTCCCCTTGCTCTCCTGTGCCTACCATCATTGCCATCAGGCTGCTGGCTTGACTTCCAGAATTAGGGTGTGTGAGCTTGTGTTCCCTCAGGCAGCAGGAGGAAATGGATCAAGCTCTCCTGCATCCTGGATGAGTGTTTTAAGGACTGAGTGAATGCAAAAAGCTTTCACAATGGCAAATGCGTGCTACAGAAAGAAAAACTTGAATCCCACACTCAGAAATAGTGAAGTGTGAGATGTGTGTGTTCAGCAGAAGGGCCACATGCCGGGAGGTGGAAGCCAGAGGAGAGGGGACACTGCTGTGGAGACCCAGAGGAAGAGGAAAGATTTAAATCCCACCTCTCTTCCCAGCACCTTTTGCTGGGCAGTTTCTTGAGTGGAGACATATCTCCTTCCATGGACTCTTGTTTTCAGTGCCATTCTGGAGCACCTGAAATAAGGGAGGAGGTGGAAGGATGTTTGGCAGTCTATAATTGGAGGCATTGCACTACCCATGGCACATGGACAGAAACCTGCTTAGATACCTGAACCTGCCTAGGGAAGCTCTGCTGAACACTGCCAACCACCTCTCAAGCAACCCAGTGACTCATAAGGACTGGTCTTGTTCCTGGGTTCAGTCTTCCACATGTGAATAGCTGATAGACCACACCTTTGTGCATCTTGTTTTTTTGGGCTTTTTTTTCTCTTTTTAAAAAATAAAGCTATTTCAGTTCACAGCTTATGCAACATGGGTAACTGTGTGTGTGTCCCTGTCCCAGAGCAGGTCTTTGTAGAATAAGTACAATTAGGGTTGTGAGGCACATGAGTCCTGTGAAAAGAGAAGGCAGAATGTAGAGATACTGCAGACAGAGACACACATTTTTCTCTGAGAAAATACTACTTCCACTTATCATCAGACAATATAGTTCACCAAGCAGATACTTTCCCCATGAGAAAATGTAAAGCTATAAAAATAGCTGTCAAAAATATAAGGTCCAGGTTGAGGTGAAACACTTGCCAGTGTCAGGCAGGAGCGACTTAGCATGCCTGTATAGATTGAGCTGGGATCCAGACCTTACTATGAAATATTTCTTGTATGGGAGAGCATTTTTAAAATCCACTGAGTCCATTTCATCACTATTTCAAAGAGAAGAAGCTGGATTCCAGCACATTTTATCAATAGAAGATCATATGTAGTCAGCAGTGTGATTTTTTTTTTAAATTTATTTTTATTGCTCTACATCATCTCTGGGGAAAGTATTTACCTCAAGAACTATTTTGCCAGATGATGAGTAGTACTTGTACTTCTTTTCATTGTGTCCAAGCCATAACTTTGCCTCATTTGCATCTACTGACTAAACGGTTTAATTAATTTTGCGTTGTGCTTACTGACTAGTTTTAATTAGCAGTTAAATCAGTTCAGTTAACGAAAAAACGTAGGTGTTTACATGAATGCAAATCACGATGGGCTCTCAGGGCTTGATTCAAAAAACAGTTCCACACCATTGGTGATGAGTTCCTGCAGGCTTTATACAGGAACTTCACACTCCTCCTCCAACAACAACAAAGAGTAGGGCTTTATGATTCATTAACTGGCCCAGGCTTTTTCTCTTTCCTTCCTTGCTGATGTGGGGAATCAAGGCAGATCAACTGGAGTTTTAGTGCATCATTCTTAGGGCATGCACTCAATACTCATGCAAGAAAGGACATGAGTGTCTTTGGGTTAGTCTGTGCAACTGTGTCTCCCTCCAGTGTCCAATTCAAGCCATTATGGCTGCTGGCACTATTTTTAGCCACTTTTTTTTTCTCTTGGCTGGGTGTTTGCTTACATCTAGCCAGAGTGGGAGTCATGAAAAATGGATTTTATGACAAGCAACTTCTGTATTCTGCTGTCAGCTAGACTCTGGTGATACGAGCATAGTGCTATGAACGTGCTGTAAGGTCTTATTTCTGTTATCATCGGTCTTACATATGTTTAAAGCAATTTCTCTGGAGAAGTCTTCCTTCTGGGATGTTGGAACAGGCACCAATGGCTACTTTGTTGACATGCTTTGAATTAAAGGCGCAGAACAATTCAGGATCAGTATGACTGTACTCCACACAAAACTCACACATAATTTGAAAGACAATCTCCCAATCATTGGAATAAGAACTGTGATTTGCCTTGTACTTAAATATCTATGTTTGCCCTGTCTCCTGTCTGTCATTATGTTGAGCTCTTCCCCATAGAGTGTAATAAAGGCTGTGCTGCATCAATTCTTAAAGGCAAGATACACAATAGATGAGGATAAATTTGTCCTGAGACTACAGTTACCTTACTCATCTTTCCCAATAACCTTACCCAAAAGGGAAGATCAGAGACAAGAAGATAATTAGTGAGATCATCAAGAAATGACTTCATAAATCCCGGCCTTTCATTTGGAGGAAGCTGGCAACCTGCCCCCTTAGAAGAAGGTGTTATTTCACAAGTAACTGTAGATCAAAGTCATCAGGGATAATTATTTGAGCAGTTAAGTAGGTAATCAGTTTGGGAAACAAAAAAGAAAACCAAAAACCCAACCCCTCAGTCCTTGGAGCCTGAAGAAAAATTAACTGGTATGCATGCTGTCTGTAGTTTTGTGCTAAAATTAAATTTAATTTCATAAATGTAATTTCATAAGCTATTCATCCGATGTCTTGTTGAGGGACCCTGCGCCAAACTCATGTGACACAACTCTCTTCCCAAGCCTCAAAAGGAGAATAACTCTTTCCTGTTTTTCCCTGTGCTTTACCTATCCCATGGAAATAGACACCAGTCCCATCCTCATTCATGGGCACTCTGCCTGTAAATCCCAAAACAAGATTAAACTTCTTTTGTTGGCAATTCCAGTATCCAGTGCCACCCATCTGACACTGTTTAGTGGTGCTTACATGCACCATGAAGAGAAAATGAGGTCATAGAAAGGAAACTTGTTTCTCTGCAATTTTGAGAAAACGTCTAGCTCATCCCCTAAATTTGACAATACAGTTGTGTTTGGGATGCAGGTAAGTGCTCCACAAGCCAGTGGGCTCACCTTCTGCTCTGTCCTCCCATGATAACCTCTTCCCTTAATGCCATCCTGCCATGTGTTCCCCCACACCGGGCATTTACATTAATCAGCAGAGGTCAGGAGGCAGCAGTGTCTACCCAGTGCAGAGCACACTGCACTCACAGCTTCCTTCACTATGGTCTTGAAATGCCAGGGGTGTTGAGCCATTAAAAAAGCAAATTCATCTTTCAACCAAAAATTACAGACCAGTACTTGTGAGACTTACTTCTGGTCTTTGTTGGTTTCAGTAGTGTGAGAGCAGAAATGTCAACCACTGACTCTTGGCCTTTTCCTGGTTTTCTATTTCTTTATCTAGTTATTGATTCAGAAGTCATGTGGAGATATAAGGGATGTGTTGTTTCTTTATCTCCCCTGAATATAAATGGAAGCTTTTTTGAGCTGCTGCTTTTTAAATTTGTGATTTTACACAAAGATTTGTAAAGAGACTTGTACCATATAGTTGTGTCTCTGATCAGAAATGTATCACCTGGTACTTGGATTCTTTTGGTGTTACAAAGCAAACTTGTTGTCTAGAATAGATCACATGAGGGCACTGCATAGCATCATTTACAACCATGCAGGAAGTTGAAAAGAAAGGCTCAATCAACTTCCAAAGCTAGCAGAGCTTAATAGGCCAGCCTTTCATTAAATGAATTCCTAAATGTTGAGCAAATTCTTTCAGATGTAGGCAGCTAATGGCTCAGGATGCATGTGATGCACTTGTCATTACACAGACACTGATAAAAATCCTTGAAACTACTTTTTTCCCAGAATGTTCACAAGTAGAAGGGAAGAAAAAAAAAAAAAAAANAAAAAAAAAAAAAAGTCTTCTCTTCAGTGGTTTCTTTCATGTCACAAGAAGGAGGGTCATGTGTTTAACTGAAACATTCCAATAAAATGATTTTCAAAAAGACAGGACAAATAATGACCATGTCACACATGCTGGCTGGTGCACATCAGATAGAGCTACTTTTCCCATATACAATATACTTGTTATTTTACAAGCTGGTTATAATTAATTTAAAGTGTCTTTTTGTTTCATTTCAGCTATTAAACCAATATAATGACCCAGTGAAGTCTTTATGGCTGCTAAATTTTTTATGAATTATTTGCGTCTCCATTTTCATTAAAAAAATAAAAAATTCAGGTCATTCTAATACACATTTCCTATTAAATAATAATAATAGTGATAAAAGATATCTGAAAAACAAGTCTTCTAATCTAGGCCACTTTTTTTTTTTTTTTTTTTTTTTTTTTTTTTTAAT
>VWZN01006627.1:6389-29459 GCA_013396955.1 Regulus satrapa | reverse complement strand
TTTTTTTTCCCATGTAATATAACTGTGGTTTTACTGACAACAAGGTGGGGAAAGATGCCTTATTTGGAATGACATTGCAGAGACACCCCATGGCTCTTTCTAGAATTTTTCTGGATGAATGTCATTTGGGACCTTTTTAGTTTATAGATAGAATTTGAGATGACAAACCATCTCAGGGAAGTGGAGAAGAGCTTTCAGTTACACTGAAAATCCTATGGTTTTGAGAACCCTAAGAAAATAAAACCAGTAATGCTTAGAGTCTGNTTTTGTTTTGTTTTGTTTTTCCTGAATAGCTGATGGCTTTCTTGATTGGAGTGGAAGGGAACAGCCATTTCATTCCTTTGACCTTGTTCTGTCCTGTGCTCTACTCAATGTTCTCACACTGAGTTCACTGAAATTATATGGACATTTCACCACCCAGCCTCCATTTACAGGGAGGCTTCTCCATGGATCAGCCCCAACATAACATGATGTTGGTAGGACAGAAAAGCTCAGATCATAAGCACACATCTGTTTTCCCGTGATATCCCCCACCCCCATCCCTCAGCTTTCTCTGTTCATAAAAACAGGGTTTATGAATTTGCCTTTAAAAATATGGTCTGCTTTTCCAATGCACCAGTTCTACTTTCTGATTCTTACAGAAAATGTGCTGTGACAGTGCAATATGTACTCAAGGTTACTCTTACTGGTAGTAAAAAGCAGATTATCTCTGAAAACATATGGAGTCCTGCACATATGCACATCTCCTGCCAAACTAGTGGAAGCAAGTGGAAACAAATGTAAGTAAACTTCAGGAAGAGTAGATACATGTTGTTTCTAAACTATGAAAGAATTGTGATGCATTCTACCTTGGTGAAGTGGTGCAACAATAAGGATCCTTATTAAAATACCAAGATAAAACCTATTATCCCTTAACTATCTCTATCTCTCAATTTTTTTTAAGACCAGGAAAAGGCATCAGTGTTTGTCTCAATTACAACTCCATCATATGCTGAGAGATTCCAGAATGTGTGGCATGGAGGAGCCATGTCACACCCGGTAACAAAATGATGAATGAGGAAAATGGGAAAAGAGTCAAAGAACTAAACTTAGTTCAGGGAATACATGTACAAGTTAAAACTCCAGCCTAGGTAANCACTAAAAGAAAGTAATTTGGTGAATCATCTCTTTCCTTTCAGCAAAAATATCTGAGAACTCTCTTTAGGGGTACTCTGTAGAAGGCACATGATCATGCTGGGTTGCCACCAAATGAATATAAAAAACCTTCTGAATGCAAGTGCTACTGCATAAAGTGGGAGTTTTTGAGTCTCTCCTGATGTTTTTAACATGTTTACAACTTGCAGATGAGTATGACACCACCAATGCTTTTATTTTCTTTGTTATCCTTACTGCTTAAAGTGAGAACTAGCAAGCTGGAGTGGACTCAGTTATTTTCAAAGCTGAGCCAGAATTTATCTAATGGCTGCAGGACAGGTAATTTCTGTCACTGCAACAGATGGGAGCTAGGGTACCAGTACTTGTACCTGATATTCCTGTAGATTTTTCAGGTGACTCTAGCATGAAGCCAATTGGTGTGTTCTCTCCAATGGGCTCTGACTCAAGATAGGTCCTTTTGTGTCTGAACACCCTCTGCAAGAGGACACCAGTTTCCAGGATAGACACCAGAGCCCCATAGTTTTGGGGCTGTAACTTTCCTGTCTGTGGAGGTTTCGTAACAAAACTTGAAGGAACCCTTGCTAAACTCTCAAGACAGTGGCCCCAAGGCCAAGCTGCCCTACTGAGCCTTTACTTGAAACAAGTCCAGTGTTACTCTTCTATCCACTGGGACATGGGGACATGTCCATTAAAGTGTGTGTGGTGCTCTGCTTCTGAGACATGGGGAACAACAGAGATGTTAATAAATAAACAATTAAACAAATCAGGTCTCTCATGAATGCATTGTCTTCTCTCTTTTCTCAAATTCTTTACATTCCAAAATCATATTGGAAAATGTGAGGCAAATGCACAATAAATGCTGTGAGCTGCTTTTTGGGCCATGCTGTTTCCATTTCTATGGCTATTTGAAAAGTGCATGAATGCAAAGCACTTTCAAACACTCTAAAAATTAATACAGAAGAAACAATAGAAACACATTTATTCTTGTTTTATTCAATGTCAGTGTTGCTGAGTTTTGCCTGACCAGATGTTACAGTGTTTCAAATCTGTTCAACCATAACTATTAACAAAACGTCCTACTTTCACCAAAATTAAAAAAAAAAAAACAACAAAACAAAACAAACAAACAAAAAACCCCAAACAACATTTATTTTAGAAGACCTCTTTAAGTTTTTAATATAAATAAAACAAAGATGCAATTTATCCCTTACTAGTGCTAGTACTCATTTTGATTTCTGAGAGTACTGATCACAAGGCTTTGGGTGTCTGCTGTTTGTGCACTATTTGCACAATTATTTCACAATTCCAAATGCATAGTTTTAACTCAGTGATACCGATCCTGCAATTTCAGGTGGTTTGTTGTTTTGTTTTGTTTTTTTAATCTTGTTGGTTTTTGTTTGTTTTTGTTGTTGTTGTTTTGTTTTTTTAAAGGACACATGTTCAAGATAAGAAACGGTTTTTCAGATAGGGCCTGGAAAAGCTTAAGCCCTTCCTCTCTGTGTGGTGGTTTCCCTTCTCTTTCTTTTCCTGGACAGAACTGACAAGCAGGCATTGTCCCTCCAGTGAGCTCTGCAGTATTACTTTGACCCTAACCCATCAATCTGCCTCAATTGGATAATGATCTGTAATCAGTTTCTTTCAGGGGAGTCTATAAATTTGCCAAGGCCCCATTCTTCTCTGAAGGCCTCCTTATGTTCACTCCTGTTTGTGCAAATGCTCTCTCTTTTACAGCACTAAATAGCCATGCACATGGCCCTTTCTGTTCAGAGGCACCAGGCTGCTCACTGTTGATTTTCCATGGCTCTGCTCTCTAAAAGGAGACAAAGCTCTGCATGCCAGAACTCGGCAGGGTGCAGGGCGAATCCACACCACTTCAAGAGTAGCCGCTTTTCTCATTAAGACTGACCCATCATTAGGCTGCTTTGTGCTGGCCCTTGTAATCGATGAGAAGACTGTGTAGCGTGAAGATGCTAATAAAGATGAGCGTGAGGTGGTAGAGAAGTGTGTGGGGGAGTAAAGACACTAACCCTTGTCAACAGGGAAGCCCTCCTTTCCCAAAGCTTAGCCACATGAGGGAGGGGCAAAGCTCAGGATAGCTGGCAGGGTGCAGAATCCTCTCAGTCATTTCTTTGATTGTCTTGCACTTAATTCCCTGAGCATCCTTGTCCTGTCCTCTTTATTGGACCTAAGAATTAGAACAAGCATGAAAGAAAACTCATATTCTTCTTCCTTCTGCTGATTAAAGAAGATCAAAGGCTGAAGAATATCTAACTGAACTTGAGTGCAAGAGAAAGCCCACATAAGTGCACAGAGCAGTGGAGGGTTTTCCCCATATTGTCATGAGACTTTCTGAGGTGTCTGAGGGAACAAAAAAATAAGTAAAAATCTCCAAATATTGTGGAGTATGGAGGCAGCATTGTTCATGGGAGAGGGCAAAGATGATAATTCTCTGCCTGTACTACAGAGACAGCAATGCATCTCTAGGAGTGGTGTTCTTGTGGATGTCACACCAGAAATAAGCAGCCATGACAATATGCCTTAGTGAAATGAAAGGGAGGGGAGGAACAGTGCCTGTAACACTGTAACACTGGTGAGAAAACATATAGAGTGAGATTGCTGAAGTGTAGCCTCCGATGTTGTACAAATGTGGGAGAGCTCAGTGCGGGAGAGTTTCTGCCTTCAGAACAGGTAGCCTGCAGAGCCTGGGCCACTTTTCAGGACAATACTTTGCCTTCACACAGGCTCTGTTTTGCTTGGTGTGCCTCATGGACAGGAAACACAGTCCACACCTCGTCTTCTCTACACCCCAGTGAAGAATGAGTGTCTCCTTACCCGCTTCTCCCAAGGGCAAAAAACTGAAAAAGGGCAAAGTATGTTACTCATCCCCACACCCTGAGAGTGCATTAGTGGCTGGGTTTTGTGTAAGAAATGGTATGTGGAGTTAACCACCTGCACTCTCCCTCATACCTCAAGTTGCTCAAGTGAGCCTTTGATGAAGGGCTCAGAAGTTTTCAATATTAAATTTAGGATTTCTTCTCTTGGATATATGCAAAACTATATGGACAAGATCTTAAGCTTGTAAATTAATGGTTTCATATTTAAAAAGTTCTCTCCATAGTCTCATCTTCCTTGTGACTACAAGAAAGTCTCAGAAAGGCTCAGAATTAAAGTGATTTGGTAAAGTTGCTCATGTGCCTAATTAGCACACTGTTGATATTAGTGAATTCCACTTCTATTTTGTGGACATTATTCTTGTTCAGAGAGTTGAAGCCTCTCTCTTCCACTAAACACCTTCACGCAGCCATTATGCACTGTTTGGTCCTTTACTTTAGCTGAGTTGTACAAATATAGTCTGTGCCAATGCCAGAATTTTGGGATTGCTGTGAATAGTCTGTTTCCAAGTGGAGAAATATCAACTGGGTTGAGAAATGTATGGGATTTGTGGTTTTTTGTTTGCTGAGGCTTTTTTTTTTGTCTTTCATTCTTTGAAAGAAGCAAATTCTAAGAGGATTGCATAACAGAAGTACCCACTTCAAAACAAAAGCTGCTTGGCGCGGTATCTTCTGCTAACATTTTGCCTCAGCTGTGCCATTCAATGCATTTCACAAGGGATTTTGTGTTGCTGTCAAAGAGAAGCTGCACAGATTTACTTGATTTGAAACAGGGATGCCTGGCAAGTTGTTATGGGCAATCTGGATGAATATGTGTTGGCATTTGCCTTATTTTAATTCTCTTCAAGATTCCAAATGATAACCATCTTGAAGGTAATTTGTTTTCATTGCATTAAAAATTCCATTGGAAAGTTGCTTTTTATTGTAACTTGTTAAATGCTTAATTGATATCACATAATAAAAAGAATCAAAAAACCCCTCTGGTCCCTCTCAGGAGCTCAAGTTAGCTGCAGTGGAGCCAGCTCCATTGCCATTTCCAAGTTGTTCTGTAGTGATCTAGCAATTCATCAGTGTCAACGACACATGGGAACTCTCATGTTTGTAAAAGCCTGCAAGGGATCCATGTCCTACATTTCAACAAAAATCACAAAATCACTTTTCAAGGTGGTCAAGGTTAGGGAAACATCAGGCACATAATTGCTAGCCCCTTTCTGAAGTGGATGGTAAAACATGGAGAAACAGGCAGAAGCAAGAGGTCAGCAGCTGCAACAGAAAGGTGAATGCTCTTTTGAAGGACCTAGAAAATTGGAAGTGAAACATAATTGTCAGGATGCCAGAAGCATTTGGCTTCTGCAGGAGGAGAAGTGGTACGAGAACCTAAACAGGCAAATATATTGGTACATACATGTCAGAGAAATCACAGCAGAGCAGTCACAGAGGGACCAGAGAAGATCATCCATAGTTCATTGCTTTATCTTCACTGGCCTGTATCATGACAGAGACTTCCCTTCCCTCTGTCTCTCTCTATGATCCCACCTAATTGTTTATATTCTGAAAAGCTGCAACAAGGCCACAGGTGTGTGAGCTTGACTCTGGTCACGCCTCACCATCTGTAAGAACAGACAAAATCTAGCCTGTGAAGGACTGCATCATAAAGTGAGATTCTTCACACAGAAGAAAATATATATCTATATTATATTTTACAGATAATTTCCTTGGTAGATAAAGCAGCACAAGAGCAAACACACATATCTAATGTGTTCAGTATTCTCATTTAGAGTTTCTGAGATTTTGATATGTAGGTGGTCTGATATTTGTAGATGTCAAAGCCTCTAAGATGTTCTCTATAATTCTTGTCTTTAACTTCTCAGGAAATAGTCTACATTGTCTCAGACTGATAAAGCAGTTTTGGGTAAAATGTCCAGATTTACATTATTATGTTGTTTTCTAACTTACTGGTAAAATTTGATTTGTTTTCCAGGGGAAAGGTTAAAAGAACCTGGTTCAAGGAAGAGATGTTTTGACCATTTAGAAAAGATCTAAGACAACACTTGTCAACTTGGATTTATTTTACATATTACCATGTTCTTAATACTTAAAAACCTTGCAGAAATGTAATTTGGTAGGATGGCTACATGTATTGTCTTCTTCCAGGATACAACCCATAGAATGTACACAATATCAATACTTTCATATTCAAATTAAAGACAGTAATGAGGAAATTCTTTCTTATGATCCATCAATGTGATCTATTCACTGAGATTGCACTGCTTCCTTGACTGAAATTTTTTTTGGCAATTTGGTGATTAGATCACTGGAACATTGAATCTTTCTGATTTATCTATTGCTTCCATCATGTTGCAAAAGGGAAAATACTGAGAATGTACTAACCACTCAAGTGCTAAGATGTATTGTAAATATCCATCAATTGATTAAGTAGAATAGTTTCTAGTGTATTCTAAGTCAATTTCATGGAGTTAAAATAGCAAACAGTTGCATTGTGAAAAACAATGTTCAGATTAACTTCATAAGGAATATATTTGTGTGATCTTGTTATCCACTGATATGAATTGAAATTTTCCTGAAATTCTGAAGTCCTTTTATTTGTTGCAAACCTGTTTTCTGTCTGTAGCAGTTTGTGTTCCTGCATTTTGCCTGTTCTTCAAGTGGGTGCATGTGTCATGTACTCCTCTTGCTCAGGATTTAACTTGTGGTGGTTGCTGAAGACAAATCTCTCCCAGAAGATGTTAGGCCTCATGGTAAGGGATGTGGGCTCTTATAAATCTAAGCTTGTACAGCTGCCTAGCAAGAAACTCCTGTAATTATGAAATTTTCTCCTTGTGTTTAAGGAATCTAACACTATAATAATGTCATCTGCTTGTCATTGGGTGATTTTTAAAATACTTCTTATAATTTTAATATGGATCCTATATGAATACAAATGCTTAGGCTAATTCTGACACATATATTAATAGTATATTAAGTCTTAGAAACTCATGAGTGCCACATTTATTTGAATCTGGCATCATCATTTGCAAAGGGTCAAAAATGTCCAAAGTCTAGGGATGCTGTCTTATATTTCAGAATAAATTACTGAAGGTGATTTTTTTTTTCCTTTCAAAGTTGTCTTCTCTAGGTCTGAAAATCTCAGTTAATAAAATGCTGTTCCGAAGTCTACCTAATTCCCACCACGAGTTGCATGATGCTGTTTTCTTTTTAACTGACTAATTATTATTATTGTAGACATGCTATTTACTCTGAAGTGGTTTGGGGATAATTGATTAGGTTGCACCATGGCATGAAAGAACAGATGGCAGGCTAGTCAGTCAGTTCATCCACAGCCTATAAGAATGCTAAGAAAATTAAAATTGAAGGGAAAAAAAAGAAAAAACAAGAATAAAAGAAAAAATAAGGTGACTAGGAGGGAACGAACTGAGCTGTGCTTGCAACACAAAAAAAGTCTTGTTGTGGGTGGTCCTTTGGGAAGGTAATCGGAGATCTGCAATATGTCCACTACAATCAACAAAAGGGTACAATACTTCTCTGCAGGGAATTGGGTAGGGAAGAATTTGTTTAAATAAAATTGCAGGGTTGTAAGAATGTTAAACTAATTCTCTAATGTTCTGTGCATTGTCTGGGGAATTTTGGCTTTGCATCATTTGCTGTACTGAAGTACTGAAAAAATATTCTATTAGAAGTGTTTTGGAATGTGCTAACATGTATTTTAGCTTTGAAAACCCTGACTGTGTTTAATGACAACTAAAAATGCCTTTAGAAAAGCTACACTCTTTTGTGTTCTTTCCCTGAAACCTCTCCCAAATTCTTAGTAGAATTCTTTATCTTTATCTTGCAAATGGAGTTCAGGTTGCTGTTATTCTGAATGCTTGACACCTGCATTTTAGAGTGTGTGTCCATGTTAATTATTGGTGATAAAATAACATGGATAAAACTGTGTGTAAGTTACCTGCATATAGAGGAATATAAAGTATTGAACTGAACTCCTTTTATTTATGAGTGTGAAAATGGAGGAAACTGTAAGAAATGAGGAAAAATAGTCCCTGTCCTTCCCAAAGTGCACCAAAAATGCCAATTACACTTCCAAAATCCAAAGATCCCAAAGAAGAGGTCCAGAAGAAAGGAAGTAATTTCCATGAAAGTGCTAATCTTTATAGACCTGCTTCTCCTTTATGTGTTAGGTGGTATTTTACTTTGCAAAGTATCATTAAGTATCAGCAAATTGAAAAAGCAAGACCTCAGGCTCACTCTCCCTGTGAGGTGGAAAACGGGGAGTGTCTCACTCCCAGTCAACAGTCTCTGATGAGATGGTTCCCAGCAGGACACTCCTCTCCCCCAGTTTAGCCTATTCTCTTCCCCTCAACATCCTATCAGCCTGGAAAAGATCTGCTATGGCGCTCCCACAGAGCAGCAGGGAGGAAGACTTACCTCACTATCCTTTCTCTTGTCTCTAAGTAATCCTGTGTGAAGAAAGGAAAAAAATTGCATTACAGGAGTTTCTTGCTAGGCAGCACTACAAGCTTAGATTTATGAGAGCCCCCAGCCCGTACCATGAGCCCAGTGTTTTAGGACAAATACTGGACAAATACGTTTCTTACTCCTAAAATCTTATGGTCCCAGAAGGGAAGGAGGTCACAGTGATTTGTCATTAAACACAGACAGGGACACGATTAAACCTTCTCAATCTCAGAGTTTTGGCTTGTCTCACAGTGCATTATCCCTCAGCCCGATGACCTTCTCTCTCTCAAATGTATAATTGTGCTTTCAATTAAGTAATTCCAGTGGAAACAACTTATATTTTACTTCCATGAAGTAATCTTCTTTTGCAACTGTGCACTGGCTAAGTTCTGCTTCTTATTTTCCTATGCATGTTGGGCTTTTCACACATCTGAAACAGCTGTTATCCCAGCAAATGTTTTTTCTGCTGCCTCCATGCCTTCCCCAGTGCTGAGCAGCTCCAAAAAGATCCATCCTCATCACCTTCACATACCTTTTCTATTTAATGAAAGAAAATAACCCGAGTCTGATCACTGCATAAGTGTTTAGGGTCTTATCTTTATCCAAAATTGTCAGTGAGGATTAGTTCTCATTGGATTGTGAGTCAAGGATTAATTACACTGACCACAGATGGGCATGGTGCAAAGAATGTCAGTAAACTCCCCACACAGCTCCCAGAAAGTACTTTAATTATGGCCTGCATAAATTTCTATTTCAGTTTTCGGACTCCCTTAAGCAGAGACTACCAACTGTCCTAAATTGCTTGGTGGTTTGTTGAGGTGGAAATGTATCCTCTGTGGACTAAACTCATTACTGGGAGGTTTATTAGCAAGAAGGTAGTCTAAGTCCATTAATAAATGAGGAGTGAGGCAAAATCAATTATGATTTTAATATGACTGAACCACTAAGCTGCTTTTTTTGAATCTATCATTTAAAGGGAAATAAAAGAGTATGGGCAATTAAGAAGCAACAAAGATCATAGCTGGTGTGATTATTGATAAAAGCAGGTAAGTAAATACCTGAGAAAATTAAATGTACAGATCAGCAGTACTTACTTCACCTTAAGGAAATTTGTGAATGTACTGAACCACTAAGAGGTAATTTTCAAAACCAGACCACAAGTCCCTGCAATAAAATAGAGTATGTTCACACTGTAAAGTGCATAGGGAGCATAGGGAAAGAGAAATACGGTCATTTAGCATGGAGCAAATGTAATTTACCTGTCCAGTAAAATGATGGAGCAATTAGTACAGAAAATCTGAAAACTGGTAGCAAAGAATACTGCATAAGCAGGAAGTACCTATTTCAAACTGTGTCACAGCAGCTTATGTACCATGGCAGTTCTCAGCTGTATGGCAGAAAGAGCAGATAAAAGGAAGAGGGCAGAGGTCATATTTCTGAATGTTAAGAAAACATTAGGATATGTGCTTCGCAAAATTGCCTTTGGAAAACAATGCCAAGTTCTAGGGATGGGAACACTGTTACATGGGATGAAAGTGGCTAAAAGTTTCTAAAGTGAAAGTAGGAATGAATGATGACAGTTTTTTGACATGGGGAGTTCGAATTTTTTTGGGAATTGTCAAATGGCCTACTTTTCTACAGCATCTTTTTTAACAGTCTGGAAGACTGAATAAATAACATGTAAAACACATATTCCCAATACCAAGCAGATAACTACAATCAAATCTGCTCTATCTGTGCTGTGGTTAGATTCCTGGGTTGGTTTGGACAACGCACTTGATTAAAATGAGTTTTTGATCCATTGTTCCCAAATAACAGGGAGAAAGCTCCAATAACATTCACTCAATAGGGGTCAGACTTGGAAAACTTTGCAGGACTTGAATAATAGTAATGTAGGGAATTTTTTTGTTGATTTCAGGAAAACCATTTTCAATAAATCTTTAAAAGGTAACATGTTTTTAATTTTCATAACTTCTTGATGCTTTATGAGAAAGTTTTATTTAATTTTAGGGTAAGATTTTTCCTCTTAGGTCTTTGAAATTATGAAATTTGGACTACAGAAATTCTTGATGAGTTTATAAGGAAATATGAACAGCTGTAATTAATTGAATGACATGTTATATTAATTTTCTCTACCTAAATATTAGAAGAACATTTTCTTTGTCCTGGTTGAATGGTTTAGTTACACCGACTGAAATGTTTATGTTCTTACTGTAGTCTTTTACTAAATATTTAGCTTAAAACATTATTTCATGGAAAAATTTCTGGTAAAAAAACCCTGGTAGCATGAAAACTTTCTAAAAGTATATGTAACATTTATGGCTAAACAGAATGTAAGAACAAAATCTGTTACTGGTTTAGCAATGCCAAATTCTTCAGGTTGAGTTTTGTAATCTCAGTATTTTCACATGACAGAATTTTTTTACAGCAATAAGATGATTGCTCTTCATGACCATAAACTTAGTTCTCTATGGAGAAATCAAAACATCTGTGAATTTTATGCTGATTTTTGCCTTCAACCAATTGGATTCTGGAAAACATAAAACTGAATTAATTTCTACGATAAGAAGCTTCTCTGAATACCAAGCTAAAGCCAGGGGGAATCTGTCCCTGAAAGTGTTGAAATAAACTAACAATAAATCAAAAGCCAGTCAAAGCAAAACTGGAAAATTTTATCAAGCTTTATAAAAGCATGTATTGGTGACAACAATCTCGGAGATGATGACTGAAAAGAGGAATTTTGATTAAACCGGTCTGAATAGGCCAAACATCTTGAAAGCCTGTAAGTTAAAAATGTGGTTTACAGCTATTCACATCTTTTTGAGATGTCAGTGCAAACATGCCTTCCAACAAAAAATCCTCAAGCACAGTTACACTGAATGGTTGTCACACAATGAAAAGAGTGGAACGTAGTGAAGTCACATCTCATTCTCTGATCAAAGTTCATTAATCAGGTGCCTCAACACAGCACCCAGAGTACAAATATGCAAATGTGTAATGACATCTGATTTTGGTCTCCATTTTTAAAAATTATGTTTGTAATTTTTAGATAGGCTTTGCTGTAGCATCTACTTTTTCACATTTTGGTTTTCTTTGATGTAATCTCTCCCCAGCTATTGAAACGTCCACATTTTTACTTATTTCTGAGTTAATTTTAATCACCCTTAGAACACCCTTAGACACAACAGAAACTTGACTATTCTCATCACTGTGTACTATCAACAGGACAATAAAATATGTAGGAACCCAGAAGCAGAGAATTATCCCTCTGACTGCTCTGGGGGATCCTGACCTCCAGGAAAACACTAACTTTGTCCCTCACCCATGGAGAAAGCTTCCAGAATCTCTAGATAAACTAGAATCCACAAAAGAGCAAGATAGATAATAGAGATTAGTGTAGTGCATCACTAGAGTGTGAAACTTAGGTTTTAGGGAGTCAACATAGAGTCATGATGGAGGGAACAGGGCATTGTCTCACAGTGCTTCTTCTTCTTCATGTACTCCATGTTTCGCAGTGTTATTAGCATACGATGATTGAGTGAGATCTGCTGCAGTTTTAAGTTACATAAATGGAGAAGAAATGATAATTGGTAAAGAAAGAAAAATAAGATATGTTTCTAGTGTTAATAGGACAAAAGTGATTATAAAAGATTTTGAAACTGTACCATTTGGGGCATTTTGATGGTGGGTTTTCCTAAGCACTAAGTCTTGTGTGGACGGTGCCAGGTTTTGTAGATAAGACAATAATAAACCTGAAGACTGAAGAGAGAAAGTGTTCATCATGTCTTTTTTCCTGACACACAACTGAGATAGTGAAGTCTCCCTCAGCTGAGGAACCTCTCAAAGGTTCCCAGTGTTCAGGAACCAAAATCAGATAAAAATATGATTACAATATCATGGGATAGTTTGGGCTGGAAGGCAACTTTAAAGATCATCCAGACAAACCTTCCTGTAATAAGCAGGGACATCTTCAGCTAGACCGGGTTGCTCAGAGCCCTTGAATATTTCCAGGGATGGGGCATCCACAACTTCTCTGGGCAACATATTCCAGTGTTTTACCACTCCCACTGTAATTTTTTTTCTTTAATCTAAATCAACCCTCCTTTCATTTTAATCCATTATCCTTGTTCTATCACAACATATCCTACTAAAAGGTTGGTCATCATCTTTCTTATAGGTCCTCTTTAGGTACTGGAAATATTCTTTGGGGTCTTCCTGGAGCCTTCTCTTCTCCTGGCTGAACAGTCCCAACTCTCTCAGCCTGTAGGCAGAGGCATTTCAGCCCTATGATTATCTTTGTGGCCTCCTCATCTCACTCCAACACATCCATGGACTCAGGACCCAGAGGTGTCCCACCCTCAGGTGGGTTTCATGATGATGAGGTAGGATGACTGCTTGCTTTCAAGCCTGAGGCTGCTGTCTTCTTGGTGGAGGTATTTCCAGGCCCCAGAATAATTTCTCAGTCTAGTATTTTCACACCAGCCCACTACTGTATAACAGTTCAAAGTGATTGCTGGTAGTGTGAGCTTACCTGAGCTGTCTCTTATGTCCTTTAAAGGAGCTTCCATGTAGCTTCCCCAGAGATGTGGAATAGCAGCAGGGAAAAGGGTTAGAGGATTGGAATCTTGTTAAAGTATGACTACACAAACTTCTCCACAATGAAACATGTTCTTGTTTGCTTTTCAGATGAAGTGTAGAAATGCCACTAACTATATCATTAAATAAACAAAGCAAACCCCATTTTCACCTGAATGCTTAGTACTTGCTTTTTGATTTTTGTGTGGGTTTTGTTGTTGTTTTGTTGTTGTTTTGTTTTGTTCTGCAATTAAGTACATTTGAAAGCTTGTTTGTGCTCTTTGTTTCTTGACTGTCAACTACAGTGTTGGCTTTGCAGGAAATGATGATGCCTCTGCTTACAAAGTAGTACAGGAGCTGATGGTAATGAAAGAAGTTGAAGCTAGAAGGGATAATAAAAGGTGTTGTGAACTCAGGCTTGAATAACTGTCCCGCTGCTTCCTCAGAAATCCCATGTATATTAGCAGAAGAGCAGGGAGACCTTCCCATCTTAACCACAAGTCAAGAGCAATCTGAGCACACTGTGTATGCTTTCTGCATAGAGTGAAATGATGAGGGACTTGTGATCTAACACCAGCCATGGACCATGAAAATGCATCTTCATTTGAGTTAGAACCTGCATGAGCTGGGGAAAAGGGATCTTAATTTTAAAGGTTGGAGTTGTCAAAAGCAGAAAGACTAATTGATTGATTTTTCTGATTTTAATTTTTGTAAGATTGTTTTTTTTAAATTTAAGGAAGTGAGTATTGTATCCTTAACAGCATATACATAAACTTGGAATTATTAAGTGAAGCTGTTTATAATTTTCATATTTGTTGTTGTTTATGCATATTTCCATATGCATATTTTCTCATCATCATTAGGATTTACTACCAATGTTGTTCCTGCGCTCTTGTCATGGTTTAATCCCAGCCAACAACCAAGTCCCACACAGTCACACATTTCTTCCCACAGCAGTGGGATCAGAAAGAGAATTGGAAGGGTAAAAGCAGGAAAACTTACGGGTTGACATAAAGACAGTTAAACAGGAAAGCAAAAGCCATGGACACAGACAAAGCAAACTGAAGAATTCATGCATTGCTTCCCATGGGCAGGCAGGAGTTCAGACATCTCCAGAAGAGCAGGGCCCCTTCACAAGTAACAAGTACTTGGGAAGACAAATGCCATCACTCCAAACACCCATCTTTCCTTCTTCCCCTCAGCTTCATATGCTGAACATGATACCATAAGGTCTGGAAAGTCCCTTTGGTCAGCTGGGGTCACCTGTCTTGGCTGTGTCTCCTCCTCACCTCCCATGCACCCCCAAATTCCTTGCTAGTGCAAAGTGGCACTAGTGCAGTGCAAAAAGCAGAAAAGGCCTTTTCTCTGTGCAAGCCCTGCTCAGCAGTAACAAAAGTATTGATATATTACCAACTCTCTGTTCAGCAAATATCCAAAACATACTCCCATGTTGGCCAGTGTGAAGAAAACTAACTCTATCCCAGCCAATATCAGCACAACTCTGTACCAACCTGCCCTGAAACTGGTATGCAGTCTAGGGCAATTTGCTAAAGGGAGGGTGGACGCTGATCCCACAGGAGGGATTTTGTAGATGTTCCTGGTTTACAGATAGTGTTTACCTATTTACATTTTACTTGTTCCAATTAGCCATTCATTTAAATTTTGCCTCTTTCTCTTTCAGTAGATGATAGTTTTGGGCTGTTGTGAGAGCTATGACACAAGATGTATTCAGCCTGATTGTTGCCACACAGACCAAAAATACCTCATATATATTGATATATACAGCACATATATGAGTACATATATGTGTATATATATATATATATAAATGCATCTATCTATACATGAGACAATTCCGTAGTTTTTATGAAATATCAAGGCAAATATTTGGTTAAAATAGAAGCATATCCCCAGACACAGTAATACTAGGAGATAGAGAAACTCTTGTTGGATGAAAAAGGAGAAGTAACATGTGCAGTGTTTTAATCAGTTGCCTTTGCAAAGGCACACACCCAGCTCAGGTGCGTAATGAATATGTCAGAAACCTGATTTGTGCATTTCTTTTGCAAATAGTTGCATGTGCAGTCCCTTCAATGTTCAGCTTCCTACTTTGCCTCTGCAAATAAGATGACAGAGATTTCACATCTTGTGCTGTCTAGACATCTTCTGAAATTCGGTCTTAAATTTGGTAAATATCTTTCCTGAATTAAGGGTCTTTGACAACCCATTAACTTCTGTATTTATTCTTAATAGAGTGATTGTCTCTTCTCTTGTTTGGCTACACACACCCACACACTCAGCCTCCCCCAGCCCCTCCCTCCCCAATCTGTTCAACTAAACGTATTTTAGGAACTTTGTAGAGGTGAAATATAAATAAGTATTATTCAGACTGACAGGTTATTTTAGACAATATTGTCCTATAATTCAAGCTGTACAGATGCTACCTAGGATGTAAGAATAGCCTCTGCGATCAAAAACATGATGATTCATGATCTCTGTGTCTTTTAGAGACACTTTCTAGTACAGGGCCAGACTGGGAGTTTTAGGTTTATAAGGAGCATTGTTAATCTCAGGATAATTCTTTATTTATATCCTTTCTTTTATGGAGGTTTTCTACTTGGGTGATTAAAGCATCAAAACCTGCTCTGAGGCTAGCTCTATTTCAGGGCTCTAAAGGAACTCACCACTGAATGAAAATCATTTCAGGAACAATTAGAGAGAAGGTCCGCATAAATTCTTCCTGTATCCAGGGCATTAGCATCACCCAAGTGTCTCTTGCTTACAGTACGTTGTGACAAAGTAAAAGCTATTTCAGCTGTTGTACTGTGATGGCTGTTATTTATGGAACATAAAAGGATACTGAAATACAAAAGGGTTTGAAAAGACCAGGGTAAGATCAGATAAAAAAAAAAATGAGAAAGAAACAGGCATCTTGGGATGGTAACAACCCTGCCATGTACTGACAGGGAGGTTGTATATTTTTAGAATATACTGAAAGGAATGGTGCTTTTACTTAGGTTTTTATGGTTTACCATGAGATGCAATTTTCTGGCCTTATATGCAGTTGTAACAAAAGTCAGAGAGATTTTATGATAGCTGCCAGAGTTCATAAATGATGGCATACACTAAAATATTTATAGAACTGTAAAATCTTGATTTCTCTCTGGTTTAGCAGATGGGGTCCTAAAACTGGTTCCCAGATTTGTCACATTTCTTTACCCTTTGATGACAATGAAGCCTGTTATCATTCTTTTCCCCCCTCTGGAAAGCAAGTTCACTAGTGTAATCAAGTTCATACTTCTATCCAATTATACACACCAGGATCTCATGAATTAAGATGTGTCAGCCATATAAGATTTGTAATTATTCAAGGCAACGGGCCTATTGTTAAACACCAGGATCTAAGGAGCCTAGCCATCTCTCTGACCAATGAGGATTGACTCATGTCAGTATAATTGCTGGTGAAAATCTGCTTCCTGGTGATTAGGCTGCATCCACACAGCACAGATAAATGCTACTTATACACCAGAAGTGGTGAACTTATGTGCCAGTTTGGTGCAAAGCAGCAATATAGCACAGCTATTTGCTTCTCTTCAGGATTCTTTTTTGTCCTCAGAGAAAATGTTGGTAGCACTGCTAAACTCAGCTGTACTTCAGAATGAAAACTGATGGTTGGAGTAGCAGAAGCAGAATAAATAATCTTGGAAGTAGAATTTTTCCATCTCTGACCAAGATTTACTCCCCATTTAAAGACTTTTTTGTTAAAATTGAAGATACTTAAGAGAAAACATCTAGTAATATCCTTTCTCTATTATATTTTAATGAGAGAGTTTTTAGGCTTTTGCAGATAATCAACGAATGAATGTGCAGTATCTATCTATATATATATGCACATTTTGTTGTAATAATTATCTAAATATTTACAAGATAGAAAAGCAGAACAGGACCTGGAGTCCCATCTTTCCAGAAAATCTGGAAACATCTTCACTGCTAAACTTAGTGCATCAGACAAAATATAAATTAGCAAAACAAGGGATCAATAAGAGTGGATCAAGAAAAGCAGAAATGGTGTGATAAATACTTTTTAAAGCCCATAATCATCTCAATTTAGAGTCATTTCTCTGCATTTAAATAAATGGAAAAAATGAAGACTAAAATAATTATGAATCTAAATGCATTTTGCTTTAGGCATATTTTTAGTCGTATCTACTGGCATTATGCCTCTAGAGGTGGAAAACGTGAAAACCAAGCACACATACTTTAATGTCATAGAGAATTGTAAAAAGTCTGACTACCAGAGTTCAGAGTTTGGTCTTCTAAAAGATCTCAGCAAAAAGAACAGCTTCACCAAGAGAAGAAAATTCATTTGTAATGGCTAAGAATATGGACAAGGTAGTGGATGGGATTATTCTGGGATTTTGAATTATCTGTTTGCTTTTAAATAGAAAAAGATTTATTTCTTAGTTTACAGTTCCTAGCTACCTGACTCCCCACCTTTTGGATTTTCTTTTCCTTTCTCTTTTTCTATCAGGGGAACATGAGAACAAATAAATGATAGATAAAAAGAAAGCAGGGAAAACACAGAAGTTAGAGAAATATCTCTTGCTCAGATTCTGTAGGCAGAGCTTTTATGCAAACTGCAATGATTAGTATTTTCATTTATGTAGGAAATGTTTATTTCTTCAATAAAGTGACTCTCATTTCCATAAATGCAGTATTTTTTTTCTTTCTCTCCCTCTCTCCTCCTCTCTCTTTATGTGTCTCTTAGCACCTTTTTGTCTGAGCATATCCCATGACTTTTTAAAATAGGTTCAATAACAACAATAAATAGTAATGCCTCTTTTTTTCTTTAATGGCATTTATGAGAATTATCTTATTGAGTATTTATAAGATTTGGTGTATTTGTGGGGATATGAGAATTAATTTAACCAGATGGCCTTATCTAGACACTGCTTTGCTTTAACTTCTGCATATGTTATTGCACCAGCTTGATTTTAAGTCAGATATTGAGTACTGAGGCATAAAGTATTGAGAAAGGAGCTGGAAATACATTGACAGCTGCATTGTCAATGGAAACCTATCTTGGATATGCTGGTGAGTTTGGTTTGGTATGAAAACCTGAGACTCTCTGTTTAATTTCAATTTTTCTGGGTTTTTTTGTTTGATTTTTGTTGGTTTTTTTTTTTTTTTTTGGAGGTGGACTAGAATGTTAGATGATAGGCAGCATTACATCTATTGCACAGAATGTGTGCAGTTGTTACTTTCTTACTAAGGAGACATATGACCACATGAGAACCAAAAATACCTGACCATTTTCTTTAAATCTGCTTGTCAGATCTTTCAAACACCTGCCAATTGCCACTGATGGTATTGTTTTCTTGGTTTTATTTCTTATTAAAAAATTGAGTGTAAAGTCTGGATTAGAGCTGTGGTGATGTAAGTACAGAATATCTCTTTATCCAGTGGTGGATAGGGGGACATACTTGTCATCAACAGTAGGAGAACTTCAGAAAAAATAGGAAATGGATTTTCCTTTGAGAAAAGGTGACTTGAGATTGATGCTAGTCAGCCAAGTTTCTTTGCTGTGGTAAGAGTGAAGACCCATACAACCAGCTTCCATTTCTTCAACTGTGCTTAACTAATTCTCAGGCATGGACTCTGAGATCATGAACATGTGTATATGGTATACCCTTTTTTATCAATTATGTTCAGTTTGGGCATATGAACCCACAAATTCCAAGCTGTATAAAGCTTCTCTTCCTTTATCAGGATCTCAAAAAAGCTCAAAAAAACCAAAACCCAGCTCTGTTTTTTTTGTGCTTGGCTGTGTCTCTGTTGAACAAGGTAACTTCTGTAGAACTCCTAATTTTTTGTCTCAGGTCCATTTTTCCTGCACCTTAGCTGCTTGTCTGAAGTTAATTTGAACCTAAATTCTAGCCTAAACAAGCTATTTGGTTTCCCTGAAGAGAAAGCCAGCACTACCAGATGATGACTTGTCTTATCCTGAAATGCATCTTATATAATTTGATTCGAATATTTGATGGGAATTCAAGTAATTTATGTCAAGTAAGAAGAATATTTTTAGGTCTGAGATGCATTGGAAAGTCTAAGGTTTAACTTCTTGAAATACTTAATGATCTTTTTATCATTCTGGATACCCTGACTCCTGTTCAATTTACTGTGTGGTATTGTTCACTTGAGGCATTAGAATAAAGGGTGCTACACAATAGAGCTACTCTGACACCATTTTCATTGTAAAAATAGATTGTGATATTTGGCTTTGTTTCATTTCTGTCTTGCTTTAGTGTCTTGCTTGATCTTCAGTGATTTTCTTCACAGATTTTCTTCATGTCAATAATGAAATGCTATAAATTTGTTTATAATAATACTGCATAATGTAGAAGAATGAAGTATATAAGAATAAAACAGCATGTAATATACACTATTCTGTGTATATAATTATGGAAAGTTTGTTACCAAGCATAATATTTGCTATCACATCTTTTTTTTGACATAGTTTTGATAAAAATCTTATGATTTTTGTACAATTTTTATTTTTTATCAGGAACATTACTACCTTCAGCCATGCACACACTCAAAAAATTAGGAAGTGTCTGGATCTTTCACGATAAAAGACCTACATATGTGGAAAAAAATACTAGAACCCAAGAAAATCTTAAAAAAAAAAAGAAATCTGTCATACATGTATGGGTTGAACCAAAACCAAAACCAAAACATAAACAAAAACAACAACTTTTAAGGTATTCAGACTAACACTAAGGTACTGATTTGGAACACAGTGTGTTATTTCACACATGTTAAATATAGGTATATTTTTCAAACTTAGGTCTAGATGCCTTAGAACAAAATTTTGCAGCACATGATTTTTAAACATTTCTGCTTGTGCTTTGAGATGTGAATTCAGCCTCTGGTGCACAGTGTGACAAAAAAGTTTTTCAGCTTCAGCAGTACAACTGGAACCAATAATGTGATGAAATGTACTAAAGTATGTGTGTTTTGGTGGTTATTTGTTCAAAATGTACAGGTTCAGAACACAGGGATTTTTCACAGAAAAATAGTGTTATGAAATATCATTTTATGTCTTGATAGGAATTGTTAGCATCATGTAACTGTCATGCAAGAAAAGCAGTCTGTCAGCCTCCCAAAATATCCTGAAACATTTGTAAAATTGTTTTGCATAGTTTATTGTGGTCAATACGGTATGGAAAATAAAACAAAGTGCTCTTGATGGAAGCTAATGAGAAAGCATGAATTGACTAGTGGGTGTTTCATTCCACTGGTGTAGATCTAGATTGATGTCTTACTGTGTGCTAGAATCACCATGTTCTTTTCATTACACATTTGCAGGTGGTAAGATACTAAACATAATAGTGAGCTTGTCTTAAATAAAATTTTGAGAGAAAAATTCATACAAAACTCTCCAAAGTCGGTCATAGGCTTCTCAGTTGTGGTCAAAAAGTGACTTTAGATTTGGTGGACCAAAACCTTGGTACCAGTGAGAGCTTTAACATTGACCTCAACTGAGATTGAATGCACAGGGAATGCATGTAGCCAGTGACTTTGTAGGTATCCACAACCCCACATTAGAGAGGAAAAAAACTGCCCATATATGCTCACCATGTAACCGATTAACAGTTACACGTCTGGACACTTTCATTTTTAACATGACTAGAGGTGAAGTAATTACATTCCAACCATTTTCAACCAGATGAAGCCCTCATGTTCAGTCTAACAAGAAACAAGTTTCCTAGACAGAAGCACATGATTATTTCAACCATTTTTATATTGTTCAGCAAATCTGTTCTTTTGCTGGAAGTACAGTCCTTTCTTTGCCAATATTTCCTATCCATCCCTGGGATGAGTGCATGGCTGGCAAATCAACACAATTATTATTCTATTCCATAGGACATACAGTGATTTACACTTATATGCCAACATTTTCTTCCTTGTTGCCCCAGCAAGAGCTTGGAAATGATTTATAAGGATGCAGAAATGCTGGCACAGATGTTCTACAGCCTCAGCATGTTTGCAGTGCACAGCATGGCAGACTGTTCTGGAAGTGTTGATGCACAGGTAGGGCAGGAGGCAGCCTGTGTGCCAACAATGCCCTCCCAGCTCCAGTGTGGGGCAAACCCTGGCCCTGCTGCTGGCAAACATATTTGGCATCCATCTTCCTAACAGGTTGTTTCTACATGCTGCACTTCAGAGAGGAGGATAGCTTGGTTCTTGTAATTAGTTGCTTCTGTTGAATTTCTAATGTGCTATAAAAACCTTTCTGTTTTGGAACAGCTGGAAGCTCCATTTCCTGTGTTTACCTTTTTTTTCCCCTCTCTTCCCTGCCCACCACCCCCATAGAGGAGGCTTGGAGGCTGAATGGATATACAGAATAAAATGTACTTTGCTATGGAAACTGTATTCCTCCTTCTTTAGAAATCTTGGCATGACTGGGAAGTTTTGGGTTTTTTTCTTGCAAGTATTATCAGAGCAAATGAAAACTATAAAATCATTAAAATCCACATTTCATATGTTAGCATTCAGGAAAAAATAAGCCATTGGAAAACTGGGTTGTGAGCACTGTATTTCCTCTAAAAAATTCAATTTAAGTAGGTTGAAGACCTTTCATATTTCATGATGTAATGAAATGTGAGGGTCTATCTAGTCTAACTGCTGCAGTATTGACCCAAATACCTCCTTTTTCTAAGCACTGCCATTCATAAACTTTGAAGGTCTGGGGCTGAGAAGGAATAGGAGTTGGGGTGAATCCTGTTACTTTTCCACACTGCTCAGCTTAGTGCTGTCTGCAAATCTGCTGAGGGGGAACTTGATCCCTTCATCTACATCATTAATGAAGATATGAAATAACACTGGTCCCACTATGGACCCCTGAGGAACACCACTGGTCCCTGAAGTCTTTTGGGACTCTAAGACACTGACCTCTACACATTGGACATGACCAGTCACTTTCTTTTCCTTATAATAGTCCACTCATCAAACCCATCTCGGGAAGGATGTCATTGGGAACTGTGGCACATGGTAGAGAAGTCCATATAAATTATATCTGTAGCCCTTTCCTTGTCCTCTGACGTCGTGACCCTTCAGTAGAAGGCCACAAGATTGATCAGACCAGGCTTGGCCTTGGTGAAGCCATGCTGGCTGTCCTGAATCACTTCTCTGCCCTCCATGTGTCTTAACATAACTTCTTAGGAGGATTTGTTCCAAGATCTTCCCAGGCACAGATGTGAGGCTGACAGGTCAGTAGCTCACAGTGTCTTCCTTTCTACCCTTTTTAAAAATGGGTGCAATGTTTTCCCTTTTCCAGTCACCTGGGACTTCACCTGAATGTACTGGAATCGTCTGCCCAGGAAGGTGGTGGAGTCACCATCCCTGGAAAGACTGGATGGTGGCACTTGATGCCATGGTTTAGTTGAGGTGGTTGGGGCATGGACTTGATGATCTTGAAGATCTCTTCCAGCCTAGTGATTCTGTGAAATTCTGTAATTGCCATGACTTTTCAAACACCATGGAGAGTGTCAGCCAGTTCCCACAGGTCTCTGGGATGCATCTCATCAGGTCCCATAGATCACATAGTACATTAGGATGTTAGGTGGTTGTGAACCTGATGTTCACTTGCAGTGGGAGAGACTTTGCTCCTCCAGTCCCCATCCTGCTGTCCATCCACTTGAGACGTGTGGGAAGAGAGGTTGTCAGTGAAGACTGAGGAAGAAAGTTGTTGAGTATCTGAGCCATCTCCTCATCCATTGCTATCAGATTTTCAACACTGTTTATCAGGTGGGGTACACATTCTTTGACCTTCCTTTTCTGGTTAACATACTTAACATACTATTGCCCTCTGCACTCCTTGCCAGGTTCAATTGAACTAAAAATATGAGCAAGCAGTGTGCTCTGGTGGCTAAGAAGGCCAAGGGCATCCTGGCCTGTATCAGGAATAGTGTGG
>VWZN01006624.1:134220-226930 GCA_013396955.1 Regulus satrapa | reverse complement strand
GTCAGCCGCAGGGAACGGGGGCACAGTCTCCATCCCGAGGCAGGTTCCCGCCTCCTGTCTTTGNNNCGAGGCAGGTTACCGCCTCCCGTCTTTCAAACCGAGATAGTGTTCGGGGTCTCTTTGAGGTTTCATAACAAGTCCAGGCTGAGCTGATGTGCTGAGAACTCAAGCACACACAGAGGGAAGGCAGAACTGGCCCTGTCAAGCTCACCGTGCTCCCTGTTTCTTTCTTGCATCATTCTGATAAAATTCCCTATAAACAGCTAGAAGAAATTTAATACTATACATGGGCACAGAGGAGTGTATTTATGGAGTTTTTTGATAGTAATGGTCACAAAAGCTTCCTTTGCTTCGTGCAATAACTAATGTCTCATTCTCTAGATAGAGACCAATATATAATACAGACCTTGTCCATCCTTCTAGAGCAGATCAGAACTTTTTCATCAACAATTGCTTACCACCAAAATAAAATTATCAATCGTATTCATTTAGATCAACACATCTCAGAAAATACTAATATCACCAAGTCTGTTCAAATAGCTTTTCCATTTTAAAAAAATTAAAGCATTTTGAGAAGTCTAAAATGCCTTGTTCAAAATGATTTCTCCAAACAAAATAATTTGGTTTGTATTTTAAAAATACTGGCAAACTGCTGAGGCTGAAATAGAAATGAAATGTTTAATTTTGGAAGAACATATGGTTCATCAGAATTTTTGACATTCATTTCGGAGTCAAGAGAAAAACTGACTCCACAGACTTTCCTGTCAAAAGGACAAACTCGCTTCTCTGCTAGCCCTAATATTTATCACTTCTGCTCATTGTTAACAAAATGCAGAAATACTTTCTTCTTGCCGTGTGGAAGAGGGGAGCTCTTTTGCGGAGCTGCCACGCTCCAGCCCAGACTGCCCCTGTGCGGATCGCTCATGGCGCGGCAGAAGCTGTGGCTCGGGAGGTGACAGCAGCCCTGTCACGACTGGCCAGGGCAGCAGCAATAGATCAGCATTGCTGTCACCCTGCTGTCAGTGCCTGGCCCTCGGCAGGCAAAGCGATGGATCCGCTGGGGCCGAATTAATTGAAAAAAATTCTACGGGCATCCTCCGAAGGCCGGCCGGAGCTGGACACAGCTACCCATGCCTTGGGCACAGGAGTGCTGCTTTTGTTTGAAAGCACCTCTTTCCCGGAATATGTTTAAAAGTGATTAGCAACTGTCGGCTAAACAAGTGAATGAAAGCGGGGTTAGGCATTGTAATTCAAATCTGGGGTCAGCACATCTCTGCTCTCTCTTCACACCTAGCAGGGAAAGGGGAAACCAAGGCCTGGGTGGGTGTGAAGCTGCTCTGCAGTGTCAGGGCAGGAGCAAGCACCAGGGGCACATGTCCTTCCCATCTCCCCTCCAAAATACAGCCCCTGGAATCGGCTGGCAAAACCAGCTCTGGCTGGCTGCTGAATCCAGAAGGTTCTTCAGCCTGGAAAAGCAGAGATGGGTGGCTGGTCCCTGCCTACAGGAGCAGGAGGCACCCACCAACCTCCCACAGCCAGGGGATGGAGAAGGGGATGCCTCTGCCAGAGGAGATAACAAAATCTATGCTTGATTCAGTACAAGCAGCTCCAGCTTTCTCACTGGAGAAGAAGGAACGAGCTTGCGGTTCATGTGCCAGTGAGCACTGGAGTTAAAGAGCTTTTTTGGAAAGGGCACATAGAAAGGGGAATGCTTAAAATGAAGCATGGATAAGAAATAAATCCCCATCCTTATCGTGATCTTGTTGATGATGAAAATGCTAAGTTGACAGAATCATAAAATGGTTTTGGTTGGAAGGGACCTTAAAGATCATCCAGTTCCATCCCTGCAGGGACACCTCCCACTAGGCCAGGTTGCTCCAAGCCCACTCCACCTTGACCTTGAAGTTGTTCCAGGATAGAGGGGTGGGTTAGTGTGCAATCCCCACCCCCTCTTTCAAGGGCTCCTGTGTCAAAGGAGTGTGTTTGAACTGTAGGCCCTGCAGAAAGGGGCAGCTCCTTCCAGAAAAAGAGGAATACAGTCACCTCATTAGACTCACGGAGTCTAATTAGTCATCTCATATGGGCACCTAATAGTCAGGTGTAGAGTTGGCTTGACTCAAGAGCTTGGCGTGTACACCACTCTCCTCAGGCCCCAACAGGCTGCAGAGCAGGAAAGGACTGATAGCGTTTGTCTCCTGTGATATCTGCAATTTTCCCTTTTCCTACCATCTCAGACAGGAATCATGTTCCAATCCTTACACAACCATCCCCAAGCAGTGCCCACTGAGACCTGAGCATTTCTGTCTCTTTTGATAGTGCCTGTATCCCTCAGGAAGATGAAATGCCCCCAGCATGAAGCGGGCTCTGCAGCAGAGGCAGGAGCTTTGCTCCCAGCAGCTGGTGGCAGACACCAGCCCCTGAAATTCTGAGCCTGTCCGCAGGCACAGGCACTCGTGCGCCTTGGAGCAGTGGGGGTCCCCCAAACACCCGAGCATTTTTAGCCTGCTCTCAGGGGACAAACAGCTCCTGAGTCACTGCACAGCCTAAAAAACACAGGCTTTGAGCACTGGCTTATAAAAAAATGGGAAAAGAAGTCTTGAAAACATTGGGTTTTTTCATCTTTTAGTGAGGTGGCATGAGAAGGGGTGGGGATCGTGTGTCTCAGTGGTGGAGCAATTCATGAGGCCCACAAGCTTCCCTGAAAGGAGGCAAGGCAGCCCTAGAGAGATCAATCGCAATTTTATCTACCCTTTTCAAGTTCTCATTTCTTTTTATCCCGTACTGCTAGATAAAAATCTCTGCCTCAAACATGGGTAAGGAGATAGAACTTTATTATACCATTCCAAAAACATTAGATGCTGTAGGCTTTGCCCTTTTATGAGTTCACTTTGCTGGCACTTTCCTCTCTGCCCCCCCAAAATCTCTTCCCTTTAATATTTTTTCTCTCCAAATCAGAACAACAGGCACAAAACTAATTATGTGATATTTCAGATCCATGTTGTGTTAATGGCACCCGATCGCGTGTGACATTTCCGACTTGTTAGACTATTATTCTCGCTTATTGTTATCTCTGCTGCTCTGAATACTGGCTCAGGGCTTTATATCCCCCCCATGCACCAGGCTCTCATCCCCCCCTTCCCTCTCTTGTTCTCATTTATCGGTGTGTGAGGATCTGTGGAATATTAAACTGGGCCATGCTGGATTGCTCACTCTGCTCGTGGGCAGTGGTGGAAGGCAAGGTAGAGGTGGCAGAGCAGAGGAGGTAGGGAAAAGCAAATGCCAGAGGGGATTTGTGGGGAGAAGCCACCACAGCAGGAGTCAGCCCAGGGGGATCCCTGACTTCAGGCAGAGTTGTGTCAGGCTGTGAGATGTCCGTTCCTCAGGTGACCTGCCAGTGACAGCTGTCCACTTCACCTGCCTTGTGTTCCCCTAGGGTGGACTGGAATCCATGGGAGACCCTTCTGACGTGGCTTCATCTCCCACAGGCCTTGCTTGAAGGGGCAAAACTGTTCCTTCTGCTCAGACCTGTGGGTGGGGCCTTAAGCAGCAGAGGCAGCAGACTGACCCTGGCCTCGAGCTGCTGGGGCATGTCCCACCGACAGCCTCTGCTGCTGCCCACAGACCCAGAGAGAGCCCCTAACTCCGGCCATGGAGGTGGAGCCGAGGTCCAGAAGCACCACCAGCCCAGTGAACATCGGCTGCTTTGCAGCTGCAGCACGAGGCAGAACAAATGGCAAGAGCTACTCCAGGGGTGCTGCTGCCCCCACACGCCTACCAGGCAAATATCTGCGATGGCACCTCAGGGACTGGACTTGGTAAGGGAATATCACAGTGCAGCTGTTGTCACTCCAGGGCCAGCTCACGGTCCCAGGGGGTCAGGGGAACATGCAGTCATTGCACATAGCTCTAGCTGCTCCTTCACCTGCCTGCAGAGCTCCCATGTCCCAAGGACTGCTGAAGGCATTGGCCTGAATGCTGCCATCCTTTTGTTTCACTTCCTGACTGATTGTGCTCCTGGGTCTCTTTAGTCACACAAACACAGCAGCTGATTTGTCTCCACGCAGCACTCAGTGAGATGGTGGCTGCCAAGTTCTTCCTGCTGATAAAGGCGGTGTGATCATGCCAGCACTGAGACTACAAGGAAAAGACCAAGAAGGTACTCTTGCCTCCACATGTGCTTGCTGAGGCTTCCCAGTGTGCCACAAGTCGCTCTTCCCTCCCCATCCAAATTCCCCCGCTCCCTTCAACCCCTCCCTTGCTCCTACTCCATATGTGGTAACCCTGTGCTGCCAGTGAGCAGCACTGCAGAGAAAGCCCACACACCAGGCTCCTACCAGTAGGTGCATGAAACTCCTTCTACCGTGTGAAACCGTGTCAGGAGAGATGTATATTGGCAACTAAGCCAGGGCCAGAGCCCAGGCTGCAGACGCTGTCATGGCCATCCAAGCCCTGTGCTTCCCTGGCCCTCTCCAGCCAGCACTGTCCCAGAGGATCCTGGACACAGTTCAGGGGTTGGCATGTGCCAGGGACTGACACCAGTGAACTGCACGGGAGTTCAGCTGTATCAGCACAGACCACACCACATCACACCCCCACAGGACCAGGCTGGATCCTGGCTCATTACTTTTGCTAGAATAGATACAGCCTTGGTACAAATGAGCTTTAGAGAGGACACTTTGCCAGGAATATAATCTCCAGTTTTGTTCCTCTAGGGCTCAATCCAAGGAGAGTTTGCAATCATATAGTGCTCCCTCTGTGCCAAGGAGCTGGGAGGGGGTGCAATACCAAAACCTGAACGTTTGAGCTAAATTGCTTTATGTAACTCTGAGTCTCTGTCTTGGTTTAAGCCCCATCCAACTCTAATGTCACCGGCACGGCTGGAAGTCACCTGGACTTCTGACCATGGGAACCCTTACAAAGGCCATCAGTGAGGCCACAGACACAGGCAGGGCTCTGCGAGTTGCCAGACAGGACTGGGTTGTCCCTGTGAATCTGTAGGTTGGCAGCTATTTAGCAGACACACATGGAGACCTGAAATAAACTTCAGCTGGGAATAGGCTGCTTCCAGTAGCATCTGCAGGGATCTGCTGCAGGAACAGCTTGGCGAGCACTGCTCATGGGAATGGTGCTGTGCCATTGCATTGTGCACTCGGGGGCCCCAGGCAAGCAGCAAGTTTTAGGATTTCTGTGCAACAATTCCTGTCCAGAAACGCTCTGTCAGCCCTCCTGGTTCATAACTCACTGAAACTCTCACCTAAAACTCTCACTGAGCAGCTCCAGTTCCACTTCTATGACTGCATTCTCATGGGCTCTTCACCCCTGTCTTGAAAAGGAGTAGGAGACAAAAAAATGGACAAGCTGCCTCACTGCATCCCCAGCCCCTTCCCGGTGGGGTCTGTTGCCCTCCTGCTGCAGCCCCTTGCACCCCCTGCCCAAACACTCGTCTGTGCTCTCTGCCTGCTCCCAGAGCCCCCTGTGCCATGCCCTGGTCTCCATGTCACTGCTCCTTCCTGCAACAGCTGCAGCACAATATGCTCCGCAGCTTGTCAAGGGGGATGGGAGGAGGAGCAGCAAGATATACATAAATAAATAAAATAAAATACGTCTCACTTAATCCTTTTAGCACTACACTTTTTTCAGTTGTTTACAGAGATAACAATCGCCCAGACTCTGCAGGAAGCAAGCACAGAAATCTCATGGTAGCACCCTCCTCTCTCATCTGCTGTCCCTTGGGTGTGAGGCAAGAAAAGAAATCTTTACAGAGGGCAGCCCAAAAGCTAGTCCCAGTGGGGCTGGCAGGTGAACGGGATCAGGGTCAGCAGGATATGGGAAAGGGAAAAATCCGGGAAGCAGAAGAGAATCTGAAGCAAAACTATAGAAGGAGGGGAAATGCAAAGAGAGGGAGCAAGCTAAAAAAGCACCCTGGCATCAAGGAACAGAGCGAGAGAGATGATAGAGCACACGTCACTGTAAAGCCTATCAGTAAAATGCTGCTTTCCTTGGAGATGGACCAAAGGTCCAACCACTGCTCCACGCCAGAGTCTGGAGGGCCTGCTCAGTGCTCCTGCCTGCTCTGCCACAGGGTATAGGAACTGTGTGCCCCCAGCAGGGCCAGCGCTCCCCAGGGATGGACCAGGCATCCCGATGGCCACCAGGGTCTGCTGCATTCAGCAAGGAAGTGGGAGAGAAGAATGTCCCTCTGGGCAAGGGCAAGAGAATCACAGCAGGTTCCTCCAGGGGAAGTGGGCTTTGAGCTGGCCTAAAGCCCCCAGTCATGGCAGCAGGAAGAGCTCAGAATGTCACCTCTTAGCACGTGGTGACTCGAGTGCTCCCACAGAAAATGGCAGCTGTCTCTCCCACTGAACAGATGCCTTCGTGTCTTTAAAGGCAGTGGATCAAGGTCACCTTTTCCCGAGGTTTAGCCATCTCTTTCCCTTCAGATCTGCTAATATCGTACATCAGTCAGCTGGCTCTTCAACACCTCCCTCCCAGCCACATCGATGCGCGCATTGATTTGTTTAAGTGCAGCACCAAACGCAATCCCACTCTTCACGTATTCTTCCCACCTTGGGGAGTCCCCTAGCAGACCCCCAAGGCGCCTGTCCTCATGAAGAGCCCCCCTCCTTCTGGGTGCCAGCCAGGCCTGCACCCTGCAGCACCCAGGAGAAAGGTTCCTCTATCCAGGAAACATCAGGTACCTCTGGGTTTGATTTATAATTTCCTGCAGTATTAAGATCTACAGTGCAGTACTGGGAAAACAAGTTATTATCTGCCTTGGCTTTATCCTGCCGTAAACTGTCACCACGGGAAGGCTTAGGGAGCTGTGTACAAGGACTGCTCAGGTTCTGAAGGAAGATCCCTGTGTGCAGATCACTGGCTCCTGCCCAGGCTTCCCAAGCATCAGCTGGGCCACGGGGAAGCTGCTTCTGGCTTCTCTCCAAGGGGAAAACCTTCCTGGGAGGGTCAGGCTGAGATTTTCTCAGGTTCCTTGCTGAACACGTGGGTTTCAGCCTCTGCACTTCCTTCAGGGTCCTTCCATGAGCCCAGTCAACTGCAAGCCTGAGGGGCAGGGGCCCCTCCACATGTTCTGAACAGATCTTTGTGCATCAAGAGTGTTTTCTAAGCAAAAAATGCCACTGGTTCCTTCTGCCTGTCCCCATACAGAGAGGCGCTGCCCCAGGAGAGGGACAGGGGAAAACAGAGCTGCTTATTCCAATGTGCTCCTACATGGGAGCATTGTCAGTGCTGAGAACATCCCATGGAACCAAAGAACAGCTGAAAACAAAGCAAAAAACAAATCCCCAGAGAGCGGCGTTCCTTCTCCTGACAAGGACATTGAGTTGATCACCGAATGTCACCTCTGCCTCAGCCCTCAGGCCCCTTGGGCTCCTGATTTTATTCCCTGGCTTGGTGAGGAGCCCGTACAGATGGGTTTGGGGAAGGAGTGACAGGGGAAGGCTGCTCTGGCTGGCCCTGTCCCCTGCCCAGCACACTGCCTGCCCTGGCTTTAGGTCCCATGCCAGGGGAGTGACACATAGCCATGCTGTGCTTCCCCCATGCATTTCCAGGGGACCCACATAAAATCTGACCTTCATGCTATAAACCTGTGACTGATTGCTGAGTAAGTAATTCCTCCTGGGTGATTTAGCAGGGACTGTCCACAGAGCTGCAGTTTGTCTGGATTAGAAGGAGAATTCATCAGGCAGCAGCGTGGCCCAGCTGCCTGTCTGCTCTCATTCCCATCTCCCTGGCCATCCCCTGCTCACTGCCCCCAGCAGTCCTGCAGTCTTTCTCCCCAAACAGCCCTGAGCTGTGAGGAGGGGGAGAAGACAAGCAGGGAAAGAGGTGCTGGGGCTGCCTCTGCTCTTTCCCTGTCATAAAGCACTCAGAGCCAGCTCTGCAGTCAGGGGAATATTATCTCTCCATGCTGCTGTTAATCTCTTTATGGCATCATTTGACCCTTTCTAACATCCATTGATTTTTGAACTACCCTTTACGGCAATGCTTTAGATCCCTTTGGTCTAAATTACTAAACATCAGTGCCCGGGGCAAAACCTGGGAACAAATAAAGCAAGAGGGAAGAGTCCATTCAGTAACTGTGACTTCCTTGGTGCTTTTGGGGTCCCTTCGCTGCCCCTCAGCTCTTCTCTGTGGCACCCTAGGGATCCTCCTCCCCTCCCTGCCCCCAGAGGCACCTCACCCTGCCCAGCTGTGCTCTGGGAACAGGCAGGGTGGTGCTTCCCTTGGCAGTAGGTGCTGAGCCCACCTGGCTCCATCTCAGATTCTCCAGCTCTGCACTTTCCCCAGGCACTGTCACTCTCAGGTTCTGCCTTTTGCCACCTGTCTCCACACTCACACTGCCTCAAGTGACAACAGAAGAAGCTCCTGGCCAAGCCTTGCTCAGGCAGCCTAATAAGGCAACTCAACGAGAGGTGAAGGGTTCTGCTTTTAATTTACTGGATAAATGACTTTTTATTCCAGATTAATATGTTTTAATTTATTTCTATTTTCCTGCACTCAGCCCTGGTCCAGCAGTGACTGTCTCCTTGCCTCATACTTGCTACTTGTCCAAATGAAATACTGAGGTATATTGTCTACTATTATGGTAAAATACACAATATATCACACTGATGCATTCTGTGAGTATGACATAAAAATGACAAATGTGCTCTGGCCAAACACTGAAATGTATTCATCCTGCATTAGTGCAAAATTAATATTAATACACTAGAAAATGGCTTGGGTGATGAGGGTTTTGTGTCATATTAGAGAGGACACTTCATTCCTTTCTCATTTTTTAGACAGCATCGGCCCTTAGTGCTGACAGGAGCCCCAGGATATCTACCACAGGCATATTTTCACAGAACTCCAGCCAGGACCACAGAGGATGAAATGCTTGGACACGACACAGACCTCAGTCCCACAGAACATGTTCAGAAGGCCAAAGTGGTACCAAAATTAAAATGCTCCCTGCCTTCTCTGTGCTGTAGATGCTTCTTGATTTATCCCTTGTATGTTATCACCCCCTCCCTCAACGTCTTCAGTCACTGACTGTGTCTCAAACTACCGTGAGGGAGGAGTGGGGTCCATCCCCATGGGTGGTGGGATCAGTTAATCCAATTTGGATTTGGCTGGATTCACCTGCTGAGTGCAACTCTGTGTCAGATTGTCATCATTACTGCCCTCCTCTATGAGGTGTGGTAGAATAGCTGCTGAGTGCAGTGCTGAAGATAATATACTTTACAATTAGGCCATTTAATTATTCCGTTGTGTAATTTCCATAACCACAGGCATATCTGCAAATTTATTGACCACGTACAACAAAATATACCGAGCGAAGAGGAAAAGCAGCAGTTTTAATGTATCAAAACCTCAGCTCTCATCTGAAAGTCTCAAGCCCTGAAAGTGGCTCCAACTAAAGTCTGCACACCGTGATTAATTGCCCTGCCAGTACCCTGTACATACACACTATGTACAAGTGATGTGAGCAAGACAAAGTGGGGAGAGGCGAGGGACATTCTCACCTTACTGAACCATCTCTTACTGTTTCCTTACACCACAGCTGCCTCTTTGCCAGGTTTCCTGACATCAGTGCTCCCCCAAGCCAGGCTTTCCCGATGTCAGCTCAGCTCACCACGGCTTCATTTGCTGCCAGAGGATGAGCAATTCCACGCCAGGTCTACCACATCAATTTCTCTCCCTCTGGCTGGGGCTCAAAGGGAAGATGAAACAAAGAAGTGCTTTATCATTATGGGTACAAAATTGCAAAGCCGGGATGGCTCCAGAAACCCAGGCTTTCAACTCCACGGGCCCCTGGCGCAGTTCTCTGTGCCCCCCTGCCCACAAAGCCTCCCTCACAGCCACGGGTTACTGAGCAAAAAAGCCTCCAGAGCATCCCCAAAGGAACAGTTTGTAGCCTGCCTTTCATCTCCAGCACACGGGCCTTTCCACAGCACCATCAATACAGGATGGAGGAGGAATCATTAGATGCAGCACTTCCATCAATATCTCTGAAAGGAACAGGTGACGTGAAAAAAGGTGAACCTGAGACCTCTTCAGATTGGAGACAAAGAAATTACAAGGATCTTTTCGATGGGTTAGCATTTTGGTTTATATCTATATCTATACCTAATTTATATACCTAGAAATGGAGCATCCATTTTTCCTTTGTAAATGGGAAGTGGAGGCTGAAAGCTACAACCTTTGCCTAGAAGACTAAATGGCCTTTGGAAGAGGCTGATAAGTGATAAAAACAACCTGCAAAAGCATGTATCCTTGCATCATTTAAGATGACCTTTTAGAAGGGAGATACAAGAAAAGGGGAAGAAAATGAACAGAGAAAAGGAAAAAATGCTGGGGGAAACAAAATTTTAAAACCAAACATCCGCTGTTGGCATTTGAAGCAGCTGCTACTAGAACAAGAAAATAAAAATAAAAATAAAATGAGATTCGACATTTTATTTCCCCCATCAAACAATATATCCCAACTAATGGCAGTAGAATAAAAATTTACCCAATGCAGCCTGTGAGAGAGGCAAGAGAGGAAGAGGAGAGAACGAGGTAGAGGGAGGGAAGAAAGGTTATTATAAATGTGTCAAGCTTGTTTATGGCCTTTTATCAGAAAGTGCAGCGGAAAGAGAGAGGCACCGTTAGCACATTTTAAAAGTGTTTGGCAGCTTTGTTTGGGAATGTAAATAATCTTTATAGTCAGGAGCATTTATGTTTCATGAAAGAGGCAGGCACGTGCCACCTGTGCCGACAGATTTTTGAAGGACCTTCTGACAGCCCTGCTGGGCTCTGCCTCCTGGGTCTGTGACATGGGTGCTCCATCTGAAGGTCTGAAACCACACGTGAAGGAAAAGGCTGCACTGGGAATATCAAAGGATTGAGGGCAGGACTTGAAAATCATGGAAAACCCATCTGTCCAGGTCAGATGCTGAGCTGGTTCACCTCGTCCCTGAGCCAGGGGAGTTAGGTTCCACTTCTAGTAAAGTTGCCACAAATCCGCGGGACAGCAGCTCTGATGCTCCGTGCAGAAGTCCCCTGCTCTGCCCAAATTGCAGCCCCCTGGGAGCAGGGTGCAGCAGTGGGGGCCCAGTCCAGCAGAGGATGTGCTCACCCCTCCTCCCGCTTCTCCCAGTTTCTACTGCAATTAATGTAAGTGATAGGCACGCTGCCATTTATTTACATGGAAAATATATTATCAGGAATGCCCACGCCCTGAAGGGAGCTGACATCTCATTTTTCACGGGCAGGACGGGGAGGAAGAGCCCCCAAGAGCAGCAGTGGCAGAGATAAACCAGAAGACTGCCATGAACACGGAGACAAAGGAGGACACCGTGGAGCTGTGTCTCCTGCTGCTGCAAGGGAGATTCACGCTCCGCAGATTAATTCTGAAGCAGTGTTTAACACATCTCCCTTTGGGGATGAAGGATTTGCCCTGCGTTTCAATGAGACATTCAAAATCACGCTCATCACTCTCCGAAATGGCTCTTAGTTAAATTGTCACCTCTCAAGCAGGAAGGCAGGGCCGGGAGCTGCTCTGCCTGGGAGGAGAATGGTGCAGCGGGGCTGTGGCAGGGATGGGGCTGGCAGGAGTTGGGAGCAGCAGCCCAGGGCTTTGAAACACAAAGTTGAGCACTTGAGTCAAGGAGTGGAAGTAGAGGCGGCTCTCAGGATGGCAGTGGGGCTGGCAGGGAGCTGGGGGATGAAGGGGTGGGTGTGTGGCTGCCAGTGTATGGAACAGAGGGAAAGAGGAACATCTGGAAAGGGGTAATGGCCAGAGGGCAAGGTTTTCCTTCTTGTGTGGGAAATGCAGACTGGTCGAGCTAAGCCTTCTTTTTTTCTGTTCTCACCTTGTATGCCTTCACCTTTCCTGTTTCTTTCCTGCCCTTCCTGATAGAGAAAACAAATTCAGAGGGAACATGCAGAACATGCAAAGAGCTTTGCTGCTCTTGCGCATCCCGGACTCCCACAGCCAGCAGAGGAACAGGGAACAGACCAGAAGGATCAGCAGATGAGTGATGCCCAAACCTACCATGTACCTCACTGCTCCAGTGTCCGGCACACATAAAAAGGGGGAGAGGAACAGCCTCAGGAGTGTCTCCATCAGCACAGAAGAGCAGAGCAGACGCAGTGATAGCGCTGGCTCTGTGCTGCTCTTGCTGTAAATCCACTGTGAGCTGCAGGGGTGGATCCAGGTCACAGGGCTGGGGGTCTCCATTCCAGTGCACCTGGCTGTGGGACAGTAATCAGAGCGATTCCTCTCCCACAAGTCTCAGAACTGCCAACTGATGAGTGACAACTTCAATTGCTACTGACCTGAGGACATCTGAACAAAAGCCCAAAAGCCCTTTTTACCCTCTTATTGATCTTGAGAGTATTTACATCTGCTTTATAAAAAGGTGTCACTGCATTAAATCAAAGATCTTGAAGGTGTGATGCCACCATAAGAGAAAAAGGTGGATTTTTATGAACTCAGCATGCCAGCATTTTCCAGGAGGCCCTGGAATACTGTCAAACCTGTGTTCCCCTCCTGATAAGGAGCCAGCAAATTCCCTTTCCCATGTGCAGCCAGAAATCGTCATATAACGGAATTTAAATGTAGATGTGTGATACTGACTGCAAAGCACGACCTGTACGCAGACAGGGGAAGGAATGCTTGAGCAGGAGGAGTAAATGACTATCGCCGGCAGAAAACCCACTGCAATTCATGCATCACACAAATGGTTGTGTATATTAAAGCAATGAGGACAAAGGGTATTGATTTAGCACAAGTATCAAGAGTCCCAGGTGCTAAAACCTGAAGAAATACAAACTGTGCTGGGCAGAATAACAACAAAACGAAATGATAAAAGGATATGAGTGTTTGAAAAGACGCTTTGGACGGGCTATAAATTCTAATAATCCATATTTCTCGAAAGCAGCAGCTATTGACTCAAAAACAAAAGAGCAGGCATTGTAATGTAACAAATGTCAGACGGGATAGCAGCAGGAATTCAATTTGCTCTGGCCATATATCAACTTGAAACTTAATGTAATGGCACATAGTTAAAGCTGCACCCTCACTTAATGGCTATTACCAGTCCTGGGTGGGTTTTCCAGCAAGCATAAAGCAGTGAGTAATTGGCCCCGCTCTGCCTGCATCACTGCTAATGAAAAAAAACATGCTCAAGCCTGGCGGGATAAGGGGAAAGCAGGGAACCCTGGCAGAAGCAGGCAGCACTAGAGCTGCCAAGATCCTGCCCTGCCAGGATCCCTTGAAAGAGTTTCAGGAGAGACTCCCGGACTCCAGCTGACCAGCATCTCTTTTGGAGGGGGGTCAGATCCTCAAGGCAGCAGCCTGACATCCTCGTTAGCTTCCGAAATGAACTGCATTCGGCCTGCTGGAAGAAGAGCAGGAGAGACCCTGGCAGTGATCCCTCCCCTGGCCCTAAGCGTGGAGTTTGGAGGTCTGCTCGGGCAGGGGCTCTGCGGTCGGCCAATTAGAGCCACTGTAATTACTTCTCTTCTGTGACTGACTGCAAACGCTGGAGTTAAACGACAGATTTCCCATCCCACAGTTACTGTGGCTGCTGGAGTGAAGAAGCAGAAGTGTCAGCACTGCTGAGAATATGCTCTGACCATATGTTAGAGGCAAGAGACACCGAATGGAGGGGGAGGCAGTGGGGAAGAGGGATGGATGTGGGACACAAACCTTTGCAGCACGGAATTGTAGAATCACAGAATGGTTTGGGTTGGAAGGGACCTTAAAGATCATCCAATTCCAACCCCTGCCATGGTCATCAACACTTTTCACTAGTTCAGGTTGCTCAGAGCTCATCCAGCCTAGCCTTAAAGGTTTCAAGGGATGGGACATCCACAGCTTCTCTGGGGAGCCTGTTCCAGTGCCTCACCACCCTCACAGGGAAGAAATTTTTACTAATATCTAATCTATACCTACTTTATTTCAGTTTTAAGCCGTTTGCCCTTGTCCTGTCACTCCAGGCTCTTGTAACAAAGTCCCTCTCTGAGTTTCCTGAGCTCCTTCAGCTACTGAAGGTCGCAACTGGGTCACTCCTGAGCCTTCTCTTCTCCAGGCTGAACAATCCCAGTTCTCTCAGGTTTTGCACACAGGAGAGGTGCTCCATCGCTCTGATGATGTGGAGGCCTCCTCTGGAGTCACTCCAACAAGTCGATGTCCTTTCTGAGCTGGGAACCCCAGTGTGAAGCATCCAAAGCAATCAGGGAGGGCAGAGATGTAAAACTGTCCTAACCACTCCCCTGCAGATAGGCAGGACCCTTCCCAATAGGCACATTAGACTTTTAACCAAGAGTAAAGCTTGCAAAATGTGAACTTTCCAGGGATACGCCACTCCAAATTTCAGGACGCAGTTTTGGAACAATCAAAAATAAATCAGCCCCTGGGAGAAACTCTGAGGTTTGTCATTGAGCCTCACACATGGCAGAAAGGAATTCTGGAAGGTCAGTGCTGTGTGAACCTCCCTGCAGCACAAACACAACCAATTTTATTCCGTATCATTAAATATGGAACTGCGGCCTTTGACTTAGCTCTTTCAATGCTTCTCAGGAGGCCATTTAAATACCTTCCACTGCCTTTTATTAAAGCAATAAAGATACTCAGAGCTTGTGACTCAGCTCTGCCTCCTCACTTACCACGAGCCAAACCTAGAACTTGCCAAGATGCCCACGGGTGGCAGGGATGACCCCAAGTAAAGGTTGGCAAGCAGTGCTTTGGGTGACACAACTGGTTTGCCTTGTGCTGCAGTGCCATGAGGCGTTGCTGAGGGTTCAGCACAGAAGAGCTGCTGAGCTGTGGGAAGCCCAGCACGGGCTCCCTGGGAGCCCAGCTGCTCTCCCCAGGAACAGGAGGTGCCCGTTTTGCTGAGAAGTTCCCAGCTTCTAACCCTGGGTGATGACACAGCCCAACCCCAACAGAGAACAAAGTCCAGCTCTCAGCTTACCCTTGCCCTTGGTGTTCAGTGCACACAGGAGGTCAGGAGCATTTGGTGTTGGAGATCAGGAGATTTTGGTGTTGACCACAGTTGCTGAGTGTAAGTGGAGCACTGGAAGCTGTGTGTGCTCATGGAAACCAGACCGGAGTGAGAAGTTGGAAGGGGGAAGGGATGTTGTACAAATCCGCAGTCCGGATTAAATCTCATCTTTAAGCCCTGAGTTCCAGTAACAGTATCTGCTTTGATGCCCACAGGCCTTGCTTTTCTCAGTAATCTCAGCCATCAGTCTCCCGTGACTGACGACACCAAGAATGAATCTCTTTTGAAGCTGACAAAACTCATTCTGAACTGATTCTCTCTCGAGCTCTGTTTATCCGAGACCGAAGAAAGCAGCTCTGAAGCAATCACAGCCCGTATTTACCCCCCAGATCTGCACTGATGCAGCAACAGCCACCACGTGAGGCCAGGGCCAGTCTTGGCAAGTACAACGGCCACCAGAAGCAATCCTGTTCATTCTCTGTCCCCCAAGGCTGTGTCGACACATTTTGGCTGATTCCCAAGGGACCTGGGGCAGGTGGCCTGGCAGAGAGGGGACCCCAGCCTGACTCACAACAAAACAGTTGGAAATATTCTGAGCTTCTATTTACAGCCCCATAAAGATTTTATGCAGTGCATTTAGCCTCATGTCTCCGCATTCATCGTGTTAAATGCTGAACGTTTACTTTAATACCACAGCGGCTACAAGCAGGAATACTAAACATCAGTAAATAAGAAGTAATCACATTTTCCCAGTGAATGGATCAAAAATGGCCACTGGGAGAGTTAACCTTCTGAAGTTGAAAGCCAGGAGCTCTTGCTGGAGTTTCCAGCAAACTGTAGACCCTGCAGGGCATCTCCAGGAAAAGAAAATAATTAGAAAAATAATGGCATAAATATTAAAGCTTACGCATCTTTTAATTGAGGAACTGGTCTGGAGATTGGGCACAGCACACTCATGCCCAAAAGCCAGTATTATACATTCAAATGCAGGCAATGGAGGGAAAGAGGGGCAGAAGCAGACGGACTAAGATTCTCTGCATTTGTGAGTAAAATCTACCGGAAAAGCCCATTAGAGCTCCTTGGAAACTAGAGCATTTCATGGAGAAACACACACACTCAGAAGAGGGGCTTCTCAAGTGAGCCCAGATTATCACAACACACTCTCAGGCACGGCTCCTGCAGATCTCTAACCAGCTCTATCTGGGTTTTGGGCACACTTTTATCTACCTGGGAACTGCAGGCTCCAGCACCAGCTAAATTCCCCTGGATGCAGTCACTCCTTCCTTGAGGTGGGCACATGGCCAGCCCACAGCACCAGCCTTGGGCCTACGTGTCCACTGTGAGGAAGGGCTCAATGTCTCACGAGAGAACAGCAGATTAGCAATATATTAATTATTATAATTAATATGATATATTATTAATAATATATTAATTATGTTTGAGCTCTCTCAATTGAAATGATGCTTTTTAACAAGTTGTCCTCATGAAGGTCAAAATCTAACTGAATGCCTCATGGTTTTTACCTTAACTCACCTTGCCATGTTGATAGGCTGCCCCATGCCTGGAAGTGTCCAAGGCCAAGTTGGACAGGGCTTGGAGCAACCTGGTCTAGAGGAAGGGGGGTTGGACTGGATGACCTTTAAAGTCCCTCCCATCCAAGCCATTCTATGATGGGTTTACATTAGGTATCTATATTATATGATTTTCTAAGCGCACCTCTCCTCCTCTCCCTGCCTCTGAGCTTCTCTCTGTTTCAATCTTCTCATGTAAAATTGCCCCTGCCTTGTTTCTCTCCAACATTTTGTCATTCTTCTATCAACCAGAAGACCAGGTTCACTCATTTGCTTCCCAATTTACCCACACTCTCAGTCTGTCACTCAGCTGTCAGCAGTAATGTTAGGAAACAACACTTCAACACCATTCACATCACATCACTCCTAAAGAAGCTCTCCCAGGTCTGAACTATGGGTTCTGTTGATACCTGGTTGCATCACTCTGGTCTAAGTCCAGTCCTTGGCTATAGAAAAGACCCCCAAAAGGGGTCTGATCTCCAGGTTACTCTTCCAAGGGCACAGCTGGTGCTGACACCAGTAAGCCTGATGCACAGTACAGCAGAACTTCCCGTCCAGCAGAGACCATGCCTAGCAGAAGATAGTACATGTCCCTGTCCAAAACATCCTGCCCAGCTTGTGTAGAATCGACAACCACAAAGATACTTACATAAAGGTTCTTCAAGGCTCAAGCTATCAGCTCTGTGGAATTGTCCCTGAAAACTTCACTGTGCAGCTCTGGAAGCACAGGCTGAGATGAGTGATTCACAGCTGTGTTCCACAGCTTTCCCAGTCACAGAGGGGCTGGGAATTCGGTTGTGGGGATAGAAGGTAAGAAGTTAATTTGCTTTCTCCATCTCAGTCTTTTTTTCCTCTCTTGATAAGCTGTCTACAGGAAAATGGCAGCTTCAAAGTTGACAGCCAGACACCAGTGCTGTCCCACAACTGGCAGGCCACCACAGAACGTGACAATTTCCTTCAGCAATAGGAGAACTTCCAGAAGACCCTTGATGAGAACATCTCAAGTCTACACGATGATCCACGAGGTCTCTAACTGCTGCTTGCACAACATCCCCCAGAATACCATGCGTGTCTCCCTTTGAAGTTGTGACCTGATTACCATAAGCAACGTGCTGCAGATGTACCTCTGCAAGCCCAGAAGCACCAGGGGAAATGAATATATTAGTATTTATCATATTAATGCAGATCAAGCTGGGTATTTGTTCTGACATTTCAATAATAGCTTTTTCTATTTTTTTTTTTAAGCAGCAGCTTGTATTTTCTTCTCCTTTAAATAATTCATTGTTACATTAAACTTATTTTAAATTGGGGTCCTTTTTTGATCAAACTAAAACCTTATTTGGATAGCCAAAGGGGAAAAAAGGTATAAATGAAAACTCCCTCTTTTCTCTCCTCCATTCTTTTACTCCTTCTTTTTCTTCTCTTGTTAAAATCTCTTAATCAAAGTGACAATCTGTCTTTCCCGGGAAGGAAGCTGGCGCCTTTGAACAGTGCTGCTCTGAGAGCTCTGTGCTTTGATGTGGGATTTAACTTCTGCCTTTAGCAATCTCCAGAGTCTGTGCATCATGCACTGTGCCAGCCTGTTCCCACGGCGGGTTCTCGTGTGTCCTTGTGCCTGGACACAGCCTGAGCCACCCGTGTGGGCAACAGAAAGAAATAAAATGGAGAGAGGGAAACGTAGCAAAAGCCACAACCACGGGGAAGAGTGATGGGACCCACGTGGAGTTACTGCTGAGCACAGCTCAGAGGGGACCTTGTGCTTTGCCTTCCCCACAGTGACACTGTCAAGCACTTCATCTGTTAACACCAGAGCAGCCTGAGCCGGGGCTGGCAGCCTGCACAGGGCCAGGTGTGTCCTGGCAGCCCTGTTCCTGCGGGGCACAGTCCCTGGGCCATGGCTACACCCCTCGGGGGGATGGGACACACTCTGGTGCTGTCATGTTGTCCTTCCCTTCCCTCCCTCAGCTCGCTCCAGGCTGCCCCTGTTCTCATCACAGTCTCTCTTCTGCTTTGGAAATTTTTTCCCTCATCCTTTCTCTAGGCCCAGCTGGCCTCAGTAGTGACTCTGAGGTCTTCACCTGTGTCTTCTTTGAGGACACAGCACCATCAGCAGATTTGACCTCAGGAAACACAAACCCAGGCTTGGCCAAGTGGTTCCACCTCGTCTCCATGGGTCACTGCTGTCCTGGTGCCTTGGCCACACATTCTGTTGTGGGATGAATGTCACAGAAAGCTAAACCAGAGCAAAACTGCTGACATCTTCCCATTCCACAGGAGGAAAGCTCCCTCTCTACCACACAAAGAAGCACCATCACTTGCTGCTAAGATTTTACAGTAGCTACTCATCACATCATTCCCAAAGACCTCTGCTCTACTCCTGGCAAGTGCCTTCTGGGATTTCACCCAATCCTTCAGGGATCACCTTTCCCATCAGTGCTGGTACCTTTGTCATCCTTAGGAGAAGTTCTTTGAGTCAATCAGAGCTCTTGGTTTTGCGTACATTGAAGATTTTACAGGTGCTTCTACCTGTCATTCCCAGTGGTTTTCTGTAGCAGCAGGCCAAGTGCACAAATGCTTTACAAAATACTGAACAACACAAACCTTAGAACTACAAATCTCCAAAGCAGCTTCAAGTCAGAGAAGACTAAACCTTGACAACAACAGAATCCAGCACCACCTCAAGTTTCTTGTACCAAAAGACAATCTTTAAAAGAGCAAAACTGGTATCGGTTCATCATGCCATCTGCCAAGAGTGAGGGATTTTTGGAAGTTTAATGTTTCAAGATTTTCCCACTTTTTTCCTCTTTTAAAAGCCTATACACAAACACATACAGTACTTTCTTCTGCTTTAAGAATAAACACACATAAAAACACACACACAGAAACACATTAATTTTTTCAGGATCTTTTCTTTCTTTCATATGTGTCACATTCCTCACCTCTTCTAAGTAATAGTGGAGGCTCTTGTTGAAATTCTATCTCACATTTCTGTAAGCTGTGGGGATAGCATGGCAGGAAATAAAACTGATCTCCTCCCTGCTTGCCTGCTCTGGGAACCTTTGCTGAGATCCTGCAAATTCCTGCATCACTGGGGAGAGCTCACATCTTGCCCACGGTGACCAAAGAAGGAGATGCCAGAAGAGATCTAGCCAGTTTCCAGAGTCTGCATTGCAAACAATGGATTATAATCAAGACAGAAAATAATTATAGTTACTGAATAGGAGGACACAATTCCCCAGATCCCAGGCATTTGTCATAACTAGAACACACAGAGGAAATCCCCCCCATCCCCCAACTTTTGTAATGTTTGACAGGGGAGGTAAAGTCTGACAGAGGTACAGCTCTGAGCTAAAACTTTACCACTCCCCTGTCTGTCCTGAGCCCTACTGCATGGACAGCTCAGTCCATCCCAATACACTTCCCCTCCTCCCTGCCTTCCACAGGCACGGAGCGTCCACAGCCCCCCTGAGAACCAACTCAGATGCCCAGACCCAATCTCTGAGCTTTGTGAGATGGGGCACAGGCTGAGGCTGTGCCTGCTGCTGTCTCGGCTATCAGCTCTGCAAAACACAGTGCACATGAGCTGCCCAAGGAAAGAGCCAGGAGCAGCCCCTCTCTGCAGAAACCCTGTGCCATTTCCAGCAGGCAAACAAAGCAAAAGGGCAGGAGGAGCATTTCCAGGCACAGAACACCTGTGCAGAGAGCCCTGCCAGTGCAAGGGCACTCTGTTCCTGCTTGGTGCTGCTCCCTAGACCCGAGCCTCTGGCTGCAGTCACTGCGCTGCACTCGCCCGCATTTCACACGCCGTGTCCCTCCTGAGATTTGCCACCAGCTTAATTGAGTGCACACTGGAGAAGCTCCCCCCGCCCCTACCCTCATCCATACCCAATCAGGCCTCCTGATTATGCAAATTAAATACAGCAACATCATCACCACCAATACACGCACCACCACCACCTCTCCCCCTCCCCGCACTTCTACCCCGCCCCACTCCAGCACAAAAAGGGAAGGGGGTGAAGAAGAGTAACAAACCCTTCATTCATAACCAGAAACATTAATTATATGTAATGATGGGCAGTCAACTCCCTGAAGCATTTGCATAATTACTAATGCTAATGAATTCAGAGTGCCTCTCTCCTTCTCGTGGAGGAAATTTAATTGGAAAATGCATAAAAAGCAGGAGGAGAGAGGAGGGTGCTCTGAGTGGTCTGAAGTGGCACACGCAAAGCACAGGAGCTCTCTGGAAATGGAGGAGGAAACCTGGTCACTCCCTCCTGGCTCCTGTGGCCAACTTGCCTTTTCTTCCCTTGCTTACTCCAGCATCACCCCCCATTTCTGGGGAACAGGCACAGAAGAGATGGAGGGGCAGAATTTGAGAGCATCCAGATCAGTCTTCATGATCCCAAGGGGATTATAAAAATACGACTTAATGAAATTAGGCAATTCTCACCTAGGTGACTCAGAGGGCGAGTAATAATGCATGCCACTTGCTTGGCAGGACTCCTTGGGCCCTCTGTCCCCACAAATCTCCAGGAGCTGTGTCTTTCTCTATTCCCCTACCCGTGCTGGTGGCTGCTGAGCTTCCCCAAGGCAGAACTTGCTGCCTTCTCCCCACTGCCTCCAGTTATGCTGCCACAGGCCTTGGCTCCCTTTCCCAGCAAAAGCAGCATCACAGCAACTGCAGCACGAGAGCCAGAGCCTCTCCATGGCCTCAGGGAATGTCTTTTCCTCTTTCCTGGATGGCAGGATGACTGGCTAAAGGTGTGTCACATCTGGGACTGGGCCAGCGCTCATTCCCCAGACTCACTCCCTCAGCTCTCCAGGCCAGTGCATCTCTATGGCCAGGATTTGGGAAGGGGTGAACAAGAGTTCATGCAGCCATATGTTCTTCCACCTTTTCCTTCCATTTATTCCCCGTGTCTCTGGAGTTTGGCAATGGGTTTGGGTCTGTCCTGCCGAGGACAGTACACGGGAGGTCAGCTGTGCATCCCTGCCCTTACCCTCCTCAAGGGGCTGAGTTCCTGAATGGAGATAAGTTTTGCACTGCACTGTGAACAGCTGGTGAGACAGCAGATGGCTGGGAATCTGTAAAAGTTTAAAAAAAAAATAATTTTGAAAGTGCCGCTGTCACAGCTCCAGGTATTGTTCACTCATTGCCAGTGCCACCAGACTCCGAGTGCATCTCAAACAGCGAACGTGCCCTTGGAATTCTCATCAGAGGCAACTGTGAAAACAGCGACGGAGCCAGAGAGGATGATAACAGAGCTCTGCATCACCACAGAGGCACAATCAACCCTTCACCTTGCCCCTCTGCCATCCTTCAGCGGCGGCGCAGCACCCCGAGGAGCCGGACACCGGTCGCTGCTTTATTGCACCATAAAGCACTGTGCACACCTTTGGCAGTGCATAAATAACAGCAGTAATGCGCTCCCCTGAGCAAAGCAGCATTTCATCAACAGGAAAATTGTCCTCTCTCTCCTCTTAACGTTCCAGCGGGTGCCGCCGGCGGTGCCCTGCTCTGGGAGGGGTCTGCACATCTGCTCCCCACTGCATCCGCCCGAAATTCAGGGCAGGGCTCGGCTGCCTCTCAGCTTTCTCTGGTCAAAAAAATGTTGGTTAACTTTTAATATTTGTGAGGATCAGGCAAAAGGCATCTTGGGTAATGAATCTCTCTCCTTCTGACTGCTGACTTGGCCTCAGCAGCTACTCCGAGCCTGGCTCCCCATTTTAACACCACCGGTAAGACAGAAAATCCGACTGGCATCTCCACACTCCAGAACCAGTGCCTTAGGCAAGCCTGAGATGGAAAAATGTTTCAGCTAGCCTTGTCCTCTTTTGTTGGCTCACCAGGGACCTGGTTGGACACCTGCCGAATTGAGTAGCTGCAGATTTCCAGCACCTCCACAAAACAAAAGAAAACCCCTCAAGGAGTCCGGCTCCTTATGGCATGGGCAGCTAAAGGACTGGTGCACACAGAGACAGTAATTCATACCCAGGCTTGTTTGAGCGAGCGATTCTTTCTCAGAATATTGTTTTAGTTTTAAGTGATTCAATGATAACACATTCTGACTTTTACCAGTATACTTTAATCACTCTGGACCCCCCCCAAACTCAGGGAGGGTTAATCTATTTTCTACATTTCCCTTTACTTTGTGGGGTTTTTTGCTTGGGGGTTTTGTTTGTTTGGCGTGGGGCTTTTTTGGGGGATTTGGGTTGGGTTTTTTTGTTTGTTTTTTATTAATGGCACATTTGGATATATAGATATTTTGCCTAGATTACAGAGCACTTTGAAATCTGGTGCACATTTGATCCGTTTTCCCAATACAGTAGAAATGGACAGAAACCATGGGGTACATTCTCACTCCCTCCAGCTAATCTCAATGCAAAGAGTAGCCCAGCATCACTTCTTTTAGAAAATGTTCATTTTTTATTCATTTATCAGTAGAGAAAGGAGAAGATTGAAACACCGAAAAAAATCTGCAAAAAAACCCACTAAGCAGTGTAACTGCTGATTAAACCTTGTCTCAGCAGAGAGTTCAACCTGAACATATTTAAAATTTTAGCAAAGTTAATCTATGCATTTCCATGGAGAGAAAAACGAAGCTTTTTAATCGTTGTGTGAAGCCTGCAGCAGAGCTCAGAAATGAGACCCATGAAAGTGGTTTTGCTTGATGCTACCTTGGCTTTGTAACCGTGCTAAAGGTGAGGAAGAACAATTCTGTAGGAGTTTACTAAGACAATATGAGAAGCAATCAACTGCCACAACAAGTATTACTTCATTCCCTTGCACAGACTTTTCACTGTCACAGGCAAAATCGGTTTGAGGGCCCACAAACTTTTAAAATGAAGGCTGCCCCACAGCCCTGTGACCATATTTGCCCACTTTAGAAAAGACCAAATCTTCAGGAGATGTGTCTCGAGTCATTGCTGCAGTGCTGCTGGCAGTGCCATTGAGGTTGTTACCTGAGCAAGATAAAGGGAAGTAAATAAGGCTGAGATTAATTTTTTATTATAGATCTCTATTTTTTGTTCCAAGCCGTTCTGGTTCATGGGTTCAGCTCGCTGCCTCTGCGGGGAGGGCGGCTCCATCCCTGTGCTGGGAAATCCTGCCTGGCCCTGGTGCAGCGGGAGAGCTGCCGGCAGCGCAGCTGAAATAATGAGCTCTCTCATAGCTCAGGAGGAGAAACGGACAGGAGGTTTTGGGGACAAAAGGGAGGAAGATTTCCTCAAAAGCCAGCACGGGCCCTCCCTCCAATCCTGCGGCGAGCTTAGAGCTTGCGAATGGAGAAAATCAATGAGTACAAGTTGAAGGACTGGAACTGACTGAGAAAGGTACTTCAAATGCTCACTCCCCCAGAGACTGACTCAGGCTGCCTTGCAAAGCCTGCTTCATTTCCCCAGACTTCCTTGTTGTTTGAGATCAAGGGTTGGGTAAGTGATCTCAAACAGCAGTAGTTCATATTTGTACAATCTCCTCAAGACTAATGGACCCTAAAAGTCTTCAGAGATTTCATACAGAAATCACCTCAACTATCACAGCAAAATTTTTTAAAGCTAATTTCACCCAGATTATCACATTTCCTGAGCCTGTTGATCTCTAAATATTATTTCCCCCCCTATATTTACCATGGCCTGAGTCCAAAGTCCCACTATCAACGGTTGCTGGCCCATGAACCAGAATGGCTTGGAACAAAAAATAGAGATCTATAATAAAAAATTAATCTCAGCCTTATTTACTTCCCTTTATCTTGCTCAGGTAACAACCTCAATGGCACTGCCAGCAGCACTGCAGCAATAACTCAGGACATATCTCCTGAAGATTTGGTGTTTTCTAAACTGAGCAGAGAAATTATTTTGCATGAATCATTGAAGGTCCCTATAATTGTCACAAGACTCATGATAGATTTTGCAGAAGTTTCTCTGTTGCTCGTGGTGGACTGAGATGAGAGACAGTCCACAAACAAAACCTTGTAAAGGTTAGTACAGAACATTTCTGAAATGGATTATTGCCTGCAAATACACAGTAACAAAGTGGCTTCTGTGAAACCACAAAGGCACACAACACCACTATTTAGTTGTTTGCAGAGATCTCTTGAATCGGTAGCAAATTAAATAACGTTGTTTCTACAAGATTAACTCGTAGCTAAAATGCTGCATCTTCATAAGGCAAAATCTTTGTTTATTGACAAAAATATATTAACTTCTTTTTCAGTACAGGAAATAAAGACATCCTAGAAAAGGACAATCTTATTTGCTGTCTCTAGGCTACAACCTTTGGAAATATAAAAGTATTTTCAATAATCATTTATATTTCCAAAGCTGAATAGGAAGCAACCCATTGTCTTCATGATGACTTTGAAAGCAGCGCTGAAACTTCATTTGGAATATTTTTTTAAAGTTAAAGATTTACTCTAATGCAATTATTTCAATATTGGCAAAGTGTCTCCACTTGTAACTGGTAACGTTCATTTGTACATGGAGTTGTAATTCCCAAGGCCAGCGGAACACAGGAATATATCACGCAGCAAGTATCCCATGGATACATCATCCTTTGATCAAGGAGGCTGCACTGCAAAGTTTTCCATCTTTTAAAACTCATCTCCCAAAGTGATTCAGCTTTCCCACAGGGCCCTTGCATATACTACATTTGAAAAGGTTTGCCTTTTTTTTTTTTTAAAATGTTCTTAAGCTGCTGGAAGTGACTTTGGTGCAGAGGAAGAGGATCAGATTGTTCAGCAGCAATTTCTCAGCTCTTTCAGCCTGTCCAACACAGGAAGGCACTTCCAGTACTCCACACTAAGGGTCCTTTCACAGTGTGCTAAAAGCTTTTTAATGATAGACTTTTTAAAATTAAAACAATGGCAAAACACATTAAAGCTAAGTTACATAAAGGAGTTGAAGAGAAATTATTTGACAATAATGGCAACTTTAATCCCAGAACATATTGTATCCGAAAGAAAGGAAAGGAATTGCATTCAACATTATGCAGTAGCTCTCAAATATCTGCCCTCACATTTCAATTAATTCTAATGCCTTAATCCAGTTCAGCCACTCATAAAAACTGTTTTCTTCTTAGAAAACCACAAGCATTACTACTCCAAGGCCAAAATTTAACAAAAAGCTCTGTGGAGCTGTACCCTGACCACAGCACATGCTGAGAGCAAGCTGAAAACACAGCACAGGCTTCAGAAATCCTACACTCCAAAGTTCCTGAAACTCTGGGTCTCCAGCTTCCAGCAGTGTACCTCACGTCCTTCCCTTTGCAGCAACAGAAATAACATTTTCCTTGAGAAACGAGCTAAGGAACATTGCAAAAACAGTGACTCTTAAGGCAGAGTTTCAAATTAAAGTCAATTTCAATTATACACGTAAAGAGTTTTGTGAAATCATTTCAAAAAAACAAAGTTACGTTGAAATGCATTGAGACTGCTAATAAGTATTTTATTTTAGATAAAAATTGACACTTAAGAAAATTGAATTTTGTACTTGCAGACAATGGAAAAGCAGACTAGAAACATTAAGGAAAATAGTTCTTTAAAATGTCATTTAAAACAATTAGCTAAGCAAGGTAGTTGTGCTAATTCTGTGATATTAGGGTCCCAACTGTGCCTAGCTTCCAATCAATGAGAGGCAAAACTCTTATACAGCCTTTCCACAGCCCAACAGAGCAGAGACCTTGACATCGCACAGGCTCTCAGCTCCAGAGAAACCATTTCCACACCCTCGGAACACAGCCCAGGGAACTCTGCTGACCTGGCAAAAGGGAATTAGTGGGAAGATCACCTTTCCTCCAGACCTTTCTGGCAGAAAGAAGCTCTGCAGGACAGATATTTTTCTAGGAGGACTCTACTTCCAGTCCACTCATCATGGGTGGTTCCCATCACACACGAACCCGCGCACCTCAGAGCGTTTTTAAAACGTGTATTCTGTCATTACATTTCAACGGGTTGCAACAACACTTTAAACAAGAGCTTTGACGGTTTTTCAAGGTTCTTAACATCTGCTTCTGAACATCAAAGCCCTCACAACAAAGCCCACCAGCCACAGGACTGTGCTCTTCATCAACCAAAAAGCAGAGCAGTCACCATCCTTTCTATTTTGAGCAGCAAGCGCTGCTCAGGTTTGTGGAGCATCAAAACCAGCAAGAGCCGAAGCAGGAGCACTGCCAACCTCTGCCACCTTGAGCTGCTCAGAGCTCTGCAATCCAGGTGAGCTGCACCTCGGAGCTGCTGTTTGCTCACTGTGCCTTTATTCCAGCCCCCAGAGCTCCTCGCAGGCGTGCTCGGACCAGGAGGTCACCTGCAAATCCAGTCCACGGCCCAGAACTGCACCCAGGCTCACACACACCAGGCAGCATTCTCACAACTGCCTTCCTTAATGAAGAGCTTGGCTTAGATGCTTAAATAAACCCTGGGAAATCTGTATGCCAGGCGTGATGGCAGCACCGGCTCCCTGTGTGACCTCTGGCAGGTCATTCCAGCTCTCAGTAAAAATCTGACTGATAACACTTCTATCTGCCTTGCCTGTTTAGACCTTAAGCTCCTCAGCCAGAGACGGTCTCTTACAGGCACTGAGCCTGGAACAGTTGGGGTCTCTTAGGATAATTACCTGCCTTCCAGTAGTTAACAGCAACAACGCACGCAGCAGGGCCTTGCACTACCCAGACCCTCTGCAAAGGGAAACAAGTACAAAGCAGGAAGTTGTGGATGAGCAGAACAGGGATATTATTGAATGCAAACATATTTTTGAGCTCTGTGATCGAACTGGAAGGCAGGGTTTGGGCTGTAATGAAAGAAATCATGTTATTACCCACTTGCACAGCCTGACAGCACAGCCCCATGCAGAATGCATGAAAGCTTTCCCTTTCTATTATGCTTAGGGGCTGTGATGGAAACTCAATTTTTCTTCTTTTCATAAATAAAACCATAAATGACTAGCAGTGTGGAAAGGCAAGGTCTTGTGGGGGGGGAGGAGCTGCTCTCATGTTTTATCAATGAGGAAGCAGAGCACTGGGCATCATGATTTGTCTGTTTGCCTGTTTTCATTATCTTTTTAATGCTAACATTAAAGCCTTCTGGATACTGTATTTAAAAATCTGGTGTCAAATGACTATTTGAATAGAGATGAAATGCACCTTGGAGAATAGCAGGTAATAGCAAGGCTTTGCTTCTGCCTGCGAGCCGAGAAATGTGTTGTAATGTCAATGCTGGGTGTTGGTGAAAATTCTTTCCTGTTCCAGGTTCTCTGGGTTGTCTTGTCTCCTTTGGCCTTTGCTCAACAGCAGCCAAAGGAGAGCTGGGGGCCATGGGATCCCAAACTGCAGCAGTTTCTGGAAGAATGACCAAAGACGCATCTGCTCTGACTCGTTTCACTCACAAACTGCTTCCAGTTTACAATCCCAGTCCACCCACTGGGAGCTCCAGTGCTCAGGGATGCTCAGAATAAAAGGGAGGTGCAGAAGTAAGAACAGCTCTACTTTTATACCCCCTTCTTATGCTGTACAAAGGAGAGCCTGAACCCTTTAGGCCAGCTTTTGTTTTGTTGATTTTTTTTAACTTTAGTTGGTTGTTTTCAATCCTGCTCGGGGTTTCTTTATTAGACATTCAGGTCTTGTCAATTCTGTTTCTCTGGAAGATTTTGTGGATGGGTTGAGAACTAATAGGTTTAGTATATCAGAGGAACCAATAAATTGCAAGAGCTCTAAAAAATCACAAACAGATTTTTATCTAAAATGAGGCAGTTGCTTAAAGGGTACCACAAAGATGCATTTTACTAACATAACAAATGTTCAGGCCAGCTTTTGCTTAGCAGGAGGTGCAGACTGCTTAGGAAATTTGCTTCACAGCACACCCAAAAATGCTGAGGCAAGTGCAAAACCCATGCACACGTACTTATGTGCGCATACACACAGGGCTTCTCAACAAGGAGTAAGCAACTTTCCTGTGACTTCCTCTGCTCCTCTTACTGGTTTCTGCCAGACTCTCCCCGATTTCACCAGTGCAAGAGCAGCTGATAATTATCCTCTATTGGGTATCAAAGCCAGAAATGATGGATGAGATCATTGATGCCACATTCCCATTTTTCATACACACATATATGTTGCTAATGGCACAATTCAGTCCTTCTGTCACTGCTCTGCTACAGAAATACTGGCAATGGGGAACAATTATCTGCCAATGCCCTTCTGTCCCTCCTGATGGAGATGGAAAAACCCATGGAAATGAGTGAAAATGATTTACCCAACTCTCTGAAGCAAATGTGCCACCTCTGAGCCTCCTGGAGCAGTTATTCCCACATGCGCAGTGTACAGAAGAAGAAAACTATTTGACTCCAAAGTCAAAAACCCAATAAACTCTAAGGAAAAGTGAAAACATCAGAGCCCAGAAAGTGGACCATTAGCTAATAGGGAGTGACAAGATGACTTTGTTCCTGTATTTCTTCCTTGCCTTCTTTACCAAGGCCCATCTACAGACACAATTCCTATCCAGGAGCAAAGGTGCAGGCTGGACTCCCATCAGACTCCAGAGAGGAGCCAGTTGGTTAGGTGGATGCCAAATTCCTTATGGAATCTGTGATTAAAGATGCTGTGCCCCAACTACACTCAGGCAGGTGCTTATCTGCCCAGAGAACTCATTAAGTTGATACTAAAACTGAAGGGGAAATCACTGGGATCTAACATGCACTGGGATCTAAAGATGAGCACGGTCCCCAGTGTGCTCCTGAATCAGGGCCAGGGTAAGCAAAGAGCAGAGAAAAGGGAATTATTTTAGCTTTTTTCCTTCTGGATGCTCCATATGCTCCAGCCAGCTGTTCTGGGTTTGTTCATGCTCATTACAGTGGGTATGTCTGACAGACTCTACCTCCCTTCAGAGTGACTCAATCAAACAGGGTCTCAAATGGTTTTCCTGAGGCTTGAACGCAGGTTGTGTCCCCCAGAGCCCCCCACACCCATCTCTCCTCCAGTGGGTCTAACGAGTCCCACCCTCTTAGGTGTGGCTAGAGGAAGGTGTGGTGACTGTTCTGCCTGCTCAGCCAGAGTTTCCTCCTTCACCCAGTGTGCAGCTGCCATCTTCAACTCATTTTTGCTACCAGGGGGAGCATGCTTCACTAAAACAACAAGCAAACTTGTTTGGGGCAAGTCAAATTTATAGCTAAGAAGCTATTTGTGAGGAACAAATTCACAGGCTTGGAGCTTTCCTGGCCCCAGAGCCTGACCTGTCACAGAAGCATTCCCAGGTAGCTCAGCCTGCAGCACTCCAGCCATGTCTCTGTGCCCTGGGAGTCCCCAGCTCCTCAGAGGGAGCAGAGGCTCGACCAGTGACCCAGCACAAGCTTTGCACAGCACAGGGCCAAGCCCCGGGCTGGGGAGGACCTTAAGATATCCAGCAGGGGTTGGTTGGCACATCCCATGATCAGACCCCTCATTTATTCCCAAGGAGAGGGATCCTCTGCTTTGGGGTTTAGTGTTCTGTCATTTCTTCCAAAAACTGCCGTGCCACTCGCCCACAGTGGGTCTAAAACATGATGACAGGAGAATTTGGCTGTTTTCCTGCTAGTGTCCCAAACAATCATATCTCCAAAACACTTGCAGCCTTCTCTGAGCCTTTCTTTTCTTATTATTTCACCCATTCAAACACCAGAAATCCTTCCCCATCATTTTTTTTTCCCAGTAGATTTCCCTTGCAGTGGCTCAGAGTGGGTACTCCCACTGTTCCCCCACATGTTGTCTCTCAGCTTTAATCAAAGTCACTTCCTTATTTCCCATCTGATTACCCAAGTGCTGCCTGGCCCTCAGCCACCCTCAGAGCTGGCATAAGCAGGTGCAGCTCTGACAAAGTGACATCAATCTATGTGCACCCTGAATTGGAGTTGTCTTCCTGATGGAGACCTCTTGATCCCAAGCATTTCTGAAAGCACAGTCTCATGGTTTGCACATGTGACTGAAGCACAGAAGAGGAGGCAGTTCTTGACTCCTTAACCTACCCAAGGATCACCAAATGAAGACTCTGCCTCATTCTGCACACCTTCTCCCTCTCTTTGAAATGCAAATGCGCTGTTTCAGCATGGGTACTGCCTCAGAGGGACTGATGAGCCTGCTGAGAGCTCCCGTGCTATCAGCAGAGCCTTCATTTACATTTCTCACAACCAAATCACTCTGTTCACTCCCCCCGTTGTCCCATTTGAGTCCCTTCCCAGCCAAAAGGCTGCTGTGCTCCCTTCAGCCTCCAACAAAGGTGCCAACCATGAATATCTGACCTTTCTTCACCAACATTGCTACAGCCCCGCACAGGCAGTGGAGAAGCTCGGACTCAGCCTCACACCTACAGCCTGTAGCTGGCAGAAGCAGCTGTGATTGCACTGCTGCACTAACTGTAAGCCCATGAGAAGAGGAAATGAACTGCTTCTCCTTTCTAGCCTGGCTCCCAGCGGACTGAAGAAACGCCTGTCTGCAGATTCATTTTCTGGGAACTCCAGAGTCCTGGAGCCCACGCAGATACAAACCAGAGCCTGCTTTTCCAAAGACATATTTGTGCCAGAAGCTTTGAAAGTATTTCTAAGCTACAAGCAACACTCTGCTGACTCACACTTCCACAGAAAGCCATTCAGTTTTCAGAAGCATCAATGGTATCTGCCCAGGGACCTTCAGCTCTTTGAGTTATTAGGTTTGCTTTACTAGAGAAGCCAACACAAAATCTTAAGTTTTGGACACCAACAGGATTTGAGCAGTGAAACTCCTTGTTTCAGGGGGCCGCATGCTACAAATTCTTGTAAGCTGAAAGAGCGACTGCACAAATTCAAGGGATAAAACCCCATCTAGAGCTACCGATTGTAGGAAATGACATTTGGCTAAGAATGTCAAATCTCTGGAGATGGAGAGAATATATTAAGATGTGTCACTATGTGCTTACCCTGTTCCTACATTCATCCTCAGGCATCCACTATTTACCACAGCAGGAGAAGGAACACTTGACTGGTTGGATGCTCTTATTTAGGCCAAGGCAAGCAAAGCCCCCTCGAATGCACCTGTACACATAAACTACCTGCACAAACCTTCACCAGGCTGTCCACCATCACCACATTGCGCCAGGAGCTGCAACAAAGAGCCACAGTGTCATGAGGAATGATTTGCCTCTTGATACACTTGGGTTTTTGCTCCTGTCTAGGGACCTGGAAATGCAGAGACCTGCATTTACCTCTATTGCCCTCAAAAAAAAAAAAAACAAAACCAAAAAACCCACAGTCCAGAGAACTTCTCTGCCTCAGCTATCTAAAAACTAATGTCCTGGTTTAGGGCAAATTTGGGAGAGAACCTCTGAATGGGATCTCTCTGGAAAGCACACCCAAGCAGGTCCCTCCCCCAACCACTTTGGGAACAAGACCCCCTCAGAGAGAAGTGGATAAAAACTGTTTATTTAACAGGCAAAGCTCTTCCCAGCACAAACTGAACAATACTAAAGAACAAAACCTCTCCAAGCCGCTCCAAGAGATGACCAATCTGGAGCCCCCTCCGTGGGCTGCAGCTTGGCTCACCGGGCCTTTATCAGCCCCTCCAGGCTGGAGCACGCCCCGGTGGGCCACAGGGGTGAGCTCCCCGTGCCCCTCTGGGATTTCAGCCCACAGCAGGTTTGAGCAGCTCCAGGAAAAAGGGGAAAAACACAGCGCCAAGAACTTCTCTGCCTCAGGTAGCCAAAAACTGACAGAGAGCAAAGGAGAGCTCTGGGCCCCGAGCACACACAGAGAGCCCAGGCTGTGTGCGAGGGAAAGCTGAACACCCTGATCTTGATGTTTTGAAAACACCCCCCTCAGCCATTGCCACGCTTCTCCTTCTCCTCCCTTCACTCTCAGATCCAGTTTGAAAGGTGCAAAACTTGTTTCTGGGCTAAACAGACAAACGGGGATACAACTCAGCATTGAGAAACCACATCCTGACACAGAGGATATCCACATACCCACAGCTGCACCAGCAGCTGCCAGGCTCTGCCGAGATGCTTTTCCTCAGGAGGTCTCTGGGACATAAAGGACATCCCTGAGCACAGGGACTAGGTATGGACAGCACAGTTCAGGGTCCTGAGACCTGGGCACAGAGAATAAAGCCTACCTGCTCATTCTCTAAAAGCAGAGCTGTGCACAGCCCTTCAGATGCAATTCAGCCTTGTGCTGGAAAAACAAAGGGAGGTGCTAAAGGCCAGGGCTTCTCCTTTATTTCCTTGACAGCTCTGAAACACCAAATATACCACAGCATCTGGCTAAGCAGCCTGGCGCATGCTGTCGCTCCCTTGCCAGGCAGACTGACTGACAGATTAGATCAGACACACAGATAATGGGCTGGGACATCTTGAAGCCCCATCTCGAGCAGATTCCTGTTTGCAGCATTAATCTCCAGTGACAGAGGGTCCCCCAACATGCAGAAACCAGCTGTGCAGCACTCTAAGTAGGACATCTTGTCATACATGCTAAGGGGAGCATGAGGGACTTCTGAGGTGCCTTGCTGCATGCTAGAGCAGACCATCCCAATCAGAAACTCTGCCACTGATATGAGGAAAGGCTGAAATGGCTGCTGTGAACAGCGGAGTAGAGCAGAGCAGTCCCAGGATACAGATGGCAGGGTTGAAGTCTCCCTGAAGACAGACTGTTTGTAACTCATCTCTAAGCTTCCGGTCACTAGATGTAGAAAGCATTTTCCTGTCATGGGGAGGGCTCAGATATCTCTAAATTGAATGCCAAAGAGCAGCCACAAAATTAAACCTTGATGAGGGAGGGTCGTGTCCCCCCCGGCCCGCACTGCACGCGCAGTGATCCATCAGCCCCGCCGCTCGCGGGCTGCCGGCGGCCACGGCCTCTCCCTCTCCCCCCACGTTCCAGGTGACCTCTGCCTGATCTCCACTTCAAATGCTCCATCTCTAGCCCCTCTCTCTTCCCTGGCGGCACATCCACCCTCTGCTTCTGCCACAGAGCTATGAATCATGATAGAATAATAAGCTCGTTTATGAGCTGCACACAAGCCCAAAGGACCAAAGAGCGGAATAAATCGCTACAAAGCCCTCTAAGCCGATTTATTCATTCAACAGTTCCTTGCTTTGACTCCAGCCTCCTCTAACCTGTGTCCAAACATTGTGGTAGTACAACAGGAAAACCAGCAACCTTCTTTCAAGAGGTTCATTACTTTTGTCTTTTTGAGATCAAGAGATGAACTGCCTTGTAGAGGATTTGAAGCCTGGCCTGCCAGCTGAATGCATCACTGCTCTGGCTGACTCCCAGGCTTGCAGCGTGGCCTGCAGCCCTGGGTAATGTGTGAATGAACTGCTAACACAGCCTGGCCTGGGAAAGACACTGCCCCAACTCCAAGGCACTCTTGTCCTCAGGATAATGGAGGAGGATTAATTGTGAGCCTCTCTAGCGGCAGAAAGATTTCCGAAGTTGAACACAGCTGTTTGCGGACTGGTGGTACAATATAGTGTCAATAAAGGGGACCTTGCCCTCCTTTCACACCGAGGATCACAGCAGATACCAGTCCTCCCAGGCAGAGCTGTGTCCATATGATAGCAGAGAATCACTCACAGGTGTCAAAAGAGGCAAGGCAGGCTGAACTCACCAAACCAAATTTGTCTTTCTAGGTAGGTACAGAGCTGGGACAGAAATCTTCAGATTCCTCCTTCCTGCCCCTCACTGTTTTAGCTCCCCTTTCACCTTTCCCTCCAACCTTCATGCCAATAGCTCAAGTCAGCTTGTTGTTTTTTGCCAGGCCTGTCTGTTCTTCAGACTTACCCATTCCTGGGCTTGGTCACCCCAGCTTCCCCAGGATGCTGGAAGGGAAGTTGTACTTCTGTAGGTTTTTCAACTTTGTCACAGCTCAGGTGCAGAGAATGAACAGAACACGTGGTCACACAGGACTTTCCCTTTGAGCAGCCAGTCACAGAAATCCAGGTAAGTATCCAAGCCTGGAGTTGCTCCTTCTCAACCTCACCACAGAGAGTGTGATCTATTAGGACGCACATGACCCAGCAACTGGAAATCCCAGACCTGTTTCTCTATCTGCCCTTCAATTACCTGAATGGCTCAGGTAAAAAGGTGTTCTCACCTGCAAGAAATGCTGGAAATTGCTCTGTAAACTTTTTTTTTTTTTTTTTGGAGGGTGAGAAAAAATGTGCAATGATTCAATAATTCAGCCCAGTGGAACATTCATCTGGGATACAGAAAAGGGTCAGGGTCCCATGGCAGACTCCACTGCTGCTCCCTAAGCCTGTCTGTGACTGCCAGGTGCTACATGAATGCAGAATATTGCTCTCTTATAGATAATTTGGACAGGAACTATGAAGGGAGAAGCAGCAGGGCACAGCTATAAGAGAAGCAAGCACAAGATGGTATCTATTAGCAAGCATCCAATTTAGTGACTACCCATAAACCAGGCAGTATGAATAAGACATTAATGGAGCTCTCACAGGCCTTTGCTATTACTTTTTCACATGAGCATCACAGCAAAAAGGAATTCTTAAGAGTAAGCTGAGTCCCTTGATTCATTACTCTCTCCAAAGTCCTAAAAGCCCCATGGCGAGACAGAAAGCACCAAAACAAACTGCAAGCAGCTTTTCCCTGATCCAGAGGAGTTTTACCCTTTGGGAGGTAGTTGGCCATTTTTACTGATGTCCTCCCTGCCAAATCCACGAGATTTTCTGAATCCCTCTGCAGAACGGTTGGCTTTCCAACTGTGTTACCTTCATGCTGAGAGTATCCCTAATTTATCTCTGTGGGAATGAGAGGAGCCAAGAGAAAGGAACCCAGTTCTTGTTCAAATGAATCCCCCTTTGCTTTCAAAAAAGCTCAGGAATCTCTCAGTTGGCATTTTTGTCCATGACTAAACACCAGTGGAAGGTGTAATACGTGGCTTAAAGGAACAGCTCACTATCAATACAAACAGCTTTCAGCTTTCACATTGCCTCTGCTTTGCAGGAGGACTCTGGGCTTTGAAAGGCTTTCACAACTTCCTGTCCTCCACGTAATTAAAAAGTGATTAGTTTTGCAACGCAGGATGGAATCACGTTCAACATCCTGTGGGCAGCAAGAAGCTAAAGCAGGGGAGAGAGAGGCACATTTTGCGACTAGAGGATAAATGGTCTTCAAAAAATTGTGGAGGAGGAACAGAAATTGCAAGGAAAGGAGAGGCTGGAAGTGAGAGGAGGGGCTATTCAAGTCCTGTAGGGGTACAAATTTAGGCAAAGTACTTGCTTCAAGATCAGGGTTGAGGTCCATTTAGCAGAGCAGCGGGGGAGAATCAAAACCAAATTAGTAAGGACAATGAATTCTTCCCCGTGTGCTCAGTGCAGGCTCAACTCAGCACCCAGTGCAGCTATTGGAAATCTTCCAAATGACTGCACTGACCCTCAAAGCCTGCCAGCGAGGCCTGGGCTAGCAATCACCAGCAGGAGCTGTCCAGAGCCCTGGACACCAAACCTGGAGTCTCTGCGGGTATCCCACGAGCACAGCAATCTCTTCTGCTCTGTGGGGAGCAGGCAAAGCCTCCTGCTGGAGTGTAGGTAAAGCTGCTGATCAAGAGGGGAAACTGAAAAAAGCAGGCTGACCTCTGGGACTGCATGACTGGCCACTGTCTTTAGGAAGGACAATGGCACATCTTCCCTGCAAAGCTGGAGAGCAGCTCGCTGGGCAGCTCAGGGAGCGGCAGTGGAGGCTGTCAGGGCGCAGCACAAGGCACAGCTCAGGTCTGTGCCCTGCCTGCCCCGGCCAGGCACACCTTGTCCCAGCACGGTGCCAACGCAGGCTCAGCAATGCCTGAGCTGCCCACAGAGCAGGCAGAGCCCGCTTGTGCTGCCTGGGAGAGCTCCTGCAGCAATGCCACTGCTTGCGTGTGAAACAGCCGATTTGAATTTGGCCCTTGCCTGTTTTTCAAGAACAGCAGCCTCAGAGCGATCACACTGTACAAACAACAAGTTTTCTTTCCTTTTTTTTAATCTTTAAAGCAGCTCTGGCACTGATTTCAAAGGCGGTGCTTTCAAGAATTCCTTGGATTCAAGAATCAAGAACCTGACTGTTTTGGGACACTTACTAAGAGCCCACAAAGTGCTTTTGAACAAGGGACTTGGCCCCTTGAAGGCATTTTGTTACTGTGGATGCTACAGCTGGATGGCTTCAAACTGGTTCCATTACACAGAGATTGATCCAACACCTCACGGTATTCAGTTCAGACATTTTTTCCTCATTTTCACAGGCAAAATACCCACTTAAATTTGATTTTGCATCAATAAATTGCCCGAGATAATAGGATAGATGAAAAGAAGAGCTGACTAGCAGGAAAACATAATAAAAAGGTGTTGGACTGCGTGAGTCAGTTCTGGCCTGTGTGTCAGCAGCACAATTAGTCCTCCCCTTGCAGGCCACATGGTTTCGTGTTGTATCTGACAGACAAATCAATCCTCCCCTTCTTCTAAGCACTGTCTAATGAATAAATCAACAAGGTCACTGGTGCTGCTGCTTTGCCCTTTCCCTGCCAGGCGGCTGGAGCTGGACCCGCTGCCTGGCTCCATCTGCTGTGCTTCCAACAGGATCCACGTGTCCTGGGGAGCAAGAGGAGCAGTTAAAGCACACAACTGGGCAGCAAAACTCCCTGGGTTTACTCCTGACTGCTGTGTTGTCCTGGACAAGTCACGCCAACCCTTAGGGCCAAACGAGGCATTCGCTCAACAGACCTTGTCAGGTGAGCCAGCAGGGGAAGAGGGGGCAGTCAAGCAACAAGTACCAAAGGACTTGATGGCACTGGCTGGCACAGGAGCTGCCACGCAGCAGTCAAGGGGGCAGGAGGACACCCTGCAACCCAGCCCAGCTCAGCCCAGCGCCCTCCTGCCTGGCACAGCAGGCCCAGGGCTTTGCTGGAGAGCCCTCAATGGTAATGCCACGCACTATAAACAAATTGCTGTGATGCTCTGGTCTTGTGCATGCTAAAGGGCCCTGAGGTATCGATGCAATAATAACAACAATGGCAGTAATTTACTCAGCACCAAGTATGTATCAAGTGTTTCCAAAACACGCTGGCAGATGAGGCTGCTGTCCCAAAGCACTCACTCTGAATGGAGAAGAGGGAGAGATGGGAAAACACACATGAGGGGATGGATGAGAATGGCAGCACATTTGAGAGCAGCAAGTGACACTCCTGGCGGACCTGTTACAAACCCAGCCCTACCCAGCTGTGCTTGCTCTTTTAGTTTTACCCAAGGCTGTTCCCATGATAAATTTGCCTCAGAACTCCATACAAGAGCACCATCCCCTCCGCTGCTCTCCCAAGTGAAGTATTTTCCACATCTCCTCTAGTTCCTTCACTCATACATCTCACCATTTAGCACCCCTGAAATTCCAGCAGAACAACATCCAGGACCAAAATGTTTTTGGGGTCCCACAGAAAGTGCTTCCCCCAGCCTAAGCCCAAGGCCCAGGGTGAGAGGTGATTTCTGTAGCAGTCACAGGAGGGAAAAGGGATACAAAGGAAGAGCCAGCTGAGAAGGCAGAGGTAAGTACTGAAGGGAGAAGGGGTGACCCAAAGCTCATTAGGCCTGAAGTCAGGTGAGGAGAGTGTTACATTTCTGAACTTGTGGAGAGGATTCCTTGAGAGAAGAGCACATATCCCCTGCCAAGGCGTGGGCAGCAGTCAGCCATACACAGGAGATGCATGTCTGAGGTGGAAAATGGCCGAGGACTCCATGTGACAAGACTGCCACCCTCAAAGGGAGGCATTTTCTCATTCATAACCTCTCCCTCACTGGCCTGGACACTGCCAGCCCGTTCCCCAGCCCCACCCTGCCCAAGGCTGGCTGTCCTCCTTCCCAACTTTCTTCTACCCTCCCTTTTCCCTGCCAAGCTGACAGGCTGCTTCCAGCCTGGGAAGGGAAAAAGCTTTTCCCCTTTCCTAGGCAGTGAAATCCCTGGAGAAAGGCCCTGCCTTCCCTGTGCTAGTTCATGGGAGCCAGTGGCTGCTCCATCCCTAGCTCTCACCCACACACCCATATGATTTGTGGATGTGCTGGCACACCAACACTTAGGAGAGCTGTAGAAAACTCATGCAGGGATAACCCAGCAGCCTGGCATTGCAGGAGAGCCCTGAATACAAAGAGCTCTGAGGAAAAGTCCAGAAAGGAGAACAGAAGGGAGAGCAGAGGCAGGAGGAAGATTCAATGTGGACTTGCAGGAAAAACAGAAGAGTCAAGCAGTGCACCTCAGTGCAGGGCAAAGGATCCAGCAGGAGAAAAGCAAGAGCCTGATGAAGTCCTTAGGGAAATGATCTGTAAATCAGTCCCTTTTCCTTGATATTAAAATGAGAATGAGTTACCTACCACTAACATTGCCTCTTGGAATGGGCCGGGAAACCTGGTCCTGAGAGAACATTGTGGCCTGGAGAAGTGTTTGTGTCTTCACCATATCCACCAAAAGGACAGGAGGTACTCCCAGCAAAAGCACTAGAACAAACCCTCTGCCTTAGCTGGGCTAGCCAGAGCAGATCTCTAATATTCGCTCTGAGACATCCATTGAAAGTTCCATTTAGCTACAAAGAAAGAAGAGGAACGCTGCAGTGCCTTCTTTGTCATGCAGCACACTGAAACCACTCCTGCTTGAGCTCAAAAGCTTCTGAACAGCTGACTGCCCTCACTGGCTGTTAGCCACAACATCAAGGAAAGGCCCTGCCAGCTGCTGAACGGAGAATGCCCGTACAGTAATGAAAGATGACTAACTGTTAGGCCATTGGTACAGATATTAATTACAAATACAGCTTTCTGCCATGCAGGCATTCTAGTAATCATGTAAACAACAAGTTCAACTGCCTCTTTCCATCAAATTGATGGAATAAGAAGGCAGTCCTCTGGGCTAGTATGAATCACCAAAATGCAGCCACCCCCAGGGTGGGATGCAACTGCGTGCAGTGACAGCACCTAATCTATAAAGGCAGAAACAAGCATGACTGTAGCAGCCACAACAGGAGACAGAAGTGAAACAAGGCAGAGAGCACCAAAATTCCTCCCTGCCACAATTTTCCTAGAATTGGAGGAGAGAAACCAAAACAGAGCTCGTTATTAACCCTGCCTCTGGCCTTGATGCGCAGTGACCCTTGTTAGTGACTCCAAAGGCACCTCAGAGGCTCACACCCCACCTTGAAGACATGCCCATTACCAACCATTTGCACCTTCCTCACCGGTGTAAGCGTGGCAGGGGGGTTGAGGATGTTGGAAGGACAGAGCAAAGCACCAGGGAGATGAAGAGCCTGTTGGACGTGGCACAAGGCGTGGCTCCCCGCACACCGCAACTTGTAGCATCCTCCCTCTGACACTCAGAAAACAAGAGCACCGTGGGAGGAGGGATGTCTGCCTGCTGCTGGCTTGGCAGGGACTCCTTCAGCGCCTCCCTCCTCACCCCAGCACGGAGGAGTCACCTGTGTGTCGGCTCCTGGAGACCAAGGTGCACAAAAGCTGCTGCCTTCTTTGCTGTGGGTCTGTCTGAGTGTGGAACACCTTCCCCTCCCATCTCCCCAGCACTGTTCTTTTATAGCAGTCTGGGTGTACAGGTACTCAGCAGATGCTGAGCTGTAAATCCAGTTCCAAGACAATAAATTCAGCTTGCTGAAAACACGCATTCATTGCCAGTGAGCACAGGGTTTTGCAGACAGCAAGGCCATTAAATGCTGCTGTCAGAACAGGTTTATTTGGCTGTGTCAGCTTTTGTAGATATAAACAAAATGGAATTTAGACCTGCTTGGGATCACCCCCAGCACTGCAGCCTGAGAGTACAGGCAGTGGCCACTGCCTGCCGGTTCACAGTTGCCTGCTCAGGGGCAGAACACGGAGCACAGTCATCAAGCCATCAGCAGAAGAGTAAAAACCAGGCCCCGGGTCCATGAACGAGACTAAGCTTTACAGGGTTTTTTTTTTGTCCATATCTAACTTGAGAGACAGAACTACTCCAAGTTGAAGCTCTCAAAGGAGTGTCAGGAAACAGCAAGGTCCTGCTCTTCCATAAATGCAGACAAGCCTGGAAACAGAGGTGTGGACAGCAACCTCCCCAGTAGGATACAGTCCAACAGCACTTGAGTCAGGCAGTTAAAAACAGGTCTATTAATAAATCATCAGGCAAAAGTAAGATAACAGACCAAGTCTGAGGTCAGTCCAGGAAATCCAAAGAATCCCCAGTTCAGGAAAGAGCTGGCAGCAAACACACTGACAGGCAGGAAAGGGCCGAGGCCCAGGCCTTAAATGGTGCTCCAGGGCTGCTGGGGGGGAGGCGGATGGAGGGCCCAGGTGAGGGTGATCAGCACAATTACAGCCTGTTAGAGCACACTGCCCTGCCAGGGAAACACTGTGTTCCAGGGCACTGCTCTGCTGCCCTGCTCCTCAGGAAGAGTTTTCTGAAGAGAACAGGGCTGCTTGAACTTGGTCCATCCTTCCAGAGCTGCTGTCAAAAAATATTGAGCTGAAGATGATGAGGGAGCTGCAAGAGATGACAGACTCTGAAGGAGCAAGGGAAGATGAGAGAAGAGAAGGGAAAACAAGAGACAGAGAAGGCAGAGGACAATTTATAATCACTGGACAGAAGCAGGAAATCCTTGCTGCTCACACGGAACACGGTCCCTCACACACATCCCTTCCTCCAGGCCCCACTGAGATCCCCAGCCAGCGCTGCCATGCCACAAAAGCAGCTTTCCTCTCCAGTGCAGACAGGACAGGCAGGCAGCTGTGACACACAGCACCTCTGTGACCCACTGACCCCCATTTCCCACTTCAGTAGTGGGATGAAGAGAAGGGACAACTTTCAGCAGGCAGCACAGTGGGAGCGTCTATCTTGGGACCACAGAGGCAACATCTGATATCACTCTGTGCTGAGAATCCCAGGAGGAAATTTTGCTGCAGGACATTTAGAGAGGTGACCCAGATCCCACAAGGATGCTGAGCAGATGCTCTGTTTCAGTGACCAGCTCTTGCTGCAGATAGCTGAAGTTTATTCCTAGCAACTTCCAGGGGGAATTTGAAGGAGTTTCACACAGCTTATTTCACTAAACTAAAAATAAATTGGCCCTTGTTTTCCTGGAGCATTCAAAACAAAGTGAAATTCCCCGTGTGCCCAATGACCATCGCTTCACCTGCTGATCCCCATGCTTAGAGTGAAATTTGGGTTTTCTCTGGAAAAAGGATTTACCTTGCAGAAGCAGCCCAGGATGAGTTTCTATCCCAGAGGAAGCCCTACAGAGCTGCAGCACTGCTTAGTTACACACTTCTGCAGCCCCATGAGACTCACTGCCAGGTCCTCCCAAGCTATAAAAGCCAAGAAGTTAATATCAGATCTGAGTGGAAGAGGACAATGTAAGAGACTAGCATGAACCACTGGACTGAAATTAATGTCAATCAGGCCTTGCATATGGAGGCATCACAATTTGTGGGTCTCTACAGAACAACAGATCTACAGGCAATAGAGCTGGGCCCACGGGTGGGGGGCACAAGGAAGAAAACGGGGTCAGAGCAAACACTAAGCAACATGGACAACCCTTTTTACTTCAGTCAGGTACCCACTAGAGAGCTACCTGGCTAAACAGAGCACATCCAGCAAAATTCCTCATTTCTGCTTTTATGAGCTTTCCAAAGTTGCTGGGGGGGATTTCTAAATTCCACTTTAAATTAATGTGAATCAACTATTAAAAACCCTATGGTAACTTGGCAAATCTCTGCTTTAATATAGAGTCTCATCGCTGTAATTAACATCTGATTGTGGAGCTCTGGGATGTACTGCAAGGAGGTCACTGGAGCATCTCTGGCATTTTCCTGAAGGCCTAAATTCAGGCTGAACAATAAAGAAATCGCATGGGGCAAGCACAGCAGTTTTGTGGCTTCGAAAGGACACGGCCCCCCTCCATACCAGCTTACACAAGGAGGGTTCAGCCAATGCTCCTCATGCCCCTGGGAGCCTAGGAATTACTTTTGAATCGTATTAGCAGGGTCACGGTCAGAAGTCTGGAACTCATTTTGCAGCATTCAACACCTCACTTAGGAAACCTCACAAGGTGTACCAATCAAAAACTTGAAGGCTGTGGAGGCAGACAGCCTCGGTGCATGCTCCTGCTGCAGCAGCTCTATTGTTAACCCAGGCCAAGAGCCCAGCCACCCCTCTGGCTTCATTTCTGTGTCCCCACACACAGTCAGCATAGGATTGAAATGCCCCCGTTGACCTGTCAGAGCAGTGCTGCCCCTGCCCTCTGCACCCAGGGCTTCCCCCCGCAGCAGAGCAGCACTGCAGAGAGCAAGGCCCCCCTGCCCCCCAAAACCCCGCTTGGACCACCCAGTGCAAGCCCACCCCAGAAGCACCACGGCACAGGGAGGTTGCCAAGGATTGGCCTTTCCCGTGGGAAATGCTGTGAGCACAGAACATAAGCAAGACACGGTCAGGTGTGTTGTGTAACTGCAGGCTACACTCACCCTAAACAATGGTTGCCTTAAATCAACAGAAAATAAGATGCTGAGAAGCAGACAGCAAAACAATGAGAAGTAGATGAGGAGAGACCAGGAAGGAGTGCTTCGAGCTTCTAAATAAATCTGACAGGGAATATTCGTCTTAAATCAGGGTTGCCACAAGCTGGTTGGAAATCTGCCTGGCCAATTTTCCTGTCATCTTGCCAGTTGCTGGGGAGACAGATGAATTTGCCAAGAGTGGGTTTTTTTTAATATCCAAGACCAGGATTTGCTGCACAAGCTCAGACGCACTGTACATGCCCAACTGCAGCGACAACCTTGGTTCTGCTCATCTTAAACTGCTCTCCCAACAGAACCACACACAGGTGTTGGATCAATTCCCAAGATAGGCCCAGACTGATTTAAGTGGAGTCAGGGGAGCTGTGCAGCTAAAGCATGGACACAGTGCACGCTGCACTCCCTCTGACCCAGGGCTTAGCAGAAAATCCTCCACTGTCACCACAGACAGCTCTCAGCCCCAGTGTCTGGACACATTTTTGCTGTGGGTGTGAGCAAAGATGAGATGCCATCTATTGCTTCCTCTCCACAGTCCAAATCACTCCCATCTTGGTAGCCTTCCAAAGCCTTTCCATAGTTTCCTTTCAGGAGATATGCTGGCCCACAATTGGCCACAAAGCTCCCACGGCATCTCAGCACAGAGAACTGTGTAAAAACCCTGAATAAACAATAGAGCAAGAGAGAACGAACACGAAGGACTCAGGACTGCAGGTGGCATTTCCAGGATGGACATTTTTAGCACTTTTAGCACAGACAGTTTGACCCAGCCTAGGTACCGCCCAGGCCGAGCAGGCTGTGTCTCCCCTCAGAGAAATTTTTACACACGTCAATTAAATTTTGGCAATCGTGCAGAACCTTGTGAAACGATGGCAGTGGGTGCTTTAAGCCAAGAGAATGGGGCTACCAGCACTTAGAGCTGACCTCAGACAGCTAATCTGGGAACAAAATTATTTTAACCGGTCAGAAACGGATCTTTTTCAGGGAGGAATGAGATTTTTCCAAGGCATTCCGCTCCACCTTTATTTAGCCACTGGGAAGCAAAGATTACAAGCCAGCTTCACTAGGAACAAATCCAGATACCCTTAACATATCCAGAAATCCAACTCCTCCCCAAAAACATGCACAGCTCACGGAAAACAAGGGTTAAGAAGAAAACTGCAATTTTCTGCCTGGCATTCGCATAGTTGGATTCTAGCCTGGAAATAAAGGAATATAGAAAAACACTTGTAAAAATACAAACACGATGTGCTCAAATCATGCTTCCATTGACTTTGAACAGTGTTATGCCTGGAGTGAAATGGCTCTGTTGGGCTTAAGCTTGTCCTCAGAAATGCATTCTGAGTCCTCAGCAATGCCATGGGAACCACACGGGCATCTCCAAGGGAAGAATCTGGCCAACTCCATTTAACTATTTAAAATTCCAGGGCTATTTGCAGAATACAGGCCAGAGTCCCATAAAAGCAAAACAATTTGAAGAGAAAGATATTCCAGAACGACTGTGAAATGGCAAACTGCACCCTCTTCTCTCATCAAAACGCATCCGTTTACAAAGTGATCAGCGCGGGTATTGATTCAGGCAAGGAAGAGGCAATATTTACCTAAGCACCTGCACTCATGATGTGTCAGACCCACCAAACAGCCTGCAAGCCCAGCAATCATTTACCACGGGAGAGGAGTCTCTATCGTTTCAGCTTTAAAAGAGCCATGAAGCAGCAGCTAGCGTACTCCAAAGTGTGCATTTTGGCAGCGTGGGAATAAGTCATTCCGTGCTAGAGCCAGAGCCTTCTGGTTTGGGCCACGTGGACGCAAACGAGCTGCTAAAATCCATCCTCACATGTTCTTCTCCCTCTTGTCACTGTTATCATGTCTTAAAAATCCCTCTGCCTGGGATTTGAGCAGGAATTTCTCTCCCAACTTTCTCACAAGCAATAAAAAGCAAGCACAGGGCTCAGCAGAGAAAGCACAAGAACCATATATGCCTCTTCCCACACTCTTGTCATGTTTCTCCCACAGCCCCCACCTGCTGAAGCCAGCCTGGGTGTTGTGAACAGCAGAGGAGGACAAGCAGGGGTTTAAACTCAATCTGGAAAGTCCCCACCCCTCCACTCGTGCTACTCAGTTCAATCCACCTGTGCCAGCTGAATCCCCCTATTCCCACATCCCAACCACACAACCAGTTGTTTAAGAGCTGACTCCGGGCATAAAAGAATTGGAGATGTAAGGAATGCCACTGGGGCTCTCAGCAGAGAAATCTGCAATATCAGGGATCAGTTTAAAGGGCCTGAACCACCTCCCGAAGCAGATATTGATGTCTCCAGAACACGGTTTCCTGGGCTGTCTTTAATAGAATTTTCCAGCATAAAATCACTGCTCTCACATGTGCTCCTCAACCCCAGCATTCTGCACTCCCTGCAAATGTAAGGGGGTGTGCTGGACTTCAAACACCTTTAACCAAGAACAGGGCTCACTTCAGAAAGGGGGAATCTATATTTTTGGAAATGCTTTTGTGGTAAATGGCATCTCCTCACCACTGAGAAAGCAAATCTAAACCCCAAAGAGTCCTCAGCGCAAGGAAAGCAGGTCCCAAAAGGCACACACTGCCCAAGGATTGGTGCAGTGATGATTATTAGGACATTTTATGTGCCACTAGGTAATGTTTGGAGGTTGATACCAGAAAATGCACACAGGCAATCCACTACCAGCACCTCCAGCCTCCGTGTTGGAAGGGGAGGAAACCCAGGAAAGAAGACAGCGAAAGCACATTTAAAATGTTCTCCTTTTAGTTCCTTTTTGTCAGTGACTGGAGCAGAGAGGACCTCATCCTGAGAGACAAGCAGCACATTTTCCTGCTCTGCTTATCCAGGACCTTTTGGATTCAGGCGCACCTGAGTTTTGTCACCATATCAGGACTCACACAGACACCCTGCAGGACATCCCCAATTTACCACTCTCCTGTGACAGGGCTGGCTCCGTGACACAAGCACACCGCAGCAGAACAGGACAGAACCAGGCCACAGCTTGCACTCCTTGACAGGCAGAGAGAGCATTTCAAGGTCCCCTAAAAGAGTCTTAGACTTCATCCCCCCCACCTCAGCACAAGCACAAGCCCTTTCCAGGGAAAAGGTTGGGTGTTTCTTTCCTGCCAGTCCTCAGCTGAAATGACCAGGATCCATCAGCCAGTGGGACAGCTGGGTCACGTAAAATGGCACAGGAGTGGCACCATAACAATAAAACTCTGTCACCTCAGTGCCATTTGGTAGCAGGGATGTCTGGAATCCCAGCAGAGCTCTGGCAGAGCAGAATGCCCGTGGCTCCCAGGCAGAGTTTCAGCAGAGTGCAATCCCCAGAGCGGCTTCGTCCAGGTGGAGCTGGCAGCACCCTCAGCAGGTACAGCCAGGACACTCTCATCATTCCCAGCCCATCCCAACACACTCTTGAGCAACTGTTTCCCAATTTCATGCGTTCCCAGAGCTGCTGAGTTTTGAATCATCTCTGAAAAAGCTCCTCGGCCGCTTGTGAGTTACAGAATGATGAAAAGCACCCTCTGGGGGCAGGGGCCTGGGAGGGGGGAACCACAACACATTTCAAAATCCTTCCAGCCAGAAAGCGTGGCTGGTGCTTCAGACACGACACGTGGCACCTCAGTGAGGAGCCTCTGCTTTCCCTAAATTGGAAAAAGTTGGGATTTGATTTAACCAAGTTATGAGTGTATGAAAATTGCATACTTAACATGCAATGTAGTAGAAGCCTTTGTGCAGTCTTAACTCTGCATTAGCATATTCTAAGTCATTTAATTAAGTGTTGCAAATTGTTTTTCTGTTAATTATTTCAGTATTGGACATTATTATTTTCCCTTTTGGAAGACAGAATCTATTTCATGAGGGTTAATAATCCTGCTAACTCTCCTTCCCTTAACTGTTCATTGATGCTGATAAGGTTCCATGTGCTTTTGTCAGGCTGTAGGCTTCTAGCTCATTTATAATTGGATACATCCTGTACCGAGTATCTCTAGAAGTGCTGATATGATATCCCAGATGGTAATATTCCCTCTTTTCTCTGCGTGTAATTTCACAAAAAGGCCCACTGACAGCTAGTGTTTAAAGGAAATTCGTGTAAGCAGACATGGTAGGTGATCTGATCTGCTTTATATTAGGGACGGGTAAATCCATTCTGATGAGAAAGAAGCAAAGAAGAGTGAATCAGAGCCAGGGAGCAGCATCTGGGAGTCCTGGGCTTTATTCCCAGCACTGCCACTGATTTGTTACAGCACCATTAAACTGCTCCACCTCAGACTTCCTCATCTAAAATGGGCTTATTATTGACTGTACCTACCCGGTAGGTGTCTAGTGGGGATTAACTAATATTTGGAAACACTTTGAGAACCTCTGAGGGAAGGTACAATATAAATGCAAAGCAGCTGCACTGCTGCTGTATTAACTGTTGACAGCCTGCTCTGCTCCGTTTGAACTGCCTGCCCACAGACCTGAACCGACAATAATGCCAAGAATTAAGATGAGGAACAGTCCCAAGCAAAAAGTCATCCACAGGGGAGTCCCCACGACTTCTCCAAGGAGAGTGTCTCCCACCTGCTTTGCTATTAGTTCACAAAAGCAAACCACAAAGAGCTGAAGGCATTAGCAGGACTAAACACACATTAAATTCTTCTCCCATAAGTTATTCAAACATTTCACATCTGCAAAGCTGAGCTGGGAATCTCAGAAGAAGATGGGAATTGCTGTCCCATGGTACTCTCATCTACATCTTCTCACAAAAATTTATTTGTGACCTTTTAGCTGGTTTCATTCCTGCATCCTGAGACCATTCTAAACCTCTGCAGGAAGAAAAGAATAAAAACCCAGCGAGGACAACAGTTCTCAATCTTCAGAGAGCAACTGGTGCCTCCCTTGTGCAAAATCATCCACATACCACATACAAGAGCAAAATAGCATAGGGCAGTAAGGCAATAATTTTTCAAAAGGCCTATAGGTGGGCCCTGCCCTGAGAAAGAATAACAGACATTGAACTAGAAAAACTAATGTATTTTAACCTCAATGCATCACATAAACATTAACCTCATCAGCCTGATCTCTAGGATGTGATATTATTCTTTCCATTCTGTAAAACAGTCTAAAAGATTGAGGAGTACCTTGCTCTGAAATCCACTCCAAGCAGCCTAAAATGGTACTGCCCCTCTTCAGCCTCCTTTCCTCTCTCTTCACCCAAAGATGTTTATCTTTCTCTGAAACTCACACATGTCCCAAAGTAAATTAGAAGGCCAGGGCACCAGGCAGGGCCAAAGGCTAGCACATGAATTTACTGTGCTGTCTTCAGTCTCCCAGAAGCCTTTCCTGAGTCCTAATAAAGATATCTGAAACAAGATGCTAATGCTGGATTATCCAGGTAATCTCCCAGAGTTACTTTCCTGGTTTGCCTGGTTATAAATAATGAATTAGGCCTTTACTTATTATTTCTCCTGCCCTTTGGGGTCGCTGTGAGGCTGGGGAAGGAATACAAATTTAAGAATATTAGATCCATTTATTAATATCAATTTCTGCCAATCCTGCATGAGAGATGTCCCTCGCCCTGTGCGTGCTGCTGATACTCTGAAGCGGCTGGGATGTTAATGGCATGGATCTAATAGCTACGAACCGGCCCAGCCTTACTCACCATTCCCAGAAATTGAATTTTAAAAAGGCAGATGGGTGCTTCATAAGTGGAAACAGAATCATGTGCCAGTTTTCATTTCTTTTCCATTCCTGAGCGCTGGTGAAATAAAGTCTCCCCACTGGCTTTGTCCACATAAGCCTGTTGTAACAATTTAGTCCCCATCTTAAGAGCCCCCGTTATTCTCACACTGGATTTCTAAAGCACCACCTTAACCCTTTCTTTGCTGTCTTCCTCTGCATTCAGCTGAACACAGCCACAGCAACCACGCAGGCTTCCGGGGATCTTTAGGCTGAGAGAACAAGATCTGTCCCACAGCCCCTTCGCTTTCTCCCTCTTGCCTTATTCCATCTGCTCTTTGACACAAAGGTAACTAATTCCAGCCATAACTATGAGGATGCCTGCAGCACTCAGTGTGCTCCGAGTCCCAAGCTGAGCCTTACCCAAGGGACTGGGATTAATTTCAGCTCCAGCCTGAATGCTGGTAGAGTCCTCAGTGCACACAGCTTTTACCACCAGGCTCCTCAGCCTGCCCACGGGTCTTTTGGCAGCAACAGCAATCACCAAGAGCTACAGCAACATGCTAGTTGTATTGTGTCAGTATTTTCCCAAGAACCCAGACAAAATGCTGCCTCTTGCCTTCTATGCCCCAACGTGAACATAGGTGAGCACGTGAGCACTCCTGGTAGGCTTCAACTGTGCAGTTAGTTCATTTAATTACCTTAATGAGTCTCATAAGATCTTCAAAGGTCCCTCACTAAAGGGGTCAGTCACCAGCCATCAGCTGAGGGGAGTAGAAGCCATGGAAGCAAGAGCGTTAATTTTCTATAACTTGAATATAGAGATGTTTTTGAGACCCCAGAACTGCTCAGAGCTGGGCTGGGCAGGACAGGGTGGGATCACTGCTGAGCAGTCTTCACGAGCTCTCCTGCCAGGCAGTAACTGAGATTTCAGCAAGGCCCTCATCAGTCTCCACCTCTTTAGCAACAGGCTCAAAGACCAGGCCAGGAGCCACCCCAGCTGTGCTTCAGGCACAGAGATCACTTCTGTGCTGAGGATCTTGGGACAGAATTCAAGTCTTCAGGGTTTGTTTTAGTCAACTCTTGAACTCCAGACACATCCTCAATAAAGCTGGGCCAGTCACTGGCTTTATTGTCACTGTCCCTAGTTGTACAGGGAGGACATCCTTGAGAATTCCAATTTCCTCTGGAAGCCTCACCTACATCTCCCTCCTGCAACCCCCGAGGCTTGCCCAGTGAATGCAGCAGCACACTCCACCACAGTCTCTCTTCAGACTCCAGACTGTGGTCATGTTGTAAAAATAATTGGAGATTTCAGCCAAAATACCTGAGGAGAACAGGTTTCACAGTGCAAAGTTGCTCTAGGTTTCAAAATACTTCTTAAATCTTTGTAGAGTCAAGAAATGTGCTGTTTTCTTCCTTCTACACTTTGATGTCATTGCATCTACACCTTTGAAACATGGATCTCCTTTCTTAAGTATGAACAGAACTCCTTAAAACCCTCTATGCTTAAAATGCACCTTTTCATTATCAGCCACATATCTGAAACAAAATAGAGAGCGTATGAATCGCCGTGCTGAAGACTGTTAGCACAGCTAAAGGGACTAGGCCTGAGTGATAATGCCCAAGCAGTGGGCAATGGTTACTGCAGGGGTTTCCCTGGAGCACACTTCATGGCCCTCAGCACTGGCAGATGTTTCCCATTTGCCCATGGACCCTCTGGAAGTCAATAGTAGATATTTACTGTCTTCCTCTCCTACAGAGTCCAAGTGCTGTCTCATGAGGAAAGACCAGGCTGCCACAGCTCTTGAATTAGGACCTGACATTCCCTTTTCTCCCTCGAAGCACAGACCATTTGTTCCCTTCTCTCTCAGGTGGCATACCTGAGTCCCTTGGGGAATGTTGCTAATTGAATGGGGAGTGAGACTGTGCGCGAGCAGAAAAGGCAGATGGCTGCAGCTGAGGGATCAGTCAGATGCAGTTCTAAATTCTGCTGCCAACTGAAAGCCCATCCCTTGGAGACTGGGGGATTGCAGCAATGGCCTCAGTGTGCAGGTCATAACAGTGGATATTCTCTCTTTTCCAGGCCTAGGAGATGACCACAGAGGAGCTGTCTGGTCACCACACCTGAGGCATAACCCCCCTGAGACTGTCTGGAGACATGCTCACCACCCAACCTGAAAGTTTCCTTGTAATGTTGATGTATGTGGGATTTCACCTCCTTGAATTTGCTATGAAATTGTTACCTTGCAGCCTTCAGAATCCCACAGTAAGCTTGGGAAGGAGCAGAGAGAAGTGCGGAGGGCAGAACACTGTGCTGTTCATATCTTGTAGCCCAGAAGAAAAGAAAGCCTCCAGATCAATTCTACATTTCAATGATACCAATGTGAACATTTTAAACCTTGTGTTGGTCAGCCAGAGCTGCAAGAGAGTGAGAACACTCGAAACCTGCTGCTGCTTCTGGTGAATTTTGTATGAAATGGGGTGATCTCAGAGGCCTATGAACGATGTATTCGAAGAGCCCATCCCAGGCCCTAGAAATGCAGGAGCAAGCAGCTGGATGCCCATCCACTTGGGAAAACAGGAGCAGGCTGAGCCTTGCCATGTTTCTGAGGCAACTAAAACCCAAACAGGCAAAGGCAGAGAGGTATTGAGAGAGAGGGGGCAGGAATTTCCTCCTTGCACATTAGAAATACTACACAAAGGTTCAATTTGAAACCCACACACCGCAGTGTTTGCCGTCATTCTTTGTGCATCACTTGATATCATCCCACCAGCCACAGCATCTGACATCAGCCTCTGTAGAGCAGCCTGTAGCCTTACCAGCCTTCCACCTTTCACAGCCTCTGAGATAAGGCTGTGAAAGGTCCCCACCCAATCCTGGTGGGATGGGCACGGTGGCAGCTGATTATGTGTCTAATATCACTCATCTGGAGACAGCTGTCAGGCAGAGGAAAACCCTGACTTCAGCACTTTCACAAAAGACAATTATCTGCATCTTGTCTGGTCAAACTCCTCCTGGAGTAACTACACTCAGCTCACAGCCATCCTTGTCGCCTCAAAACTGGCTACAGCAGCTGTTGGCATGGTCTGGAGAGCAAGGCAGGCCCAGAGCACTGCCAGCTCCCACCTCCCCGTGCCAGCTGAAGCTACTGGGTTGAGGGGGAGGATTTTCTCCCTTCTGTGCCCTTCAGCCACGTCATTCATCTCCTGCCCAAAAGTGGGAATAGTGCACATTTTCAGGCATTGCTAGAGTTTATTGGTTGCTGCAAACAGCTGATGGAGTGATCCTTGCAGGGTCAGGCCTCTGTCCACTTTTGTAATACTGTGTCACACACTCCTCTCCTGAGCAGAGGTCAAGTTTTAAACAAGGACAGAGGAAAAGCAAGTTTAGATGCAGAGGTTAAGACTCTGAGGCAGTAGAGATTAGAGCAGCCAGAGGAAAGCTGAAAGTCATACTGTGGCATCCCATTGTCTTCTGTCTGACAGACCTGGCTTTTAAACGCCACTCCTGTGTGTCACTTTGTGCAGTGACTGCTCCGTGAACTCATTTACCAAGGCAATCCAAGAGGAAAACAAAAGAAAAAGAAAAAAACCAAAACAGGAAGTAAATTACTCAGATTACAAGTCTGCACAATTAGAACCTTGATATTTCTGGCACTGTAAAACAGAGGCACATTAATAAATAATACTTTGCTCTTTTACAGCACTTTCCCTCTAATGATCTCAAAGCAATTTACAAGTTTTTGCTAGCTGAGCTTCACCAAACCCCTGCAAGGCAAGGAATAGATAAATTGAGTCCCTTTGCTCCCAGCCAAAGTTAAGATCTCTGGGAGGGAAGCAATGCAATACACTAAAGCAGCACTGCCAAATGCATACAAGTACAAAAATAAGCCAAGTGCAGCATTTTCAGCTGTTCAGAATACCTAAAATACCAGCTCAAGCTGAGGTTTCACCGTGCTGGGCACTACCTGACACACAGTAACGATACTCCTTGAGCCAAGGACACGAGACATGCAAAGTATAAAAGAATGTGGGGCCAGGACAGAAAGGAAAACACTTGAGAAATGTCTTGCATGCATTGCAGTGCTCTAATCAACACACAGCATGCCCTGGCTGCTCGGGGCTGGCCCTCCATTGCAGGAAGAATATTTTCTGAACACCTGAGCTGTCAGGGGCTGGGCTTCCCTCAGGAAGGAGCTACTGAAGGCAGCATTTTTGGCATCCAGGGCCCAGACACAACAGAGGCACAGGGCAGCAGATGGCAGCAGGGCTGGGTGGCAGCCAGCTGGCTGGGTTACATGGAGCTGTTTGGGCAGCTGACCAAGGCCTCCAGATCACAGGAATGTCACCCAGGTGAGGACTGCAGAGCAGTCCTGCACAGTGAATCTGTGAGCAGATTCACATCGAACCTGAGGAGCCTGGAACTGAAGTGGATGTAGGCTTCATTCCCTGTGGAGCCCTTCCTTCTTTCCTTCCACTCTTACTCCTACTTGTAATGTATGAGATTATCTCCTGCACACTGAAAAAGAAAAGCCCTTCCTCCCAGGAGCAGAAAAAGCTGCTGGGTTAGGACAGGGGGACCCCAAAGGCTGCAGTGCCTTCAGGCCATAATTCCATGACTGATCCTTGTGGACCTCACACTAACACCATTATTGGTGAGCTGAAGAAACTTTCTTTGGCTGTTTTGCCCTCAAAGCTCAAGAGATTGACTTTTGCTTATTCTTTCCCAAGCTTGTTAGAGCCAGGTCCTTAGTATGCTGACTAATGATGGCAAGGTTTAGGGCAGACCAGGCTGTGTGCACTCAGAACAAAGCCTGATGCTTGTCCCACGGGAGGAGGTGTGCGAAAGCAGAGAGATCCTTGTGATTTTTTGCACAGGTTGGCTTCTCCAAGCCCAAAACTGCAGGACAAGCACAGCAGAGGGGCACTGCACAACTGCTGGGTGGGCTTGCTGCTCACTCGCTGGCCTACTGCCAAAGCCAGCTGATTTACCACCCTGTCAAGAAGAGAAATTAGATGCCCTGTTTAGAGGTTTATATTTATTGGAATAGAAAAAAAAAAACCCAAAAAAAAACCAAACCTCAACAAAGAACCTACTTGGTGACTGCTAGAAATATGTGTAAACCAGTTAAACATACTTTATAAAACCTTACAACAATAATACACTTTTACTGAAACAATCACAGGAGCAATTTCACCTGTACTTACTGTCCAGTCATCTGAGCACAAACAGCCCTGAGATTTATGTGCGAGTAGAAACATAATTTCTGTTATCTCCGACATTAAACTTGGCAATGGAAAATCCCATGCCTGGAGTGCAAAATCAATTTCAATAACCAGAATAGCAAGAAGTCAAAGGCAGGATTTGGAAAGGACATGAGTTTCTCAAATAGCCAGCCAGCTTTCTTTATAATGGGAATGCCACTGGGATAGGATGGGATGGGCAATTGGACATTCTGGCTAGATTTTCTGTCTCAGCATGAAATATTGCTGTAGTTACGTGGGGCGGGTTCTGGACCACAGCAGTGGCTCTCGAACTTTGTTTTTCCTGTCAAACCCCACACTTGGGGCATACAAGAGAGGAGAGCAATGACTGAACTGCAGGTTTTAAGGCTGCTTTTCACTGTACCCAGGCCTGAAATACAGCTAGTCCAAAATGCTGGCTCTGAGGCGAGTCACAATGGGATGTGCTGATTCCCAGGAGGTGATCTGCCCCCCATCCCAATCCTCACTGCAGCAAAGGCGTTGTGTGACAGGTTTCCTGGATAACTGCTTAGGGATACAGGAGGAGCTGGTCCTGCCTTGGAGAGGGCAGAAGAATCAGGTAACCTGCCAAGATCCACGCCAGGCTGATTTGCTGCAGTTACAAGACATTGCCTTGACCCTGACACACAAACTTTCTATCTCTTCCCACTCTTGAGGTTTGAGGGTGACAGACGGGAGTTGCTGTAAGTAACTAACACACAGAGGAATAAAATTCAGAGTAATAACATAATAATAACATAAGTAACTAACAGATAGAGTAAAAATTCAGAGTACTAACAACTCTGAATATTCCTTGTGCCAGCAAAGTACCAGCCTCCCCTGTAAGCTCACCCCAAATTGTCATATTCTGCTTTGGAGGCAAAATGCAGACACCTTTCTGAGCCCTGAAGCGACAGACATCTGGATCCAGGGTTAGCAGCACCTCAGATGTGATGGCAGGAGCTCCAGAGGCTCCTGAAGTCATCATGCCATTCCTAGAAGTACCAGCTGCAGATGGGGAAAGCTGCAAATATGGGCTTAGAAGTGATGCCTTCACACACTTATATTTATGCATTCTCTTTTAGGACCTCTTCACTGGGGACTGCTTTACAGGAAGCTGGAGTGACAGCACTGCTGAACCGAGTACTCAGCTCCTCAATGCACCCTTGTGCAGACAGCACTTCAGCTGCCCTTTCCCTCACTTCCTGTGCTTTCCAGGGAGTCCTGGCAGATTTTAATCCATTACTCCACCCTCTGGGAACCAAGACAGGCTTGTACTAGGACACCTTTGCCCTGCGAAGGCAAATCTTTGCCCACACATTGCAAACACTGTAGGTTCTCCCTCTGCAGTAAATTCAAGATTCAAGCACAGAACCAGCATTTCAAGTTTATCAGGAAAGACATAGCACATACAGACACAAAAACCTTCTAAGAGGCAGTAAAAAATTAAATTCCATCTTCAGTGCAAGAATATTCACAAGTCACAGAAGAGCTGAGCCTCTTCCATGAACTACAATCAAGAAATGAACCCAAGGCATGAACCTCTCTCCCGGCTCCCTTCACTCATATCTGTATGATAACCACCAGCCAGCGCTGCGGAAAAGGAGAGAGACTCCTGAGTGATCCTCCCTAATAGATTTGTCTTTTATCATGTTTTCATGACCTTTGTAAAAGGCAATTTAAATTCTAATTGTCCTGTGAGCACCACAGGAATCAATTAGTGACAAGAGATGTTAATTGTGCAGACTGGGAGGAAGCATTGCTGGGCTGCTCAGCTCCAACACGGGGTTAAGAGCCCAGGGGAACGCTGGGATGGTTGGGGCTTTAATCAGTCCTCCCTTTCTAATAGTTTCCATGTTGGGCTGCAGTTGTCAAGGTCCATTAGTCTTCTGGAGCACTGAAGGAAGCAGTGGCAGCCCCTCCACTCCTGCACTCCCCAAGTACATGCACAAAGGATCAGAAGGAACTGCCACTGAGAAAGCAAATCCTAAAACCTCACTTTCTTTTAGTTCGTGCTTCCTCTCCCTACAGGCCCTGCATAGATATCAGGTTTTGGGCAGTGGCAATTACAAAGCAAATGCTTCATTTTGGTGGGCTATAAGGGAGGTGAGCCTGGTCCTGTCACCTACAGATCCAGCAGGAGCTGTGTGTGAAAAGGAAACCCTGCTGGGTTTGCACTAGGGCACAGTGCTTCTCCACAAAGACCCTGGCACTGATCCCACTCACCCCTGAAATGCCAGACAAAGGCCAGGCTGGATGCTCAGTATTTAGACTACACAAGCATGGAGGGGGAGATTTGTCTGAGCTGGAATGAGAACATGCAGCTCAGCAGACTGTCCAGCCCGCCCTGGTGCAGGTTCCTCTCAGGAGAGAGGACTTGACACAAGGAATCAGGTGCACCCTGAGATACAGCATTTGTTACCTACCTCAGGGGAAAGCAGTGCCACCCTCACCTCTCCCCCTGGCTGGCACAGTCACCCAGTGGCTCAGGAGGCCTCAGCATCTCCAAGACTTGCAGCATGACTTCATGCCAGGAAAGCTTGTGTTGTGCCAAGTAATGCATCTGGGATGGTTAAATCCCCCAGAAATAATAACCCAACCACTATTTTCTATTAAAGACTATTTTCTATGAATATATTGTATTAATTTTCTATTAATACAATATTTTCTATTAATACAGACCACTATCACCACCTAAATCCTTCTACATTGGCCAACCAGCTGCCTTGGGAGCTGCCTCAGGTAGGTGCTGTGGACTATTTTCTATGACCTTCTGTGCCGCCTGAAACAGAGTAAATGCTCTTTCTTTTTCAGCAAATGTTTTTGGGGAATGGTTTTTGGAGAATTCCCATTGGGGAATGCTCTCCCAATGGACACAGATTGATTTGGTTTTTAATTATATTTTATTTTTTAAATGTGTCACATTCTCTAGCCTATGGAAGAGGTGTTGGGAACCATTTACTAAGGAGCACTAAACACAATAATTGCCATTGTCCCATGTGACACCCCAACACATATCCTAGTGACATTATTATAATTTTTTAAACTGAGCTTTAGGCACCCCACCCCGAAGAAAGGAGAAGAGAGAAGACCTCAGAGTCTCTGAAAGTCTCAGTTCTGCCCTTGGTGGTGGCATCAGCACCTTCCTTAATTTATAAGCATGAAGCTAAGCATAGTTTAGCTTATTTTATCTCATTATTTTTTAGCCACCTGTAATCTGGAAGAAATAGTTAACCTGCTTACCAGGGATCCAAAATTTTTATTGCAAATCCCACATGCAGGAAGTTTTCTGAGGGCAACAAGGCTCAAGTACACTGGGAGGATACTAGCTGGAGGATGGCCTAGGTCAGAAAGGTTGCTCAGGGAATAAATAAGCCAGAGGGAGCATGAGGTGTGGCCAGGTTTGATTTGTAAGCCAGAGGGGCAGGAAGGAGCCTGGAATTAGAGTCACGCGGAAATTTCTGAGCCATATCCTCTGCAGGGGACCCAGAGCTTCACACCAGCACTACAGACTCCTGTGGTGCAAACGGGAAGAAAACCTGGCAGGTGTGAAGTGCAATCCCCTCACGGAGATTCCTCCCATCCCTTGCCAGAAAGTCCTTTCCAGCTGCCACATCCATTTGCCTGAGCAGTGGAACAAAGCCAGTTTCACTTCCGACAGTACAGAATTAGCAATTTCTCTACTCACCCTGTGCCCAGCGCATCTACAGAGCCTTTTCTGAATTTCCATTAAAAATAATAATGCATTTCGTTCTGCTTCACAAGGCCCATTGGTCACCTGCCTGTATCTCTTTCAGACTCCACTAGTTCCTCCTTTCTTTCACCAGCATAATCACTTCGTGCTCTCATCTTTTCCTTCCATTATTTGGGGGATTGTGGACACATTTTTGTTGCTGAGATTTACAAAACAGCTCGGTCAACCCTTACACAGCAGCGCAGTCCCCGCTCTAGAAGAGGGAAGCAGTGACTGTGTGAGCTGATGCCCACACCACACCCGAGGCTCCTGAGGTGCAGCTGCTCAGTCCCACGCCCGGGTTTACCCGAGCCCCCCATGGCTGCCCCCGGCGCTGCCCAGGGGCTCCTGGCACAGATGGGAGGGCCTTTGTTCCCATCGCTTCCTCTGCGAGTTTTGATGCCCTCACACAAAATTAGCAAACAGTGAACCCAGTCTTTTCAAACCAAACAGGAGGCAAGTGCCTTCTGAAGGGCCACGACAGAACTAAGTAAAACAGGTTCATCCATCACAAGATTCCCTGAGGCACCGCTTGCCCGCGCCTAGGGACCAGCTGAGCAGTGAAACTCCCTCTGGAGGCTGCTAATGCCTTCCTCTGCTCTCTGAAAAGGATGACAGAGGCAGGCTCGCTCCTTCCTTTCCCGCTTTACTCGTTCCCCAGCATCTGCATTGCGTGCTAACACAGCCTGCACTATCCCTGAGCGTTCGGGGAGGGCGGGAGAGCTCCAGCCAAACCCACGGCCTCAGCAAAGGCTGCGTTCACAGCCAGGCACTCAGCACCACAGGGAAGCCTCGTGTGAAAGCTGCTCCTGGACAGGAGCTGATGTAAAGAGTTGCCAGAGGAAACCTTTTTTTTCTTGGCACAGCAACTTCTAACACTTCCATAAATCCAAGGAATTAGTCTGCATAACATCTAATCTGCTAATAACATGGATATGGTATATTATACATGCACATGCCATAGATGTTAAATACAGAGGTGTTAATACAAAAAAATGATGAAGTGTATCATACCCACCTAATTATCAGTCATTACTCCAGACAGAGCCAGTTTTGCCTATGCCTTTATCTTCAGCATTCACTGAGTGTGCCTTAGGGGTCCCAATTTTCCTAATCCTAATCCTAAATGTAATCTTTAACCTTCCTTTTAACCCTCCAAAATTGCTGCCCTGAATGGCTCCTGTGATGCAGTTACTTATTCACAGTTAAAGGCAGCATTATTTCAGCAGCCCATCTACCTCTTGCTCTCCTGATTCTCTCTATTCACAGGCAGCTTTGCTTCTTTCCTTTTTCTCTTCACCTGCAATAGCCTGTAATGGCTCCCCCTCGGATCCTCACTACCCACCTGGCTCAGTCCAGCAGGACAGCTGGGATCAGGTGCCTTGCTGAGAGCAGGCACTGGAGGTTTTCGTGAGCTGAACTGGGCCCAAGGCAGCTGCTAAAGCTTCACCAACTTTTGTGCTTTTTTCCTCCTCTGCTCCTGCAAGACTGGTCCTGTACAAAAGGAGAAAGGCCCAAGCACACACACACTTCTCAACCAGGTCCTGCACCTCAGCAACCAAACATTTCTTCAACCAGACACTAAAGGGAAAGAGAGGGAGTGAAAAACAAGTAGCAGTTACCAGAGCTGGGCTACAGAGAGCAGCCATCAAGGCAGAAATTTCCTTTGCCAAATAGGAATTTAAACTGATTGGCTTCCAGTAGCATGGAGTGAATGTTGACACTAATTTGACTTAAAAGCCACTATTATTTTTCAAAGCCATTTTCCCCAGCTGCCAGAAAATACAGCCCCATCCAAATGCTACAAGAAAACATACCAAGTTTCACCAACTGAATTGCAGCCAAGTTCCCATGATGGCACCTGGCATTGACCACATCAGCACAAAATCAAGCCACTAAGTCCAGTGGCAAAAATGCGTCTTGTTTATTTTACTTATTTTATCTTTTTAGCACCACCCATGCCTGTACCAAGTCCATGTGACCCTGAGGCTTTAATCCCTGTGGCCAGGGATTAAAAAAAAAAAAAAAAGAAAGAAAGAAAGAAAGAAAAATAAGAAAGAAAGGGAAAAAAGAAAGAAAGAAAAAGAAAATTTGGCTCTCTCAGCCCACCAACCAACTCCGACCATTTGTGTCTGGGCAGGGACTGATGATGGAGCTTGGCACAAAATCTTTGTCTGGCTCTAATACACTCGTTCCTGTGTCTGGCCATGAGGATCCTTTGGTGGAGCTGTGTCTGCCTCGCTGGTAAACATTAACATCTCTTCCAGAGCCCTGCTAGAAACTGCTGCTCTTTTGTGTTCACTACAGTCTGATGCAGAAGAGAAAGCTATCGTGTTTCCTCTATGTTGGGGTGTCTTATTTTTTCTCAATCATAGAATTGTACAGGTTGGAAAAGACCTGCCTACAATCATCAAGTCCATCCATTTGTGCAGCACAGCCAAGGCCACCACTAACCCATGTCCCCAAGTGCCACATCCACACAGCTTTTAAATCCTTCCAGGGATGGTGACTCCACCACTGCCCTGGGCAGTCTTTGATGAAAAATTTTCCCTAATATCCAATCTAAACCCTCCCCGTTAGTGCATCCTGAAGGTGTTTCCTCTTGTCTTGTCGCTTGTCACCTGGGAGAAGAGACCGACCCCCACCTGGCTACAATCTCCTCTCAGGTTCTGTCTGATGCAGGAATATTGTAGTAACTGTTCACTTGCTTTTCTATTTTCTGAAACAGAAAGGAAAACGTGACATTGTGGCCTGCAAACAACACCTGTGCATCATGGGACTTGTCTCAACTCTGCGTTCCACGAGCTGATGGTCTCTGGACCGTGTCTAAAGCAGCCCTTCCAAAGGTGAGACACCTCACCTTTTTCTGGACTCCAAACTGCAAGGAAATGAAACACAGGGAGTTGACATGCCCGCAAACAGCAGCTGGCTTTAAAGGTTCTTTTAATTATATTTGCACAAATATAAGAGCAGAGGAGCTTTCTGTGTTGCTGGCGGTGCTACACCCCTGCTAATGTTCCTAAAACTGCCATTCTTTTGTCAGTTTGAAAGTTGCACATTTTGCCAGGCACTCCTGGGCTGGGGAAGAGTGCTGGGGCACACAAGCCCTGCCTGCAGCAGCTGCAGGGGAGGCACTGGGGTCCCTGCCCCACGGCAGAGAAGGGAGCAGGCACCTCTGTGAGCGGGCCTGCAGCTCCCAACACTGGGCTGCCACGGGGCAGAAATCTGCCAGAACAGCCAATTCAAGTGTCCTTTGCCCGTGGGAGGTGGGGGGAGGCACTGGCAGACAGAGAACATGGGAAAATTGGATGTGAGTTGAAGCTAATGGGAGGAAACAAGATTGTTTTAACAGCAGCAGCCACTGGGTGGTAGAGTCTGCTACCGAGAGAGGTGGCCAAGGAGGTGCTGCTGCCAGGGGCCACGGTGGCCCATGGAGAGTGGGAACTGCTACCTCAGGGATGCCCTAAAATTCCTGGGGTCAGCTACACCCCAACGTCCTGCCAGCCCCTGCTCTCACAGCTCCATCACACAAAGCAGAAGGAGCGTGCCCTTGGCCAAAAGGAGGGCACAGGGTTACAATGAACCCCCAATCAAACAGAGGCAAGATGGGTAACACAAAAATCAGCTCCAAGATCAATATTTCTATTCATTTACAAGCATAACAAGGTTAGAGAGGTGAGCAGAGTAAATAATTAACTCATTTACAAGATTTTGCTTTTTTTTTCCCTAACACAGTAATTTTATTCTCCTGGGTGATTAGCCATGCAGTTGACATTAATCACAACTGCAGCAATTATTTGAAGTATTTGATTAATCAATCCAGAGAAAAAAGAGAGCTAGGCCAAACTGTCCTTGCTGCACAGCCCTGCTGGTCAATCAGTCAATACCCAGGTGCTGGCTTTCAGAAAGGTGACATGTTCCTGCAGGGAATGACGGCTCCTCTGGCTGGCTGGATGCAGCACTAAGATGGATATAACACTTCAGATGGGGAAGATGCAGACCGTGATGCTTTCCAGCTGAATTAAAGAGCATTTATTAATGCTAGACTTGCTGAATTGGGAATTTCAACTTGTGGCCCTCTAGCTACTGAAACACAAATACAATCAAATGCTTGCCCAGACCTGGTGGTACATGTGGAAAATACCATTCCAGAGCAGTGTGTGTCAGCCAACGCTGGCAGGGGGCTGAAACTCCTAACTCTTTCCTTCTCATCTATAATCTGAGAAGTGATTTCAATTAAGGAAAAACAAGAAGCACAGAAGAGGTGGTCTGAACGTTGTTATTATTATTAAAAGATCAGGTTGGAAAAGATCAGGTGTATACTTTCTTTTTCTTGCTGTTTTTCCTTCTAATAATAATTCCTGGAATTTTTGTTTACAACTCCTACTCCTGGTAGCAGTGATCTTCAAACTGAATTGGAAGAAACTCCAGACTTGAAAAACCACTGAAATCAAGTTTCAGCACCTTTTTGACAACTCTCACACCTACCGACAGACAGCTGGTAATGTGCTATATTATAATACGTTCTCATCTGGTTTTGCTCTGGATTAGGCTGCTGCTTTCAAAAATGCAAATGTTAACTCCCAGAACAAACTTTGCTTGATGATGTTAAGCTTATGTGTAAACTGAAATGCAGCAGACTTTCATTACAAGAGCTCAACCATTTAAAAAGATGAAAATTACAAGATGGGGCACACTTTTAAAACAAATATTAGAACATTCAACCTGTATTTTATTGATTATATTTCCCCATCTAACACTTCTAGTGCTGCATATAAATGAAAGTAATGTTCCTTTAACAGAAAAACTATAAAGGATCAAGAATCTTTTGGGCTGCTACAACTCCTGCGGGGAATTTCCCTCATGACCATGGCAATGCGAAGCTCTGCCACGTGGCTGCTGATTGCACTCTCTTCTGGGCACAACCCAGGTGGAAAATGAGCTCTCCTGTGTGCAAACAGGACACCAGACTGCCACACTCCCAAAGCTTTTGCACACAGATCCTTCATGCACAGAGCCAGGAGGTTCCCGCTCCAGTGGAGGACACGCTGCAGGAAGAGAGGCGGGGTCTAAGATAAGGCACTACATACATGCTTTTGGGAAGATCAACCACTCCAAATTTTTTTGTCTGCTCCTCAAACAGCATATTTCTTACATCTGGCATGCAAAATACTGTAATAGTGAAGAACATCCCATTTTGATTTAAATGAATGCATTTATTTCCAAAAGGGAGACCGTAAGTTAAACAAACACATTTCTCTCTTTGCACATGAAAGCATTGTTTTGTCACAGATGTACAGTATAATACATTTATTTTCTCAATTGTTTTGTATTTGTAAGGCACTGCCAGTGATTTGGATGGGTTTGTAAGGATGAAGCAAATTGCTCTGTGGGGCTCTATTCAGGGAACATAATATTCCCACAAAAGCACCATAATTCTGCATGCAGCAACACAAACTGCCATGACACTGCAGCAGCTGGCAGGGTGGATAGAGCTAGCATTATCAAAACCAGCACGACAACTCCACTCCGAAAACCCCTTATATGCATAAATTAATGATGAATGTACATTGATTAGCCCCCACCCAGACTCCAAGGAACCCTGCCTTCCTGCAGTCTAACTTGGAACTCACCGCTTTGCTTTGTCCGTTCACGAGGGCCTGGGGAGCACTTGAACTCGTCCTTGGCTCGCGCTGGCCTTGCCCAAAGCTCTGGAGCCCTGCTGACAGGGCTGCACTGGGGCAGATCAGGGACTGGGGAACTGCCAGCACCACAGAACGGCATCAGCAGTGTGCCAGGAGGAGCGTTTTGGGAGATCTGCTACACTGAAAGCTGAGAGGAAGAACTTCCTGCCAGGGGTCACGTCTGTGTTCCAGAACACAGATGTCCTACAACAGAGATATTTCACAACATCCTCTTCTGAGATATATGGACTCATCCATCTATGCTGTAGGCTCCACCTGAGAGCATTTGAGCTTAGAATTTGGTCCTGAATTGGTATCTCGCATATATACTAAGGATTTACAATGGGAGTGGGGAAGTTTGCTTGGAGAGTTCTTTTGTTCTGCTGTATTCCTCAGAAATAAAATTGGTGGTGTTAAATATTTGAAGTTGGATATAAATTCAGCTGCACCTCTCCTTCTGACCCGAGTACCTGCCTTCTCCAGGCATGCAGAATGGCAAAACAAGCTGTCACAGAAACACTTTGAGACCGTGTTATTCATCCCGACTACAACAAGCTGGAAATGTGCACGGGCCCAATGGACATTGCTGCCCCCAAACTCTCAAGCTTCTCCAGCTATTTGCTAGCTTCCTCCACGGCTCTAACCAATTCCCACTTGGCACACTCTGGCTTCCTGAAATTTGACCACAGAGGCCTTCTCATTCATCTCTAAGTCCTTCTGGTTACACAAAAATGGGTTTTAAAAACCAGGAAAATATGTGCTCTGGATACAGGCTGACTAACCCACATTACTTAACTCAGGTTAAAGCAGGACTGAAATAAGGCAGGTTAACCTGGAGGCTCAAGTAAAACATAATGTGGGAATCCACATTTCAAGTCAACTTGTCTTGTTTGATATTGAATCTGAGTGCAAAGCTTTTAGCATGCATAGGCAAATAGGTTTGCACTGAGTATAAAGGACAATAATAATGATATATAGGCAGAGTGAATGCCTAGATCCAATAGGGAAGCCTTCTGTTCTACTGCTACCTCTCTAAAATACGTCTGCATTTTCCTATGTCAGGTGACTTGACCTTTAACTAAAGGCACTTCACTTCCTGACCACTTTCTGTGGGTCATCTGTGGGGCTGCCAGCTTCTCCTTGCACACTAATGACTCCTCTCAGCCTAGGAATGTGCTTTTGGGTGCTGCTTCTGTTACCGTACACGAGCTCAGCTTGAGAGAACCCAGCACGGTCTAGTTTATGTGAGCAGGTGCACTGAAATTGAGCAAGAGAAGAAAATCTGTGTCAGCAGGAAAATTAAGAGAGGAGAAGTGGAGGGGGGCCTTAAAGAAACAACCACCCCTTGCTTTATACTCATTCTCTCCTACAGACATGAGAGCTGAAAGTTTCATGAAGAGGTCCAAAGGTAATTGAGACATTAACTTCAAGGTCCAGTCTCTAGTGGAATCTGTTATCCCGAAGTTGTCTGGGAGCCCATGGTTCTTCTAAGCCAATCTTTCCATCACCTTTTGTATACAGCATCATTAGCAGCTTCTAACAGCTCCTGACCTCAGAAAATTTACCACTAGAGTGGTGAGAGATAATAACAACAACGCAGAAGGAAATTTGGGCAGAAAAAGAATCTCAGTTTTCTGGATTTTTTTTTTTTTTAGGAGAGTGTTAGCTTTGATCAGTCAGATCTAATGTGGAAGCCAGGAAAGAGCTGACTCAGTGAACACACTGAGTGGTGATTTCACACAGCAACCTAATGATTACAATGATGATGTTGTGGTAACTTGTGTACAGCTACTGGGAGAGAAGGAAGAGCCCTGCAATATAGTGCTGTGGCTCCTAATAGACCAGTAGAATTCCTGTTGTCAGAGTCCTAAGGGAGGTCGGGAACCATTGCTGGAGCTGGGAGGTGGCAGAAAAAGGCAGTGTCAGCTCAGTCTAAGCTCTCTGCAAAGGTGAGTCAGACCATTACCCTGTTTGCACATCTCTCTGTGATTAGCCCAAAGTGGCTTACCCCAGATGAGCACCCCGCAAGACGTCCAGCCCATCTTTTCCAATTCCCAGCCCATCACTCCTCAAGCTACAACAACAGATCCCTGGGAGACACAACAGCCCCTGACTTCTGAAGTGGCAGTGACTAAATCCCATAAAGAGCACGAAAGCTGAGATGATTTTCCTGCTGCTGGTTGTTACCTAAGAAAACTCTAGAGAACACTGTTCTCACAAACAGGACAGGGAGGCAGTGGTGTTGCACAGCCCAGACATATCCATTGCACAGGTGGGTTGGTCTGTCAGCCACAGCAGAGAATAATTACACAGAAATTACTCTGATAGGAGCAACAGATTATCTGTGCGTTTGCTAGCAAGTTGGATAAGGGTGTTGCAGAATGACAGAAGGGTTTGGGTTGGAAGGGACGTCAAACACCAACCTGTTCCAAGCCCTGCCATGGGCAAGGACACTCTGCACTAGACCAGGACAGTCCATGGCCTCGGACGCTGCCAGGGCCGGGGCATCCACAGCTTCACAGGGTCTGTGAGCCCCCAGCGTCACAGTCTCACCAGCCCCACAGGGAAGAATCAGATCAATTAATGGCAGTCACTGAATTCAACTACACTGGCCTAGCGGGCAGCAAGGGAGAGGAGGCAGCCACAGTGGCTGGATGGAAGCACAAGGACAGGTCAAATAGATTTACAAGGAGTTTGAAGTAGGAACTTCTCAGCATGAGGCAGCAGTTGCAACAAAATACACTAATACCACAAGGCAATCAATACAGATCGAAAATTGTGTCAGCTTTACAAAGCACCTCCCTATTTCCAAGAGGGTCATTAAGAAACAAACAAAAAAAGGTACAACTATTCGCTGCGGTTAACCCAGCTGAAACTGTGTTTTATGTCTAGAGGTGAGGTCATCGCATGACTTCATGTCTGAAATGAGCGAATGGAAAAGAACACATGGAAAGGATCGATCGGCTCGGTGCTTCCCCGGTGCCCGCCAGGGGTCCCCCGCGCTTAGTCCCACCGCGGGGAATTCTCTCCTGGCAGGATGTTTGTCATCCCAGTCCATCCTTCCTCCGCCCCTGCTGCCCAAGCATCCCACAGCTCCCCGGACACCAGGCCACCGCCACCTCCCGGCTCCTCAGCGGGCTGAAACCCAGCGGTGAATGACATCTCTGGGGCTGTGTGCACGGGATCCCACAGCAGCCATTCCCGGGCAGGCAGCACAGACGGAGGCGCAGCAGCGAATCCATGATTTGTCCGCGCGGTCACAACGTCCGCACACGCCTGAGAGTTCGCGTGGGCCCAGCACGCCTCATGCTAGAAGCAAACACATCCTTGCTTCTCTGAGGCCGCGAGCACCTCAGGTGTGATATCGGATTTCCCGGGATGGATTTGAGCCTTGCAAATCCACATGTGAGAATGCCAGAGCTTACAAAGCGTGGACTTTAAGTAACCGGTGGGTAATTATAGAGGGATGTGTCTGTGTGGCTCAGCTCCAACATCAACAGAGGGAAGAGCTCTGCCTATTGAGTCACCAGCAGCGTTTCCTTCCAGCCCTCGGGTTTCCCGACAGGTCCCCTCTGAGTTGCTGCCCAGACCCACAGTGGCTAAGCTCATAAAAGCTTCTGAGCAGGGAACAGGGCTCCAGGCCCCACAGCCAGCAGAGTTTTCCTGGCCATCACCGTGCTTCAAGGACATGGTGCCTCACCAGGCTCTTTACTAGCAGCAACTGAACTGAATTCCAACAACCTCCCAGTCCCAGCCACCACAGAAGCTTCAGAGATGCCTTGCCATCACCAAACAAGGGCTGCAGGAATCACACCGGAGTTTTAGTGCCCCATCCCTTTGGCTATCCATGAGTCCCAAACTGTCCACAGCCCAAGGGCCCCTATGTAGGAATGGAGTCAGAATTTCCTCTGCAGGAAAATAATTTGGCTAATGAGAGGTTGTTAAATGAGAGGAAGATGTTTCTTAATCAGAGACCAGATCCCATCAAAGACGGCAGAAGTGTGCCAAACCTTCACATTAGCACAAGGGCCATGAATACACAGCCATTTTTATTTTACCTCAGTGGTGTGCAAGGTTACCTGAGCTCTTCTATACTTCGTTATTTTCTGCTATTTGCTATACAGTTTTCATTTACTATTTATCCCTTCCAACAGAGATGAACAGTGGACATGTGCTGATCTGTCTGCTCCGCGAAATTCCCCACTATAATTTTCACTCCACAGATTTGTTAGCCCCATAAAAGAGCCACTGAAAAGTTTCCAACAACAAGGACTTCGGACTCTAAAAACCTCATCTCACTGGATCAGGTGCCAGACCACATGAACAAGCTAAAGCAAGTGGTTTGATGGAGAGCAGAGGGATCTGCCAGGGTTCTCCAGTAAAGCATCTGCTCCGCTGCCTGTGGGCTTTCCTGTGCTACTGCAGCAGCACCTTCACGTCTCTACCAGAGCAGAGTAATTCCCCGGGTCTGCAGGGCATCTGAAGACATTTCTGAAGACCAGATAAGGGGAAGCTGAAAAATTCAGCTTCGGAACTGCATGTATCACTGAAACAATAAATGTTTTGAGTGATCAGCATTTCTAGGCAGTGAAACAAATGAGCATTTCATTCCCGGGGGAAGTGGGAAGCAAGCAAACTCCATTCCTCTGTTCTGTAGCATACAGGAAATCTGAGTGATTGATGGCAGCACTAGGGAAATGCACATTCAGCTTATATTTCCAATGTAAATGACTTGCCACCTCACCCCTCTGCTTCCTGTTCCTTCACGTAGCCCCCACACTCCGGCTGGTAGTTGTAGTATGTGTGAATCAGGGAGGAAAAAGGAAACGGGACTTGTGAGACTGCTTCCCCTCACCCCAATTTAAATGAGAAAGATAACATGCTAAATCAAAGGGCAAACAGGTGTTCAGGCCTGACAACAACTCTTTTTTGCCCACAGATCCAGGGTGGTGACATAGGGATGGACTAAGGAATCCTGCAGCATTGCTCCCAGACCCTGTTTGTGTCAGGTGAGAAGGCCCCTGCTGACAGAACATCTCCTTGCATTACAAAGGTCAAAGCAGAAGGCAAAGAGGCTTTTTAGGATGCTGCACAGCAGCTGTGGGATCTGCCCGGTTCGCAGGGATGCTGAGACACAGCGGAGGCCAGGGCAAGAGAAGGAACCGCCAGGAACGCGGGAACGTCCGCTGTGGGAGGCGTGCCCCTGCTCTTTCCCAGGCAGCTCACTGAGAGGTGCTTATTTTTACAAAGCAGGCTCTGAGATCTTAAAGAACCAATGTTGTCGTGGTGCCCTAAACCAATGAGTATGTGACCTACTCGTTCCCACTCTGTCCCTTGACCTTTTCCCATAGCATTCTCCAAAAGCATCACATGAAAAATAGCCCTTCTCAGCTCTCCAGAGGCTTTGGAGACAGCATCAAAGCTCTGTGCTTATAAACAATTCCAGCTAGGCCAAAATGCCATTCCAGCATCAGGGGTCCCAGGATTTCTAAGCCTGTCACAAGGAGCTGGAGGGAGAGGGGGCAGGGGAGAGGCAGCATGTGTTGCCAAGGGAAGGGGGAAGCGAGGGCCAGGCAGCTGGAGTGTGAGCTGAGCGCCAGGAAAGCTCCGTGGGCTGAGACAGGATTTGCTCACACACCTGAGGCTACACAGGGTCCTTCTGCCTCCTTGCTTATTACAAAGAGCTCTCTTTGCATAGGCTGAAGGATCATTTACCTCACTGATCCTTCAACATAATCTTTTCCCCCTTCTCTCACCTTGCTCATCCACTAACACTCCAGCATCCATTCTGGAGAGGAACTTACAGCCCAGGTGAAGACAGAGAACTCAACAGACTGCAGAGGGGCAGTCCTTGAGCATCAAGACTAGTTATTTGTTAACTCTTTAGGCTTTGAATAGCAGCTACCCAACAAATACCTACAGGAATCCCTGTCAGCTCCCTCTGGTGTCTCACACCATCCTTGGCACACTCCTACCTTTTGCTGAGGAAACTTCTAATGTTCCCAGTTTTTGTTTCCTGATAGCTCCAGATCTGACTTCCCTTGGCAGTAGCTGCACACACTCCTTGAACATCCTCTAAAAAGCAAATGTCACAGAAGATGCTCCATAACTGAGTGAGGCTTCTTCTCAAGCACCATCCTATTCCTGTGGCTTCCATTTTGCCTGTATTTGTTCCTCCACAGGATATTAAGAGATCCCACAAGGATCCTCAAGTCAAACTCTTCAGTGAATGGCCCATACAGGGGGCAAACCCACAACCTTGGTGTTATTAGCACCATGCTCTAACCAAGTGAGCTGATGATCTCAGCAGTTTTGTCCTCCTGTTCCTGCCACAGACCACAGGCAAGGCCTTTGGTTGGGCAATGCACAGCAAGGGCTGTTTGAGGACTAAATACAGCTCACTGTCCCTTGTTTCAGTGCATTACTTTTTGCCATGAAGAGACAAAACAGGGGGAAGTTTTGTAGCCATCTACCATCTCACCCAACTGTGCCTGGAGCTTGGGTCACACACTCCCCAGTACAACCCAGCAGCCAAGGAAAAGCATTTTTATGTCTGGGTACGTGGACTGGTGCTGGCAGCAGCCAAACAGGTTTGTGTTTGGGTAGCTCTTACGTGGCAATAGGGACACTGCCCTCTTGCAGAGCAATAATTTCAGTCCCAACAAGGAAACTGGATAATTACAGAGAAAAGCAGCAGGAACTTCAATCATTCCTACTGTGCCAGGTCTTTTAAAATGTCATTGAAAAGAAATGGTGGGATAATGAATGCCTTGACTCACTTTGAAAGCACCTGGCAGGACAGACAGGAGGAAGCAACAAGGTTAGGAGGGCTCCATCATCCTTCCTGGTTCCTGGGGACTGACCCTGGAGGGGGGGAGATCTGGGACAGGATGGTGTGATCATAGGATGCCATAAAAATAGCAATAGTCATGTGAGTTCTATTGCTGTAGATGTCTCCAGTTTAAGAGCAAATCGCCTGACTTTATTCTGGTTGATCTTGTTCATTCAGTATTTTACTTGTGGCCCTTCTTCACCATTTTCCCTTTTATATAACATCAGAAAAGCATTAACTCATGACTTTCTTTCATTCCACTGACATAACTGCTTAAGTATCCTTCCCGATGTTTTGACATACATCACTTGGACATTTAGAAATTTAAACCATGGAAGCTGTAGGACACTTAAAAAAAAACTAGAAAATATGTGGACAATTCTTCTGTTATTTTAACAATATGAAGACTCAACACTTGTGTAAGTCAGCCAGCAAATGCAGGGAAATATGTGCTTACCTGGCACAAATATTAAACTGAGCACATAGACTTCTAGAGCCACACATTTACTACACACTCAGCACACATACTGTAACCCCCACATTCACAGAAACATTTAAAGCACATAATGATTATTTTCAGTGCCAAGTACCTTTTGCTATAGGCAACAGGAACGTGCATATCAAGGGAGCACACATACACTGAGCATGCAGACAAAACATCCATTCATTCCATGTAACAAAGATTTATGTCTACCAAATGAAGAATTGCACCTGTATATCCATTTAGAATAAATTTGACATTAGCAAATGCACAATTGCTTTGAAAGGAAATAATACATCTGATGCACTCAAAAAAACACCCTTAATTGTTCAGCTCAGAAAACAGGAAAACAGAACAATCAAATGAAATGCCACACACACACACACAGGCACTGTATGTGCACAGAATGTACACTGGAGAAAGCACACCACAAGCAAACACAGTATTCCCAGAAGACTTCTCCATCCACTTATGTTGTGCTCAAATGTACACAGGCAGATCCTTAACCGTATCCTCACCTGCACAAAGTATGTATCAGAAGAACAAAAGCCCATTACACAGAAGAAGGAGTCAAAAATGCACATTTTAGAAATGAGGAACACACTACACAAATACCCGACTCATGCATATAAGTGTTATATATGTGTTCCACAGAAAATAATTCATAGGTCTCAAATGCAGGCTGCAGTTAATAATCCTAAATGCACCGGGGGCTGCATTTCACCCTGCAGTTCAAAGCACAGCTCACAGAGCAGTGGGGCTGAGGTCACAGCTGGCCCCACACAGGTTCAGTGCCTACACAGTTCATGTGTAGAATTTAATCTTCTTCCAGAGTAAGCACCTGCACTGCTGCTGTAATTCCCCAGAGCCATCTTAGAACTATATAAGCTACTGTGTGTCTGGACTGCCCTGTTACAGCCAAAATCCATTTGGAGATTCATTGGCAATTCTCCCATTTTTTTTCTCCCTGTCTAGGGGACCCAAGAATTCGATTTAATGGAGGGTAAACTACTGCAGCCCTCACGTGGGCATCTCAATTAGCCCTGTGCCCTCTTACCTTACTACCTCCACAGCTGCAGTGGAGGGCAGCCACTGGTGCCACTACAGTGCCAGTCACAACCTGAGAACAAAGCAACTGCTGGAGGTGGAAGATAAAGGCATTTTATTCCCTTTTATTGCCCAGATAAGACCTCTGATAATTTTACAGTCAGACTATCGAGTACCTAAAGAGAAACAAATGCACCTAATCAAACGCATCAGTGGGCAATGCCAGAGCAGGCAGCCAGGCGTGACTCTGGCATAAATCAAAAGCAGGAGGCGGAACATGCTGCTGCTGCTGCCCGAGGCCTACAGCCAACCTTCCACTTCAGACAGGTTTGCATACACACCAAACACTCCTGTTCCACAGCTTCTGTCCACTACAGCTCCATGGGAAATCCCAGTGACCCACTGGGACACGGATTCTGGCTTGCAGCCTGAACACCAGACTCGGCTCCAGCTGCTCCGCATTCCAAACCTATTCCAGCTATGGACACAAAGAAATCCCTGTGGCAGGTGATTCGTTTCACCTATGGCCCATCGTTTAAAAGTACCCGACCTAACCCCCTCATAAAGGCTTAGAAACAGCAAGGCACATGCACAGCATGTTGGCTTCTGCTTCCAGAAATGTACATTTCTCTCTGCTGGGATGAAACTAGACTGGCTTAGATACAACTGTCCACGTTAAGTGGAACAAAATGCCTTCCACATCTCCCCTTTGGTCCTTTGTCAGGGAAATGGGAATCAGCACTGCTCCCTTAGCTCTGCAGTCTCTCCAGATGCTATAAACTTGCACAGTACCCCACACTTGTCCAAGAGCAGGATCCTGTCCTGCGGTCACGGCCCAGCCTGATGGCACAGCCACAGAGAGACAGACACGACCTGGGCTGTGCCTTGTCCCTCCCAAACAGCTCTGACCAAGCAAAGGTTGTGCAAACCCAGTAAAATGGGGAGTATCTTTTTCTCCAGGTGCTCTATGCGGCAAGCAGAACAAACCAAAAGAAAAACAAAACAAATCAGGAGAGACTAATGAATAAAAATAACAGACTCTCTGCTTTTCTCCTTGTAATTTCCCCACCCCAGACAGCTGTAATGTGGAAAGTATTGAAATTTAAATCACACCTCAGCCTAACCTCAGCTGACAGGCTGCCAATGCAATAATCTCAGCCTGGCTATCTTCTCTCAGGGAGAACGACAAACCAACTAAAGCAAAGTGATAAATTTTCAATTTTATTTTAAAATATACCAGATGGGAGATTTTATTGGAGTCATAAATATGTCAAAAGCAATGTTGGCATATGATTGGAGATTGCCCCCACCAAGGGAGCAGCTCTCCTTGTTTAGAAGTGCCATCAGATTCTTAATAAGAGGCTCCAGTTACACTGCAGCAAAATAGTCCCTGTATTAAGCCAATTGAATGCCTATTTGCCAGACATCTTTTTTTCTCTTCTCTGCCAGCTCCAGCTTTTCAGGAGAAATGAGGGTGCTGAGGTCAGACCCAAGCATCACCAGTTTGAGTTCTCATTTTGTTGTTGGAAAATGGCTGAAAAGTATTTGATTTCTCGCCAGTATTTGAAAACAGAATTTCATGTCTGTCAATGAAGCTTCCTTTGATTTCCTAGAATCCCAACCAGCAGGTGTCAACCAAGTTCAGCCTCAGATTTAAAGCAAATCGAATTGAAGCCCTTAATCCTAGCCATGGGTCAGCCTCAAATTACGGAAATAGCGCTTGGCCTCGGTCCCAAAATTTCATGTGAGCTAAAACCAGTTCTAAATCCCACCAGCCACTTCCAGAAATATGGGCTGCCTTTTGTAGCCTCTGCACCTCTCCTCCTTCTACCACTGGTGCTGTGACAGATCACAGTAGTCTAACAGGAAGAAGTCTGATATTTATGCCTTTTCATAATTTCAAAGGTTTTACAGACTGGCTCTACCAGCTGTGTCTCTGAGCATGATTCCCACCTCCCAGCTTACTCAGGAAATCCTCATATTCTTATACCAATACATTCAAACCAATCAGCTCTTACCACCACTGCTTTCCATCACCACAGAATCTGGCTCACTGAAGCTTCGATGTGGAAAACTTAACGCAAAGCAAATTAAAAATAACAATAATCTCTTATTTTATGGTTTTTTTTTATATAAATGCTTTGCAGGTTTAACCTTTTAGCCACAAAACTGTAAAAAGGGCATAGAGAATTAGTAAGAGAGCCAATACATAAAATATTATTAAATAATATCCTGCAGTTATAGCCAATCTAACAGCAACAGCACCACACAGGGCAAGGGGAGAAGGAAACGTAAGCACAAATGACATCATTTGGCATAGGTTAGAGGTCTGTGGTCTTTTTAGACATTACTTATTCCTCACAGTCAAAGGAGTGCTAGATGCTCCTTCAGTATTCTCTCTAACAGATAGATCATTTGCTGTAGAAGGCTTTTTAAAAACTTTGTGAACATAAAACACCATCAGGTACATTTATCACAAAATATCATCCTCCTACCCACAGCCTCCAGTCCTGGACATGCCATTCATTGGTCTTACAGCAGCAGATGCATCAAGACAAGCTGAAGCTTTTAGCAGCTTTTTAATCTGAAGGAGCAGATTGAAATAGAAGAATCATACCCATCAGTCTTAGGCTTAAAATATTTTGACTTAATGTACTACACAGCGAGGCTGGCATTCCTCTGGCTTCTGCAGTGTTTTCGATGGGGACTTGCACAATTCATCACTGATTGGCACCAGGTCAGGGAAATCTGGCAAAGTACAAAACAGCTGGGAAGGAATTCAGCTCGCATTGTAATGCTTTTGACAAAGCAGAAACCCACGCTGGGGACATGAGAGAGGATGGCCTGGCTCTACTCTTCCACCCTCAGGAGGACTCACTGAGAATGCAGAATTGGCCAGTTCCAGCCACACTGGAAACTATTGCTTCCCAAAATTCTGGCTAACAAGCACTGATAATGATGGAAGAGCAAAGCTGAATTCAGGACCACTGCTGCCTTCACAGGTTAAAAGGTCTGTGAGGCCAGTTCCATGACAGAACCCGTGGAACTATTTGGAGCACTAATGCCTCTCAGGTGCTCTAATGGGCTGATGCACAACAGTACAGCCAAGCTGTAAGTCCTCCAGGACAGAGACTGCAGCTGACTGTACCTCTGTGCAATATTTAGCACAACTGAGCTGCAGCTCTAATAGCAGCCTCCAAGTGTTAACCGTGCTACAACAATGGGCAGTGACAACTTAGATAATAAAAATAACATAACGCATCAGGAGTATCTATGGCATAATTACCAGGTTTATTCAAAGCACCTAATCAAATTGTTCAGCAACTTAGCATAAACACAGACATAGAGGCAGATACTCCTAGATTAAGGAGCAAATTATGATTAGCGCAGGTATAATTGCCTAGGAACTCCCCACACTTTCAGTCAGGCCAAGGACTGACTAACAGCATGTTCAGGCAAGCACATGTTTCTCCTTGTGGAAGATAAGCCCCAAGCACTTGTTTGAGAGCAGTCTGAAAAGGCAGGGATCTGTGAGTACTGTGCCTCTGAGCCCAGGAGGAACCGACCTCAGGCAGCTTGCTTAGTTCAGACTTACTTAAGATGTCTTTAGGGCATTTTCTAGTTAAGATGGTGCACTAGTAAAGTCTATTTAAATATTTGAATAAACTTTAATATTTAAAAAATCACTTCACAAAGGAGTGAACTCATTTAGGTATTGACTGGTTAACCTACCTGGCAAAACAAGTAATATCCAGGCAAGTAGGAATGTTACTTCACCAGGTTCCTCAGTTCCCAGTCCTTCCAGTCATGGGCAAACCTGCTGTCTCACTAGAAAGCTGTCTCATTAAATCACTGCAGCACACAGTAACTACAAAGGCCTCAAAAGATTTCACTGTATTCTCACATTTGGCAGCCACATGAATTCAGTCCATAGAGAAGTCCCCAATGTAATCTCAAGAAGATAAAATGCTGACATCCAACATCACAGGATCCCATCTAGCACAGGACCCTCCTTTCCAACACACCACTGAACACCCCTCCAGTGCTGTCAGACGTCACACAAACTCACTTGTGCTCCTGCTGTGTGTCTGTCCACCTTCAGGAGTGGTGGAAATCAATTCACATGTAGAGCTGGAGGCCTGAAAACACACAGCCGCCTTTAAATGAAGCAGCAGCACCAGGAACAGCCCAGAGAGGTGTGGAATAGCAAAATAACCATCTGCAACCAGGTCAGCTCCCATAGTCCTACCAGGACCCCTCCTTTTTGTTTCCCTGATCCTCTTTCCATCCTAGCATCACATCAGGACCTAGACACATGAGCAGATACAGGCCTCCCTCTAATGCAGCAGCTATCTTATAAATTATATAACAAATGAATATTACTTTATGGCTGTGATAGGACCATCACCTGTAGCATTCATGGGTTAATAAATTGTGCCCGTGAATGAATATGTGCTGACTCACTAAGCTGCAAACGAGAGCTGTCTCCTCTGCAGTACCCTGAAAACCAGTGTCCCTCCTCTGCCAGGGAATTCATTTTCCCTGCTTTGGAGAGGGGAGAAGAAGGGAATTACTTCCTCTTGCTGGCTTCCCGCATTAGTAAAGCCCTGGAGGTTATTTAAATGGGTACTTCAAAGGAGGTGTATGATCGGCTGTTTACTGCTGGAGGAGGTTCATTTTACACTCAGATTTAAAAGCCTCTCTGACTCAGAGGCAAACAGCATCACTTACAGGCTTCCAGCCTCTCAGATACAGCCAGCTCGGGTGCATGGGGCCAGCAGGAATGGGACAGACAGAGAAAGGATTTTAAGATTTTTTTAAAGTGTTGGACAAGGTAAGATTTTCAGGCTCGGCAGGGAGTGATGGGGACTGGGTCTCCATGAATAGAGAGCCTAAATGCTCCAATGGGGAGTAAGAGGCTGCTTGGTCTTTAGGACAGTAAGGGAAGGGAATTATGAAATGTGGTTCTGAAGCACACAGACAGTTATAAAGGGAAGAAAATCAGTGCTTCTCATCTACTGAGCCTCCTGCACACTACCCACCACGTCTTTGCATCAGGTCTTGAGGCCACTGCGTATGAGCTGCAATTCATTCCTTCCATCACTCTTTCTTCCTGGGGATGGCTGAGGATCAGGCAATGACTTACCTTGGGAAGCTTTATTAAGCAGATTCACTAATACAGAAGGAAGATTAGAAGAAAAAAAACCCTGCTCCTGGCACTTGGAGTGGAAACTGCATTTGTGTCTTTGTTCTCCCTAAGCACCGATTTCTCAGTCTGACATTAGGGTGGATTTGGAAGGGAGATGAGGTTTAGAGATAAGGTAATTCCCCCACCACCAGATTAGATCCAGCCAGCACAATGAGCAGTCCCTGTCATATCAAGGCAGTTTAGCTACACCCTTCCACAGTTCCACTTAGCTTTGGCCACCGAGAAGCTACCACACACGTGAAATTCAATTGGTTGATTTTAATCATGTTTGTAACTGTGGAGTTTGGGGTTTTATTCCTGGAAGCAGAGAAAAATCTCCTCACCTCCATCTGTTCAGGCAACCAAGCACATGGAAGAAGCAGGCAAGATCAAAGAAACCATCTCCCTGGAGAACCTATAAGTAGAATTTGTAAATACAGGAGCTTTGGCAGTTGGGCATATGGACCTGCCCCTAAAACTCATGCTGGTCAAACCACGGAACTATGAATTTTCAACTAAATCTATGGGTTTTGGTTGGTTTTTTTTCTTTTCCCATGGGCATAACTAAAATGGAATCTTCTGAGGAAAAGCCATTTTGACAAATTTTCTGACACATTCTCCCTAATACTGCCTACAGCAGGAAGCAGTAAGATTAGCATGGTAGAAATATCACCTTGTGGGAGAAATAAGCTCCAGGTAATGCCAGCACTTACATATGGTTGACTATAACTGCTCCAAGCATATTTCAACTTCTGTCTCCATCAGGCTGGGAAATTATTGCGTCTATATTCATCTGATACAAAGAGAGTGGGCCCTTGGAAGGATTTTTTTTTTTCTCCTCTGAAAAATAAAAAAGGGTTGCTTTAATTAGAATCTACTAGCTAAAAGCCTGTTTTTGGAGCAATTGCATCAATTTTGTTCCATTAGCCACCATATGAAGCCGGATCAGGAAATAACTTGATACATAGTTTGGAAAAAGAGCGTAAATGAGAAAAGAACACCAAAACCCACAGCCCAGAAGCAATCAAGCACCCAGGAGTATTGGAGGGGCTGAGGAATGCATCTCCTTATTGATGCATTTCGCTGCTTTCCCCGTGATTGCAAGGCACAGGAAAGCAGAGGAGTGATGGCCTCAGAAGGTCATGAACCACAGGTGTATCTCTGCGAGCACTGGTGAAAACCCTCCATCCCTGCAGCTCCCAAGCAGCCCCACAAACGCCCCACAGGTACGTGGCAGATGTGTTTGCTCTCTCCCAACTTCACCAAGAACTTTCTGTACTGAGAGCATTGCTGGGACTGTTTTAGTTTCTTGAGGCAAAACTGTATTATTGGTTCCACCTGCACCTCCACCAATTACAGTCAATGTATTCAAGGGTGCACAGATCAAACTTCTGCTCGAGTTTTAGGTTATTCAGGCTTGCATGTGACAATGGCTGTGTCTTCAAAGTGTTCTGAAAGAAACTAGCTGGAGGGCACGGACATGTTAAACAAGGGACTGTTTCTGCAAAAACTTTCTGACAGTTTATTCAGACAGATGGGAAGGCTGTCCTCTGTGAAAGGCCCTGTTCTAGAAGCTCACAGATGAAAAACAAAATGTAAATTCAACAAGTGAATATTCATAAGATGAAAACTTCACAAGACTATTTTATATTTAGAAGCCTTTGCTTGAGAACCTACCTCCCAACACCAGACATTTAAACTAATGAACCATCCAGCCTGACACTACCTCTGAACCTTTTCATCACACCAGCTCAGCAAATTATGTCTCTTGGGAGATCTGGAGCTGACAAGAACCTTTCCCTCTGGGGCAGCAACCTAGCCAGCTCTAGATCTACCGGTGAAGCCCACATCTGATCTGTTCTCTTCTTCAAACGTCAGACTGGGCTAATAAAACAAGATTTCTTCAGCTGAAGCAGCGCTCAGTGTTCTTCCCTCCCAGTCAAACCCCTTGGGTCAGCCTGTCACTTGTCCTAAATCTTAAAAAAAAACCCAGTAGAAACACATTTCACACTGACTCAAGTGAGGAACAAGACTGAAATACAAAAGAAATTAAGTAGCCCATGAAGAGAAAATATAGATTGTGGAGACTGGTGAATTTAGGACCCTGAGAAACCAATTTTTTGCAATGGTTATTATTTACTATGCACAGTCTTGTCTGCAGACATCAAACCCAGACAGAGCTCATTAGTATGCTAAATGAACAGCTTTTAAGCTGATACACTTAAATTATGTAAGACTATATGGCCACTGATTTTTATATTGGATCATTTTATTAATGTATCCACACCAAAATTAAGAATTTTGTGTAAACGTATGTCTAGGCAGTCTACACCCTTATGGTTAAAAACGGTGGAAAATCACACTTCCATTATATTGATAATTTCTGGTGAGGTGAGCAAGCCCAGGCAGGAGGTTTTTTTTCTGACTCCTGCACTCTGTCATGTCATTCAGTTTCTCTTCTCCACTACTGTTTCCTGATACATTTTCTGACTGTTCTGTCACGCAAACAAAACAGGGTTGTTTTCAGAAGGCTACACGAGACCTTTGCCAGCTTCTTGTATAGATACCAGTTCCACTTATGTTCTTAAAGGTCAGAGCTCAAGAAAGAGTAATGAAAATAAGATTCAGCTGCAAGATTTCAACTATTTCAGGCAGTACAGCTCAAGCAGAAAAAAGACATCACAAGTCTACTTAAAATAATAATTTAAAAGCCAAGAAGAAATTACTATCTCCAACCCCAAATCTTCTTAATCGTACCCAAAATGATCAGTGGAGGTAGATGAATTAACAGAACAAAACTGTCATGGGTTGCAACGCAGGATGTGGCCAAGGGTGGGTATCCTGTCACTATCTGTTAGGTCCAGGGGGGCAGTTTTTTTATCTCTTCCAACCCTTGTCCAGGGAGAGATCTTCTGTTAACGGGCCACGGAGCGACTGGTAAAATTACATCACCCCAGTGTGAAACGCTCCACCCAGGGGGAGGAGCCAGGCGCTTCCAACTGAATCAAATCTGGGATTCAGAGCACCACTATCACCTCTCTTTCCACTGGATCCCTTCTACAGCACCACTGGATCTGGGGAAGAGGACTGCACCCTTCTAGAGGATCAGTGCTTCAACAGAATCCCATCTGTCACTGCAGGAGGGCTGCAGCCACCATTTCATCGGATTGCTGCCAACACCCTGTCAGGTTGGATCCTGACTCTGTCCGTGTTTTTTGTAGCACTGCATTTTATTTTAATATTCCTATTAAGATGTAGGTTTGTTTTTTTTTTTTTCCTCCTTGCTAGTAAAGAACTATTATTCCTATCCTCATATCTTTGCCTGAAAGCCTTTTAATTTCAAAATCATAATTAGGAGGGAGGGGGTTTCATTTTCCATTCCAAGGGAGGCTCCTGCCTTCCTTAGCAGACACTTTTGTCTTTTAAAACCAAGACAAAAGCCTACAGATTGCTATTCAGGTCACAGAGGTAGCTCCTCCTGAACACAGGCTAGGACACAGCCCCTTTTTCAGGCAGCTCTATCTAAATGGATGATGTTTACTCTTTTCATTGGCACAATGAAGAACCGAAGCAGACCAAAACCAGCCCAACTGCCCAAGAACTCCGTCTCCATCAGTTCTTCTAACATCATCATCATCATCACTGTACTAAGCATCTTTCACGCATTTGTTGACTGGACCATGAAGCAGAAATAGAATCTGCCACACAGAGAGAGCCTGGAAAACAAACCCAGATCCTCTGGCTCCAGCCTCAGTCCTCCCATCCCAGCCTGAGAATGCCTTTATTTCATTTGCCCATGGTAGTGAAATACTGGATTCAGAGAAATTGCTGGTGGAGAGCTTGGGAATCCAACTGAAATTTCCTATCATAACAAAAAAGTAGCAGCAGTGACAGAAAGTAACAGAAGTGTTTCTTTAAGTGACAGGACTGACATTTTGGTGATGTGAAGCCCTCTCACTGCTAGGATTGTGAAGTGCTGATATTTTATCATCAAATTGGAACCCAGCTAGCAAGTATCAATAACATGAGAAACTCAGCAGAGAAACAGTGACCCCATTATATGTGAAAGAGCACTGCTATTTTAGCTGAAGAAACATATGCTTTGTCAGCCTGGTAATACATTGCAGGAGTTCCTCTTGGATTTTCCTTAGGAAGAACCCCCACGCAGATTCCTCTGTGAAGCTGCAGGATTACAGACAGTAGATAACTCTAGGAAAAGCTGGAGACACAGTTTCAGCTTCCATATGGGCTGGTAATCCATAACCACATATATAACTGCTGAAGACTGCAGATGAAATCCTGGCTCCGGCAAAGTCAATAATTAAATTTTCATTAATTTCATGGAGGCCAAAAACTTTCCACTGAAGCTTTGGCTTTAGAAAACAGTTGATCTAAATGTGAAGTGTTTCCTACTAGATAAATATGTAAAAAACACATGACAACAAACTGAACTGAGACAAACCAACCTGATATTTCCTATTTGCTCAGGCCAAAGTTGTGCTTCAGAAGAGTCTTCAGATGAAGTTACGGCAGTCTGTTCTCCAAAACACCAGGCACAAGTGACATCGTGTCTCTCATTCACACTAAACATATACTGCCCAGTAATTTAACATCCAAATGCTTTTTAATGTTCATGAAAGTGTTGCCTGTGCTTTTATCACATAAGAGTTGTAAGACCACCTGTGTAAGAGGACTGAACAATTGAGCTTTGTGTCCTAAGGCATCAATGCTGATCTACACCATCCCCCTCACAAAACAGCCAAATCTGACAGAAATCTTTATAAAAAGTCTGACATCCTGCACAGTTTGTCCACTTTAAGATGATTTTTATCTTTGATTTTTTTCCTCTTTGTTCTGTTAGTGCTTCAGCATTAGAGGAACCCATTTCTTTAACATTATAAATGTCTTGGACTGTAATTCACTTTTAGCTTCTGCTGCAGTATCACTGAACTCAACTACCAAACAGCCTCATTTGTAAAATCTGACTTCAGAATCCATTACTCTTATGCTTGCCTGCATTGCCAAGAACATGTGACACAGACTCGGGAACAGACCAGATGCGGTGCCTATGGATCTACTTCCTCCAAGGGAGAGAACCCTCAAACTCAAAGCAGGACTACCAGGAAAATACATGCAAGAGACGTGATGAAGAAAACAGGAACACCAGAATAAGGTAAGCGTGTCCAGGCATCATTGCCAAGCTCAGCAGGTATGGTACAGAGCATACCTTCACTTCATCTGGCTTCAAATTGCTCCTTTTGCAGGCAATAAAATTACTGCAGAAATCCCGGGGAATAAACTGAGTTAACACCCCATTAAATACAACAGACTTCCAATCCAAGGTAAGGACGTGCCCAGATTAAACTATACCCCTGTACAAACTGGCCCATGGGTAAAATATATCACTTCTACTGACTTATGGTCTGAAAGAAAGAAAAGAAAAAGCTGAGATGAATTTCTACAAGGTAAGAAAAGATTTGTTCTTTGAAGCATGCTTAAACAGCACAATGTATTCTTCCATAAACATTCTTTCTACAGTTGAACGCACACCCCAAGGGAGAAAACCTGGAATTTATTTTATGTATTTTATCAGTAATGTGATCTTGCCCCTCATCTCCCTCCTCCAGATCAAGATTTTATCCCTTCAGTTTGTTTTCTCAGTATCTGGCTTGGAAACTGGTACCAGAGAGAAGAGCTCTATTGCTAGGTTGATTTGTTGCCCCTGTTTCTCAAAAGACAAGACAGTTTAAAAATACTGATTTCCATAAATTTGCCTTTTCCAAATACTTCAATTGCAGAAGTTGTGAGCCCCTTTAAAATCCACTGGATAGTGACATTCATAAAAAACTTTATTAGAAAAATCTTTCTTGGTGGAGCCCCCCTAAGTCAATTTTAGCTGGTTTTAAACTGAAACATCTCAGCACAAAGGAAGAGGGCGAGAGAGGGAAAGAAAGGCAGGAAAGGAGAACATACAGATAAGGGCAACAGCACGAAGCCAGGAGTTATATTTTGATTGTCATGTATTTACTGACAGCCCTAGGTGCTGAAAAGGAGATAATTCTCTCCAGCCTGTGCTCCCACATCAATTCAGTGTGCAGTTTCATGAAACTGTGAGCCAAAATGCACGCAGGATACCTCCAGAAAGGAGCTCCTGCTTCTCTTCCTCTCCTCTCTGATCCTCTTGCTCACTTCACAAAAACCCTAGTGCTTGCCAGATTTCTACAGGAGCTCAGCCAGTTCACAAAATATAGAAAACTTTCTACAACAACCAAAAGCTGTTTAGTTTTTTAGTATTTTGATGCACTAGTGAAGCCCGGGCTTGGGCTGAGCTCCTGGCTGGAGTAAGACCATAGAGAAGCAGCTCCCACCTTGCTGCACACCTGAGAGCTGGTGGGGCTGATGAAGTGTGAAGATGTTGCAGGCTTCCAGAACAAGAACCAGCTCTGCAAAGACACGGTACTGTGTAAATACCAACAGCTACAAAGCTTCCATTCCATGGATTTATGTATTCACAGCTCCTGCTCGCTCCAAGTCAGCCGTGCTGATTTTGCCAACACACTGAGCCAGCTTTAGCCAAGCAGAAATCTTTATCACAGCCACTCCTTGCTGTCAGAACGATGACCTCAAAGACAAGCTAACTCAGGCCATGTTTTCTATTCTGCTCTCCATGTAATACAGGAATACTTGCTGAACCCCCTTCCACCCTGACCGGCTCTCAAAGAGCGGTAGGAAAAGAATAATGTATCTGCATGAAACAAATATATTAATTTATTAACAAAACAGATATGAAACCCTGAGAAACTGTCATCTGCCTAGAACAAAATCAGAATTGACTTAAATTTTCACATGCAGAAGCTCTGGCCTCCACTGCCAGGCTCTCTCAGTCTCACTCTGATACCAAGATGGATCATCAGAGGACACTGCTCCCCCCAAGAGGAAATTGGTTAAGTGGATAGAGATTTCAGATATCTGGAAACACACATTCACTGCATAACTGTGAGGTCCTGAAACTAGGGTGCAGCTGGAATTTCATTTTCACATTTCCTCCTCAAAAGCACTTCAAGAATGTATGGAATTTGCAGGTCTGAATTCAAATTTACTGAGGCTGAAAACCATTTCTGTACTGGCAGTAAGTGAACATTAACCTCAAGAATAAAGGCAAATTCTATTCTTGTCTCCTCTTCTTCTGTCCTTATCCTACAAAGTCCCTTCACAGATTTTTAATGGGCTGAATATAGAAGGCAATTCTTGCCACCTTCATCAGAAAAGGGAAAAAAAAAAAGGACTGTAAACAGAATTTGTCTCTGCATTTACACATGCCTGAGCCACTCATCATTAATACCAGTAAGCAAAAGGAAACATAAACCCTTCCTCCTACTCATCGAGTTCATACATGTGCCTGAAAGCCACATACCACTGTACAGCAATTCCTCCTTTCCCAGGAGCAGATCTGGAGCAGATTTTGCTTGGGTAAAAGTGATTTAAGAGAACTGGAATCTTTGGGAGACAATGTCATGTCATGCCATGACCAGTTGTTAAACACCAGGAATGCAGCCTGTGTTCTGTGCATGTACAATATTCATCCTAAAAGCACCACAGTCCTTTCTGGGGAAGGTGTTGGATTCATTCCCCAGAGCTTTTCGCTCTCCTGGACTCAGCCATCCTGCTGGCCTCCACTTTTGATCAACTCCCTGCTAATCTGCCCCAGCCCAAAGAGTTTGCTTCTCTTCCTCCAATATTCAAGACACAAAACCAGCATAGGCAGGAATTTGAAGTGTTATGGAGGAAAAGAAACTTCCTCTGAGAAGAATCAAAATACTGGTACAGCTGTTAACACTCATTTTTCAGGGTGAGAGGTTGAAACAGTGCATTTCTAGGCCTTGAATTTCAGCTGGGGATTTCTTTGCAAGTGTCTTGGGCTTAAGTAGTATTCCAAATAAATTAGATGAGGGAATACTCTCTTGATTAACACTAGAACAGATTTAATAAAACTAGAACTGCCAATATGAGATAGAAAAAGAAATCCCACAGGGCTATTGCTTCAAAACAAAAACTAAGAACTCTCTCTCTGATTTCCAGCCAGCCAGGTATTGAGTGGATGTAACATTGTTCCACTCAATTCAAGGAAACCAGATGGTATCTAGCAGCCAAGGATTTGGACAAGCAGAACTCTTTTTCATTAAGTTTTTTGAATCCAAATTTATAAACAAAAAGATCACATGCACTTCAATGCACAGACATATTTCTAAGGAAAAATGAGAATGCCTTTTGCTTTCCAGAATATGCATGACCATTCAGTAAACAGAATATTTACCAACTTTAGGAGAGGAGCCATTTTATCAGCCAGAAGAGACAGCAGAGACCCTTACCTTACATCTTAGAATAACTTGCATTTTTATATCTTCAGACACGCAAACCATTGGTGTTTGCACAGTAAATAGCAAAAAACCCCAAACCACCACAGCATAAGAATTATAGGTTAATTAATAAAATCCATACATCAGTTTGTATAAATGCTATGCCTTGTATTACATTATGGGTGTGAATACTTCACTACACACCAAAATGGTACAGTTCATACAAAATCCAGAGATTTTGCAATTAAGATAGCAAATCATGAATTTAATTTTTTTTTTTAAGTTTATAAAACCTCAATACTATCAGCAATGAAGGAGAAACAAGCAGCAAAACTCTTCATGGTTCACAAGCAGAAAGGTTCTATGGTAAAGAGAGGCATCAATGTACTCCTGACTCTGAAGGATTCAACTGAAATGAAGCAGAAGGTTAAAAAGACCCAATTTCAGGTTCCAAGTGAATCCACATTATCAACAGGAACCTGCCTGAGCAAGGAGGAAGTGATCTCTTCCCCTTAAGAGCCCAAAGGCCTCAGACGCCCCCAACTTCCCTTAGATGATAATTAATCATCAGTCCAATTGCCCAGCTGCAGAGTAAACAGGGGGGAACAAACAGGAACAAACAGAGGAAGTATTACACTACATTGTCTCAAATTGAGCATGATTTACCACCATCTGCTCCTGGTGCCACAAACAGGAGCACAGGTTAGAAGGGAATTCGGTTTTTCTCTGTTACAAACTCACTGCTGTTCTGCTCTCTTTCCTCTGGGTGTGCACCTGTCTTGCTGTTCCTGTCTCCAGCTCCAAGCCAGCCAGTGGCACATGGCAGTTAATTCTCCTATGCAGGCTTTCCCTACATTCCTTCTACTTTTAGGATCCTTATCATTACACAATTAATGTTTTTTTTTTTTAAAAATCTCCAAAGCACTCTAAATCTCAATATAGTCTGTCCCAGGAAGAAGACAGTACCAAACCTGTTGGTAGAGACAGACCAGGCATTAACCTGGCAATCAAAATAATGAGATGTGACCACAAAAGTAATGTAAAGACATGGCTGCTCACCAAGAGCATCAGTAAAGGCAGAAGTCATCCAAACTCCTCCACAGAGCTCCTACACCAAGTACAAACGTCACAAAGGTACAGTCTGCTCCATTCTCAGCCAGAAGGCAGGTAAAGAGAGGGCAAAAATCTAGGAGGGGAAAAGAAAATCAGGTGGGGAGCAATAGTTATGATACAGAAGGTTCTAAAAGAAATCACTATGATGGTTTAAAATTAGAGAGGATAAAAGAAGACAAGGATGTAAAAAAAAAGGGCTGAGTGAGAGAGATGACATTTTTAAAGTTAGTCAAGTTGGAGAAGGGCCCTGACAACCATTCACTATAACCAAAGACTCAGAAGCTTTCACCACTAAAAGTAATAACCTAAATTCCTTTAGCTTTTGCAGAGGAAGACACTTAGGATGGAGAGGTGGAAGAGGCACATTTTCGTTCAAAGGTTAACATGGAGTTGCCAAAATCTCTGACAAGAAATCAATGTAGTAATAGCTCTTTCACGAAAATGCAGTTAAAATTGAATCAGAATGGATTCAACGTCGAACAATTTTAATGAAGCAGTGTCAAACAAGCACATCAACTTCTTAAAAACCAAGGAACTCCAAAGTTTAATTACAAAAACATTGTACAGAAAACTTGGCATTTAAACGATTCCAAACACGTTAATCCAGCAAATGGATTCCGCTTTCATATATTTCTCTTAACATTTCTTTAAGTGACAAAAGCATTTTATTGCGCTCTTCTCCTTGACACACACTTCATTTTTTAAAATCAGTCAACACTGAAGTGACACTCTGAAAACACTGGAAAGACAAAATCCATTTTTATAGGGTTAATCAACATAAATAAGAAGCTTCTTAATGAGACAAAACATCATCCGTCACATCATCAGTGAGCAAGAACTCAGTCTTCCCCCGGATTGCTTCCATTTGGATAATCCACCCCGCCTCCTTCATTGTGGGAAAATGCAAGAGAGATTTGTCAGCCCCCAGCTAATAACATCACCTGAAATTTCCTCAGCAAAGATGGATGAGCGGCGTCCACGAGCAGATTTCTGTAAGCAGGGCAGCCTGAAGCCGCCTGACCTTACTGAAGGATTGGATATGTTACAGCCTGGAACTGCATCCTACATTTAATGGGATTTCTGGAGTCTTTATGGGATACAACTCCAGGTATTAGGTAGGATGCCCCAGACAGAACTTCAGGATTTTGTAAATCACTTTTGGCTATGCAGCGCATTTTGGCCACTTCAACAGAGAGTCAAACATCACCAGTTCTAAAAAACCAAGGTACATGCAGGAGATGAAGGTGTAGGTCCTTCTTCTGGAGGCATTAACAACCTCCAGGCTTTACAACATTCATTACAGAACCCACTAAAAAAGTTCACGGCAGCATCAGCTGGTCTCATCCATGCTAAGGAGAGTGGAAGTCAATGCAGCAAACTGAGGTTCCTTTTTGTGAAGTCTTGAAAGCAAAACAGGTAACAGGAGAAAGGAGTTTCCTCCCTGAAGGAAGACTTGGTTTACATGGAAATCCTTGCTACTTGGCTACAGCAATAACCCCAGGAGTAAGCTGAGACCTGGCATTCAAGGTGCTGACCTGAAGATGGCTCCAGGCCAGCATGAAGTCCACGTGTACAGCGCAGGAAAAGAAGAAACTGCTTTTTAATCTTCAAAATATTTGTGTCACGGGTACATTAAAGTGATGCTGACAGCAACACACTCCAGAAACAAAAGCAACCTCTAATTCATAACAGGGAATCTTCACAGATGCCTTAAGCAGGAGCAAAGAGATTGTCATGTGGGAGCAAGAGCATTTCAGCCACCCCCATAAAAGCCCAGAGATGTCCAACGAGTGCTGAGCCAAAGTCAGAATCAACAATTTGACAGGAACCAAAGGGCAGTGAAAGTTTTACATAAGCCAGGGCAGACAGTGGGTGCCTCAGCTCTGCCAGGAGGTGTGGTGTAGCTCAGCAAGATCAGACTCAAACATGCAGAGCTCTACTCAATGCAAGTGAAAGGCCATTTAGGTCAGCTGGAACATAAATTGCTGAATGCTATGGACTCCATGGGCAGTACTTGAACTGTACAAAAGGTGAGAGCAAAAAAAAAAGCTGTAATGCTGAGTTCTGTGGGCCGCTATGTGGATCTAGTTGCTAATAACCTTCTCGGCTCTAATAATTCATGCAAAAATATATGTGCTGCTTCCAGACACACTGCTCCTCAGCACACCTTTCTGGAGGGCAGGGAGGGGAAAAAAAATGCAATCCCTGTGCCCATTTCTCTTTTTATAGAAAACTGCTTTCCCCATGAGACCATTCTCTCAAAAACAAGGCAATTAACATTAAATTAGACTGAACAATGTCTCAGAGGAAGGGCGAACTTTGTGGGTTTAATCTAAACCAAAGAATCTCATTTTCCCTGCTTAGAACTAATGTTTCACTTTCTATCTTGATTTTCACTCATCTTTGTGATAGTAAAACGCTCCAGCAAAAAAAATGCTCCAGCAAACGTTTTCAAGAGATAACAGGAGACCTTCACAGAAGAGCAGGATGCAGTGTGCAAGAGGGGTGCCTGAAGAGAGGGGAGAGAGAAAGTCTGTCTCACAGTAGAATCAAGTCACAAAGCATCAACCACAGCCAGTCTCTAGCAGGGAGCACACTCATATTGTAGGAGTGGCAGGCTAACCCAAAAAACCCCCCAGGATTCTGCTTTAAAAAGCTCCTACAAACATAGCAGGACATGTAGGACAAGACAGTGCACCAAGGAAAACTCCCTGTTAGAGCAGAGAATACAAACACTGCTATCCAGTACTGCAAGAATCAGGGAACGAGATCAAAAGAAGAGAACTAAAGTGAAGGAAGGTAACCCCACAGGATAAACATGAGAACAAAATAAAAGACACTAGAAGACATTAGGCAATATAACGCATCAAAGTTATTACTACAACATATACGCTGACTCCATTTTACAAGCTGAGATTTCATCTCCACAGTCAGCCAGTCCACAGAACGCAGGCATCCTCACACCCAGCAAAATCCATTAAAAAATGTAGATTGCACAAAAGCTGCATGCTCTTAAATGCTCACACAGAGGACAGTTCCAAATGTTTAGTGGGCGGTGTCCGTGGCTTCTTAACATCTCTTAATGCATTGATCTGTTTGTCTCCCTGACAAAACACACAGGCAGGGCCCAGGACAAACCTGCCATCCTGCCTCCCACCCTAGGCTTTCCCTCATGGCTTCTTATTCCACACTGGCCAAAAAAAATTTGTAAAGCTTCCCCGGGTCACGAGACCTGCAGACGAAACAGAGAAATAAAGGTTAGAAAACTTCAATCTGCCAGGACTAAACAGGCACCGTGACATGGGTTTGCTGTATTTGATCTGGAAACACAACGTTCAGCCTCTAGAGACCCAACCAAACCGAGCTGCTGCTTCCATCCGGTACTAAACAACAAAACCCGTCCTGTTCTTTGTTTGCACAAAGAAATTTTTATCAAAATATTCACCAGTAGAGTCAAAAAGTCCCTAAACACAACGTACTGAGCCACCAAAAGCCACCTCAGATCCGTGAAAGAGCTGTTCTCAGGAGCATCGTAGCACTGTTTTCTGTGCTATCGGTTTGTGATGGGTCTCAACCTCAAAAAGGCTACTTGGTTGACAGATTACATTCAGAATTTACATACTTCATATGCATATTAACAAAGGGACACGGATGATGACTGTTAGATACAGTTTATCATGTGCCAGCCAAACCTTTTATCCAAAGCTTCCTTGTTTTCTAGGGAATCTCTACCATTTTCTAGGTTTGCAGCCAACAAAATCCAACCTTCTTCCTTCCAAAATTCTGTCTCAAATATAATCATTGCCAAGTAAAAGTTAGTGTAATTAACGGTCCCATTAATTACTTGATCATTATATTCAGTTACATGCACGTCATTATCCAGTGAAACTGTGTGATTATTAATCATATTTTTAATTGCCTCACACCGTTTTGCTGCTGAAAAGAGGGAAGGCCCTCGTAAGAAAAGGAAAGAAGGGAAAGGAGTACTATTTTTCAAATAGAGGTTAGAAGGAGGACTTTTAAAGCAAGAATTACTTTTTCAAAATCAATTAAAGCCAAATCCAGCTTATCCAAGAAAATTGCATCCGTATGTTTAGGAACACAGAAATTGTCCATCCTTTAGGAAAGATGAAGCCACCTGGCAAGAGAATGACTTTAGTAGCTTTGAGATACGATTTTTCTAGCAAGGTGCTTAAAGGACAAATATCCATTTCTGGGCCTGGCACACCCTTCTAATAACTGATGGATGAGAAACTGCTTTCCCTCTTAACCCTTCCGTCAAGCCTCCCCTCCCAATTCTCTTTCTGAGCCTGAGAACTAATTGAAAACAGTATACAAAAAGGAGGAGGTTGATGAGCTGCTGAAAAATCCCAGACCTGGATCGACAAGCTGTTCCCTTCACAAATAGCAGCAGTAAAGGCACCTCTTTATTCTGCTGGGAGCTCAGTCATCTCTTAGAACTCCAGTCCGTTCCATCTGGCTACCCTCCGGAAGGACAATGATCTCCCAGCTAAAGCCACACTATAATGGGAAACGTGTAATTAACTGCTCTACACGGCACCACAAAAGGTCAGAATCAGAAAGGATGAAAAGCCCTGTCTCCATATTTGCAGATGGCACAAGGCAGCTTTATTTGCATTTCTAAACACTATTCAAGACATGTACAGTAGATCTCTACATAATAAATGCCTAAAGAATGAAGGTATGTACTTTGTTCAAACAGAAATAGGCAAACTCCTCATGGCTGCCTAATGACGTGCATCATGGGGAAGTGGGGAAGTGAGAGGTGTGGGAAATGCAAAGCAGCAGAGTAATGCAGAAAGACTGGAATTTACTTCTTTGTTAATTTGTTTTTCTACTCTGCTCTCTATTACAGTTTTCTAAGCTGTTAAACAGCAGCAAAAATAAAGAATCACAAGCTTAATAATAATCTATGCACAAGCCACATAAACATTGGTCTCCACAAATGCTATGTACAGCTTAAACCATGCCTCAGCGTTCCATTTGCATCTAAACCTTCCTAATGAGAAAAGCTTGACTACAGGTGCCACAGACAGGAGGTATTTTCAGTTTATAGCGGAATTGAGTTCACCTGTAACCTTTTGAGACAAACAGATTTTTCCCCGTGGCCATCAGTTCCTACAATTACTGCTGAAATACTTCAGATTTACTTCACTCAATAAAGGAACCCTCTTCTAAATTAGTCACCCTGTTACCAATCTGTCAGAACTCTTACTCACCTTATACAAATACATAAAGATCATAGAGCTAAAGGGAATGCCGTGGAATACTTTCAACCCAATTTGACTTTCATTAAGACAAAAGCTGCTCTTGCAGCTTCGAGGAAGAAACCTTTTTGATTGTACAATATGGTGATCAGCAGAGGAATGAGCAGCAGAACAGGTGCCAGAGGCACAGAGCAGACACCAAGAGCAGCCTGGGAGAGAGCACTTACCCTGTCACTAACGCTCCAGCCTGCTCACCACGTCCCGCACCGTGGCGATGAGGTTCTCGTTCTCCTGTGGGTTGGCCAGGATGATACTGTGCAGTCTGTTCATGTAGGAATCAATGGTTTCCATCGTGGGGGTTTCCCCGCTGCCTACGGTGAACATAGTGAAATGAGCCACAAGGTATTTTGATGATACAGCAAAATAATGATGATTTTGATGATACAGCAATTCAAAAAAGTTAACACTATGCTAAGGGCAATTGGTGCCAACGCATGAACTGCTACAGGAGGGTGATTTTGCTATGCACCACCTCTTGTGACAGATTCTGCTAAACAATGTCCTCCTAACTCCTCAAAGTGAGTAGCTCCAAGGATATCAGGACTAATGAAGCATGGTTCTCTTTGATTTGGGTCTCAAAGTTGATTATAACAAACTCTTTCAGCTGGGCATTCAAAGAATCTGAGCGGGTTCCCTGGCAGCTGACAATACAGACACAGCCTTTATTTTAATCAAGGAATTTGCAAGTCCCATCTATTCTATTTAGTAACATTTTCATAAAACAAATGAAGGAGAGCCAGGACTGAACATGTGAACATATTAGGAAAGAGTAAGAGCAATAAATGTCACGTTGCAAAAAAGCACCAGCTCTACACCTTCCCCTGCACGCATTTTAGTGTTTCATTATCCCTCGCAACGAAAGCTCAGAAACAGCCAAAAGCAGAGCAGCACGAGAGAAGAGGAGAGCGGCACGAGAGAAGAGCAGAGCGGCACGAGAGAAGAGCAGAGCAGCACGAGAGCAGAGCAGAGCGGCACGAGAGAAGAGCAG
>VWZN01006624.1:119942-134187 GCA_013396955.1 Regulus satrapa | reverse complement strand
GAGCAGCACGAGAGAAGAGCAGCACAAGAGAAGAGCAGAGCAGCACAAGAAGAGCAGCACGAGAGCAGAGCAGCGTTCCCAGCTCCCACGGCCCGCGGAGGAGCAGCTGAACCGGCCGGTGTCACCTGGCAGCGGGACTCCAGCGAAGCTGCTGGTGAGCGCCTGGCGCAGGCTCTCCAGGTGCTGCTGCAGCACCGTGTTGCGGCTGCGCTCCTGGATCACGTCCACCTCCAGCTTCTCCACGGCCGTGCGCATGCTCTCCACGTGCTTCTGCAGCGCGGCGTTCCTCTCCTCGAACTCCATGTTGGACTTGCGCAGCTGCCGCAGCTCCGCCTCACGGGCTGTGAACATCAAGCCATGCCCAGAGAGTCAACAAACTGCTGAAACATCTCCAGGAGCAGCGGGCAGAACGTTCTGGAGTGCTCAGCTGATAATTACAAATGGTGCGGGGCTGTGGTTTATAGATTAAAAACATCGCGTCACGGAGTGACAACAGCGCCTACAGTGGTGCCTAAAGAGAGAATTCCTAGAAGGAGAGAGACAAATCAGAAACATTCAAAGCATCAGAATGGAAGTGAAAGGGGGAACTGATCAAGGAGGAAGACCGTGAGACAGATTTCAAATGCAATCGGATTGACAAAGTTTAGCTGCTACTAAGAATCCTGCAAACAAGACAGCAGTTAGAAAAATAACTTTCTACTGACCATGAAAAGTATCTGAATCTAAATTCCGTTCAGTCAAGAAAGTCTTCAAGAAATCTGGCAAAAAATACTCAACTCTTGAGACACACAGATATGAAAACCAGAGTAACAGAAAATATATCAGTGTAATCTTCCACATATGGGGGGAAGTAAAATACTGCTAAACCAGCCTGAATCACCATCAGGATTACACCTTGGAAATTTCTTAGTCCTACTGAAGAGTAGACACAGCTTGGACTGGCTGGAATAAACACCAGAAACATTCTCAAAAAAGGCTAATTTGGGAAGACTAAGCCAGGAAAAACTGCTTTTCAGGCATTGTGTATGTACAGAGGTAAGGTAATAGCAGAAACTATACCCAAGTGTTTACTTGAGCTGAGAAGGGAGAGTGCAAGGACTCTTCAGCTGGACAGCATTTGCCAAGAACTTTGGAAAAGCAAGGAGAAGAGGGTCCTTCAAAAGTTAAACTTACCTTTACTATGATTCAGGAACTCTTCTGTGAAGATTGGAATATCAAAGACAGATCTCTCCTTTGTATCTGCTTCTTTCTACAATGGAAAGAGTAATAACAGAGCTAAACAGTTTGTTCTCAGGAATTCATTTCACTGATTTGATCATGAGAATAAAAGGCCAAGGAGACCAAAACCTGATTCATGCTCACTATTACTACCTGTGTGCAAAGAGCCACTGGCTCGGACCATCACTGACTCCTACAGAATAGATGGTGGAGGAGAGAGTCCTGCAAAGAGAAGAGGGTATTCTCTTTGCAGCCCTAGGATACAGGTTCTTCAGGTAAAAACCAAAAAATATTAAGGCCTCAGATGTCCAGCTTCTAGAAGGCAAGAAATTCTACTAAGCAAAAGAGTGATCACCAAAACCATCAGCACTCTCCCATTACAAAATAAATTACCCAGCACATTAAAGATCCTCTTGAGAACACTGAAGTACTTAAGCCACTCTGAGGTTCATTGAAGATTAAAACCCTAAGGCTTTGATTACCTCCATATGAAAAGGACCCAGTCTTTTCAGTTCATGTATCATTTAGTCATCCCTCAAACCAAAATAGAATCAAAGTTGTTTCTATCATTTGCCTTAAATAAGACTGAGATGCTTCAAGAGTCAATAATCTCATTTAGTTATTAAAACAGGTTGAACTTTGAAGGTTCTGCAACGAATCAGACTTGAAGTTCTTAGAGACTTGGTGAAGTATGATAATGAGATAGTTGAGATTTTGGGGAGTTTAAGCTCACCTTTCCTGCCATGGTCAGACAGTGGAAGGAACAAATTAGTAATGTACAGAAAATTAATGTACTACTCCATTAAGTGTTCTCAGAGTAGGTAACACGAGTCAACCCCTGCTCTCCTCAACCTGTGTGCACAAAGCTTTGAAAGCTTTCCAGTAACAAGTGCAACTGAGTGCATGATGCCAGACCTGCTTGGAATCAAGCAGCTTGAGGAAATAAACAGTAACAGAACAACAGAGAACAATTCTCCAGGGCTTAAGTCACTGCTGATGACAATTCCAGTGTATACTGCTATATGTAATACTTATGAAACTAGAATTTGAAGGAAGAAAAATGTTTGATTTCATGCCCATAGATGAGCTCAGGGGACAGTGTGTGCATGTTTTTCAAGGCAATAGCTATTAAAAGTTCTCTCTCATCCTTCAGCTATATTTTATTATAATTACTATTTGAATTGTCCATCACAAAACTCTTTAGAGCTCAGCTGCATGTACAATGTTAAAATAACTTCAACACCGAATCACAGAAGCTACATCATAAACACTTAAGAGGAGCAAAGGAAATAAAAAAAGCTTTCTTTGACCTTATTTTCTTATACTCTCTAAAGAAATAATTTCATCAGCTTGAATCTGCTAATCCCAAAGACAGCAATAAAAGTCAGTGTGGACAAGAGAAAGCAGCAAGATGACAAAAAGCTTTAGCCTCACTTCCAGTGACAACTTGAGCAGACACTTCAAAAAGCAATCTAAGTTTTTTCTGCTTATTCCCCACCTCTACAGGATTATAATACTTGACTGCCCTGAACAAAAGATGCCAAAGCACATCTGGTGATAAGCATGTGGGATTTGATAAATACAAAGGTGAAAAACACCAGGTTGTCAAAGGCACAGTTCAGAGCAGGATGTCTGACTGACAGGTTGATGTTCAGCTCTATCTGATGAAGCTTAAATGTCCCACAGGGTGAAGAGAAATAATTTTTAAGTGCATTTATGAAGTGAAAGATCAGCAATGATAGCTTGAATTAGAAGGGTAAGAGGGAAGACTCTAAATTTGTAGTTTGCCACCTGTATAACTTCAACATTATGTAACAGTTACAGTCAACCCAGAACTTGAAGCCTTCAGTTTTCATACAATTAAAGACAAACTTGGATTCAGTGACTGCAGAATAAGAAAATTTGGGTACCATGTACTTCTAAAGGATAATCTCACTGCAAGCACTTCCTATAGGAGCTAATAAAAGGCATATAAAAAACATGCCAACAAAACATTTTCCTGAAAGCAAAACTTACTTTCCTTCAAGACCAGTAGCTGCCTCTCAGCAGTGCTCAGCCTTGTCACTACTGTAATGAACACATTAGAAGCCAACTGGATTGCTTCCCCAAGGCAAAAAAACCTCACAAAGAAAAACAGATCTTTCAGAAAGCCCTATTGCTTACAAGTGAAGAGGCTGTGTATAAGCAGGATTTTTTTTCATTGCTCTTTGTTTGCAATTTATTGGTAACCATGAAAGAAGTTCTGTGGCCCTAGGTAATACAACTGGAGAAAGCTGCAGCTTTTCAAGGAGAGAGAAACCACAGCCAGCCAGGACACACAAGATTTGTGGTAAGACGCCTGTGCTGCAGCTGATGAGCTCCATCTCCAGACATTATCACTCTTTTCCAATATTTACAAACACGGAGAGCAAGGGAAGACAGGAGCACGTTTAAGCCAGAGATTTTCCAATTATTTGGTTGCTTTACCCATCTTCTTCTCAAGGAATCCACAAGTGTTTGTATTACTGCAAAAAATCAATCCTTGAACACAGCACCTAAGGGTGCTAACTTGGCAGGTTTATTGGGGTCTCACACTATTTTTAAGTTCTTAACATTGCATTACAAAGCAGACTTACATTTTGAGTGTACCCTATGTTCCATTTAGTCTATCATTTGTACCTGCCCAAGATTTACCCAATTTGGTAAATTTGGTATTCTTACAATGAGTTTAAGAATACTCAGTCATTTCTAACTTTTCAAAATGTCCATTAGGAAGAGGAAGAATTCACACTCTAATTCTGATAAACCGGGTTCTGACTTCACTAAAAGTTGTTTTTTTCACCTGAAAGTCTACCCACTGATGTAAATGTAGAATTGAGAGGTTTACCTCATGATCATGAGCTGGTTGTCTTGCTCCATCTGAAAAAGAAAACAAACAAGAAGTCTCTCAAAATAAACAAAATTTCAGAAAGCAAGAACCAAAGAATTAAGGCAGTTACACTACCCTAATTACACAAGAATTCTAGACAGACTTGTGCAGCTCTCCTACAAAGTCACAGAGAAGCTGTGTCTAACTTTGACGCTCTTAAAGCACATCCTCCAACACAATCTAGATACAGTTCAATTCACAGAAGTCTAATTCCCCTCACACACAGCTGAGGGAACTGCCATAGGAAGAAGACATTCACTTTTTAAACCAGCCTTTAAATCCAAGGCTTTAAAGGAGCATCAGGCTACACACCTGGCTGGGAATCTTCTCCTGTCCCAGCCAGGCACACGCGTTTGTCCCACTCAATACCTTGTCTGTGGGATTTGCCTTTCTGTCTGTCCTGTGCTTTCCTGCTAAAGACTTTGTAGGCTTCAGTCTTCTGATACTGCTCCAGCTCCCGCATGTAACGCTCCTTGTCTCTGTCTGCTTCATCAAGGTATCGCTGAAACAGAAAAGGCCAAGAGTTTCAGGGAGTTTCCACCCCTCTGGGAAGGAAAACAACTTGGCAGACGAAGCGCTGATCCATTTCATCTATGCAACCAGGAGAGGAGTGAACAAACAATGAGATGCCAAGACATAAGATCTCTGGAGAAAATGACTGTACTCTGGTGTCCCATTTTCTCTCTTTTTTATAACAACTATTCTGGTTTTGTTTTGGTTGTTTTTGTTTGGTTTTTTTTCCTAGGCCTTGGAGTAACTTGCTACTAAGCTACTCTACTCAATTGAATGTTACCTACATACTACAGACCAAACCAGAAATCCTGTTCTGTGGCCAGGATGAAGGGCTGCCAAACAACATCATCTTATCAGATTATGCTTTATGGTTCAGACCCATAACAGCCGAGTCCCAAATACACTCTTGTTCTGATGCCACACAGACAAAAAGCACCACCACACACCTGGCACATCTGGGAGGTGAACAAAACATCAGGGCTATTGCAAAGAGCACATAAAGATAAAACAGGCTGGTTCTAATTGATAAAATCTATCTGCATTTTGGTTAATAGGCAGCTTTTTATAATTTAAATAATCTATCTGCATTTTGGTTAATATAAACCTTTTTTTATTAGCCTGAAGGTATTCCATATATCTGCATGACAGAATGAGTTTAGCTGGAGAATTCTTTAGGGGAACTGAAAACATTTCATGAATGGTCACAATGCTTACTAATGGGAACCTTTCAAGGAAAAAAAGTTGCCTTCCCAATATTTTCTCCAAATGAGTTAAAATTCAATGAAATGTAAGAAATAAATCAGTGACCTTTAGTCACCTGGTATTTTCTTTAAGTCATCATGACAATACATGTAGCTTATGGTTTCCATACATTTGCAACACAGTTTTGACCCTGCTGATGACAGTGATAACATTCTGGATTGGGGTGCAAATTTGGTGATGCTGGGTTGACATTGCTTTTGGGCATGTTATTTTTCTGTTAGATATGAATTCTTTTTTCCCACCTCTAGCAATGTATTGCTGAAAGGGCTCAGCAGACTTCCCATGACCTGCTCCGAGTTAGAAACTTACAGCTTTACTCAAGGACAGATGCCCCAGGGATTTAAAAAGCAGCATACAGAATAGAGATTTGAACTCAATTTCCTTTATCTTAGGTTAAAAATCTGCCTGAGACATGATAAGAATATGTTAAAGTGCAGGGGACAGAGAGGCAGATGTATTTTTCCCTTCTTGCCCAGTAGACATTTTCATCCCCACAAGACATCCTCTCCATGGAGGTAAATTTCCAAACTGACACAGGAGCAATCCTGACTTTTCTCTAAACAATATTATTCTCACCATCCCTGCTAGCAAATCAACTGCTTTGCCTTGCCACATATTTCCCATTATGGTTAAATCACAACGCTTACCCACAATTTTATATCATCTCTGTAAGTTGTATTCTACAAGCTTAGTAAAAAGCAATGAAAGGAAATCTTGGGGTTTTGTCTCATCTCATTTTTCATTACACCCTTCAAGTATTTTTCAAAGTTCAAATATGAAGATTAAATTCATGAGATCATTCAGTTGCACTGTGATTTTAAAACTGCTTTGCAGCAATCTCCAACTGGCAATCGGGTGTGGACAGTAAGACACCCATTAGCAATTAACCCATTAACGAGGTCCACTCTGCAAGGCCCTAAAAAATGGCCCAAATATGGCCTTGAGCTTCATTCTTTTATCAGATAGTGCAGAAGGACCCCCACTTGAGACATCACATCCCAAGACTTTGGCCTTACAAGTCTCAGATGGATCTGAGTTGGTGCAGCAGAGTTAGATCCAGATGGATCACACGAACTGTGGGACATGTCAGAGCGATCCCCCCACTCTGGGTGCATTCTTGCATTTCCTAGAGGATGCAGCTCTCCCCAGGTCACCCCTGGAGGAGATGCTATGGCCCTGCCAGGCTGCATCACGTGAACTGTGCCCCTCATGTTGAAGCATCCTCCTAAACACGATCTCAACCGAAAGCCCGTGTCCCCTTCCTCACTGAACAACACTCCCATGCAAGAGCAATCCCATCCAGCAAGGACAAGTGTGTGCAATGGTACCCGTTTCTCCTCTGGGGGCAGTTTGCTCCACTCATTGCCCAGCATCCTGGTGATCTCTGGGAAAGGGACTTCGGGCCTCTTGGCTCGCAGCTGCTCCCTGCGCTCATTCATGAACCGCACGTACCCGGTCAGGGGGGATTTGGGGGCATTGGTGTCCCTGAGGGGTTTCTTCCTCTTTCTCCCTTTGGCCCAGCCTCCTCGTTTGGTTCTTTGCTGCTGCAAAATGAAAACGGAAGAGTTTTCAGGCAGAGTGAAAATAACCACCTGTGGAAGGATGAAACCACTTCACCGGGAGCACGTGGCTGCAGTCCTCTCCGTGGCTGCAGGTTTCAAACCCTACTCCAGAGCTCTCCTGACTTTGCTCTAAACAAAGCCAAACAAGTCTCATTGTGAAAAGTAGCTTACAGTTTCTCCTAGTCCACAGGGACAACAAAATACCATTGGCATCGACTTCTGATTGTAAAATCACGGGGACTGATAATCCACGACATCATCATCTCAACGAATGCAATTGCAAATATTTTTTCATTACTTGTTTGCTTGATTTTAGTTATTCTCACCTTCACATACTCTCCTCTGCAAGTAATTTACTTCAGTAGGTTTTTTGGAAAGATTTTGTGTAATTAGTTAATAATTTATAACTAGTTAATTTGCACCTTCCAGATCTTTGTCCTGTGTTCACAAGGTGCCCAAAATGTGGATGCACAGACAGTGCACAGGCTTTTCTACTCTCAGCTGTTCAGTAGATTGTCTTTCCCACTAATCACCTCCCATGGAGCAACAAACAAACTCCAAAGGAGGGAATACTGTAAGATGTGTCTGGGACACACTGAGTTCATGGGAATAACATAACTCATCCTCTTGGGTTCAAACTATTTCTACAGCAATCTCTGGACAACACTATTTTCTAATGCTATGTACATACAACTATTTTCAGTACTTCCAATCTTTCCCCAGATCAACATGTTCCTGCCATCATGTTACTTCTTGTTTCCCTCCTGGAATTTTATTACTTAATTAAGAAACGACCTCACAGCTGAAAACAAACTACAAGGAGGAATATCAACTACAAAAAAAAATTAAAACCAAACAACTCCAGAAAACCCCCAAAATACTTCCTAGTCCAACTTCAGATCCTTCAGGATTTAAGTCACCAAAAATCAGTGTTGGATGGTACACAAGGTAGTAAAAACATAATGGTTTTGAAGACATCAGTTACTACCAGAACAGTACAATGGTCTCACTTTGCTGGCTCACAAGAGAGAAAATAAGTTGTGGCAGTTGAACATTGAGTCCTGAATGCAGCACCAGCTTGTGAGCCCCTCTGGCTAAGCTGAGACCCATGTGCTGCTCTCTGCACATTCCAACTGCCAGCTCTCTGTGTGCAGCTGTGCAACACGGGGGAAAATTAGGGAATCAGAAGATGAAAATGGCAAATGGATCAAAATTCTTGATCCTATTAAAAAAAAAATAAAATCTGAGCAGGTAAGACTATATAATGACAAAATTCCTTTGCTTCGTTGAAAAGTTTCTGTTATTTCATCTCACCTCCTCCTCAGGCTTCTGCTCAGTGGTTTCAGCAGTATTAGAAGACTCATTTTGCTGCTGCTGCTGAGCCTGTGACAAGTCCTCCACCAAATCTGGGTTATTCACAGGCTGTGAAGTTCCACCACTGAATGAACTCTCCGAATTAGTTAATCTGAAAAAGCACAGAAGTGGAGAACAAAAAATTTCATCATCATTCCTAAATCACTTCCTCCCTAATCTTCTAAAACATGCAAAAATGTTGCAAATATATTCATTCTCACACTAGCAAGAAAAAAGGGGATTTAGAAGTGATTTTTTTTTTAAGAACTGGCTGTTCCATCCAAGCAACCACTATAACTACCCCAGTTCCTATGGACTTTCAGAGCAAGTTTGAATTTTAAAGTGGTATTTTGTTTCATCTTTAGTGGAGCATTTGATTACACAAACAACTTGCGGGCAAGTGTATGTTTGGATCAGAAACCAGACAGTGTGAATCTATCCTTCATCAAAAGTACCATAAGGAATTTGAAATTACAAGTTTCATCATCGATCAAGATACACCTTTGTGGATGTGTTTAATATATTGCCCACAAATACATTTGGAGGTCTGTGATTAGGTATGATCCTGGATTGAAATCCATTCCACACGATCTCCTGTTCACACACATGGGTATTTAAACACAAACATGACTAGCTCTCCACAGGCCCCAGAATGGCCATTATTTAATTTTGCTGCAAGAGCTGTATCAATCTACCTTACTCCAAAAAAAGGCAAGATGTCTGAAGGCAAAAAGGAAGAGCAAGCATGCAGAAATACTTCTGAATGTAGACTGACAGTGATGAACACACATTTTGGGGCAACAACCCCCTGGACATTCTCAGCACTGTGCTCAGTAGGCAAATTAATGTAAGATTTCTGGACTTGCCTCAGATTCCAAACCCTTCCTGGGGCTAAAGAATACTTGGCCTTACCCAGTTACATTCATGGAAATTCCTTTAACATGCTTCAAGTCTTCTTTGCTCATTTATTCCAGTCTAAAGCTACTCACGTCTTGGGCAAATTTTAAACATTCAAAATAACTGCTCCTATTGATGTAGAATACAGCTACAAAAATTTGATACATATTAACAGAATTGTTATTTGAATGCCCATGGGAATATCTGTCTGTCTTCAGAGAGAACAGCATATTTTCATTACTCACTACCATCAGCAATTGTGACATAATTACTGGTAAAGACACCAGGGCTGGAGAAATCCAGGGCTGACTTTGAGACACCAGATTGAGCTCATACCCCTGACAATTAGAGAGGAAGCAAGGGAACAAAGCAGACACCCTCCCAGAAGTTAATTATATTTGGTATGTGTCAAAAAGAATGGGAACAACACAACTCTGGATTCACTGTTAGGGTTTGAAGACTATTTCAGTTTTCCTCTCCATTCCCCCCTTAGCAAAGCAGCTCTTTAAATTATACTTACAGGAAAAACTTCATGCGATGGAGCCATTTGCAGCAAGCACTGATGAAAGCTCAGCCAAAACATAAATACCTCTTAAATGCCAGCCTAATTTGAACATGGACTAATTTGGCACCAATGAGTTTAGAGTTCCAGACAAGTAAATCCAGGTTCAGACCCATTTGAAGTGGAAGTGCTCACATTCATCTTTACAGGGCTTTACCTGACTGCAACATCTGAATTTTACTGTTTGGTGCTTTGCAAAACAGCAAATAAGCTTCAATTATCAAAACACAGCAAAAATTCCATGTGTTCTTTTGAGAAAGCTTCTCTTGGCATTGTGATTTTAAGAGGCCATTGTTGCATTTTGTAAAAGTGGAGTTGGACTGAAAAAAATGAGATATCAGTGATCAGCTTCAGAGATCACTGATTGAACAGTATATGTTTAATTGAAATCATTTCCTTAGCAAGGACCACTATGGCCAATGGATTCTTCCTCCCTCTCTGTCCCCATAATGTCACTTGTCTTAAGACTGAAATGCTGGGGATTTAACTTTTAAAGCTAAGAGATACCAAAGCACAGTTTGTGACCACTTCCATCAGCTCAAAAGAGTTCTGTTTTCTCCTAACCAGAGTCCTGTGAGCTTCCCTCAAGGCCAAGGGAATGCTGCAAGACTGAATTCTGTTGGATTTATTTCTCTTTCTAAAAATCACTTGAAATGTCCTCCTCCCACTGAAACAATCTCCCTGATAAGTGCAGGGATAATATCTACCAGCCCAAGGTGAAAAAAGAGTTGCTTACCCAGTTACATTAGCTTCACTACCTTCCTTAGACCCATCCTCATCTGTAAAAAGTGGAGGAAGATTGGAGCCAGCTACCAAGTTCTCCATACCTCTGGGGGAAAAAAAAAGGTAGAAAATGCTAAGTTAACCGTGTCATTGTTTCCCTTCAGCAGCACTTCAAACATCACAACACACCAGGAATTTTTTACCCCATGAACCTATTGGCCAGTCACATCTGACTGGCTTCAGGACAGATCCTGTGGGCAGATGTGAACAAAGACCATAAATGACACTTCAGTTGTGAGTTTCCATTGAAACTGAGCCCGGTGCCAGTGCCACAGTGCTGCTGGAAACCCCTGCAGCTCTATTTTATCCCTCAAGACAAACCTGCATTCCCCTCACTCAGCACACAGGCAGGCAGATCCTGCTCCTCCAGTCCCCCTGCCTGATTATTCTTCACGGTGCCCCCTTCACCAGAGGTCGGCGTTGACCCCAGAAGTTTCAAATTAAGATTTTCCCAATTAATCTATGTGTGCAGTTGAGCACTAAGTAAGAGCTATTTAGAGTATTTTATCTTCCATCCCATGGAACAGTTGCTGAAGCAAGTGGTTTAAGGACTGTGTATTTCTCATTGACTACAAACTGCCCCCAAATTAGAAGCAGTTCCATTTGTAACCTTGTGGCCTGTCACAGGAATTTCACGTGAGAGATGAAATCCAAAGCTTACTTAATTATCCCCTTCCTTGTTAAAATACAAAACTGTTGTGTTTAAGTGATAAAAAGCCAAACAAAACCAAAAAGCCTTAACAAACTCCACAATTATGAGTTGCCAGTTCAGGCCATTTTAAATTCCTGTTCCTTCAATTCTGGAATTACCTCTGATGAACAACAGACATTCAATCACTGCCAACCCTTTCACCCAGTACACGTGTGCTTTGGGAACTGAGGGACTGAGGAGAGCTATCACCTTTGTGCTGGCCACTCAGCATTGAGATCCAAGTGACCCGAGAACAAAATCCTGCTCCATGCTTTGAACATTAGATGTGTTTTCCCACATCCCACCCCAATTCCAAAAGCAGATGTTTTCCAAGGTCACTGCTTCTTCCATCCTATAGATGTTTGCAGCTCTCTATCACAACATGGATGACATTCACCCTTTTCTCATCTGTTTTTCCAACTGCTGACTGAGATCCTTAGATCTCAAGATCTCCTTAGATCCCTTAAGGATCCCATCACCCTGACTCCTTATCTAGAAAATCATTTGAAAGCTACTCCCAGGTGGTTCAGGCATTGATCTCTACCAGAGGAACACCTTTACTTGTGCACAGGAAAGGTTTCTCCAGGAGTGAAGAAATGAATTCCTGCTCTGCCATGACAAACCAGGGTGTGAGCACAGCTTGGGGGCTCAGCCTGAGAGCTGGAGAGTGACCAGCCAAGGGATCCCAAGGTGCTCGGGGATCTAAAGCACGTGGCCTGCTAAGGGATGGTGAGGGAAAGGGGCTGCCACAGTCTGGCACAGCCTAAAGCTCCTGGGGGGAAGCGGCAGAGGTGACAGAAGCAAATTCTCCCCAGTTATTTTGGCTTTGCAGGTTCAGGCTGACACCGGGAAGCGCTCCCAGAGAGGTGGAATCTAAAATCCTGGCAGATTTTAAATGCTAAAAGCTGTAACTGACCTAAACTAGTGCTGGCAATCGTCCTGCTCTGAGTGGGAGGCTGGACTAAGATGACCTCCCCTCCAGATGTCCCTTCCAAGCAACATCTGCAGTTCTGTGAATCACAGCTCCACATGATGGGGTTTGTCAAATACAGGCATCTCTGACAGGAAAAGAAAGTCCACTCAAATAATGTAAAGCTATTAAGAAAAATAGTCAGACACTCTGGTGAAACACATGGGATTTTAATCCTTAGAGAAGGCAGTGCAAACAATACTTCCTCACACATGGATAAGAATCTACACACATAGAAAAGAAACTACTTAAAAGCTTCATGTATCCCAAGAAACCTGAAAATTCAACTGATTTGAAAATTATGCTCTTCACTGCCCAGGAAGTTGTTTAAGCACAGCTTCTAAACATACAACATAAATTGCTTCATGCAGTTATCATCTAAGAAGGAAATTAAGTTCTGCTTCATGTTTCACAATATTCATCAGTCAAAAATCCTCAATTATGATTTTCAAAAAAGGAAACCTAAGCAATTATTCCCACTGTGACCTTCTCACTAGGTGCTGATCTGTCTGCTCCCATCTGGCCAAAGTTCACCTTCACACTACAGGGAGGCAGCTGGACCCCAACTTTACCGACATAAAAACAGAACACAAACACAGGAATCCCAGAGAAGTTACACTTTTTTTATTGAACCCCTATCCTTTCAGAGGATGCTGACCCACATGCTAAAGAAAAAGTAACATCAGTGAATTGATAATGGCTTCTAATCAGTTCCAGAGAGCAAGAAAACAGAACAGTTCCCCTCAAACTCAGTGAGAGCAGATGGGAACCTCCACAAGTCGATCAGTGCCATTTCTCAGGGATAACACTCCCATACCTCTGCTCCAAAATCTCTATGGTTCCACCCCCACTGCAGAGCTCATGTTCACTGAAACACATTGAACTCAATTCACGGCAACAGAAACAATGCACACTTCGTTTTCCAATGGCTCACACATACACCCTGTTTGCATTTTCACCTACCTCTACCCACACACAAAAACCAAAACTGAAGCTGCTGTTAAACCCTTCAGTGAGGGAAGCATCTCCTCCACATGAAACTAATTCCAACTGGAGCAGCTCTGAGCTCACGGCACTGCTGCACTACGGGCTCAGGAAAGCAACCAGCTAAGCAGGAATAGAGAGACTGATTTATTCATTAACAGTGTTTGACAGGATTTCAAAGGTTCAACTAAAACATACACCAGCATTAGGTTAAGCCTCTTTTTGAGCCTAGAAAAAGTCCTAGACTATCAAAAATGGGGCTTAATTTATCTTTTCCTTTCCCTCTCTTCCCCATCAACCATGATAAATACAGAAAATGGTCAATAGTATTTTGTAGCTTTCAGTTTACGTTTTCCAGCTGGACACTTCGGTTGCATGGCACAGAGATCATCCTTGTACAAATCTGTGCAAAGGGCACCAACACGGCCGGACAGAATCGCTCAGGAAATGAAAGCAAAACTTTCACAGCATAAAGATCTAAGTGCTACTACACACATCAAGGATCAAACAGTGGGCAATTAAACACCAATCAAAACCAGAATATGGTTCAAACAAACTTTTTCAATTTCTTCTCACCTTACCTTTTGTAAGCCACGATATGTAATTATTATTCTAGTAGTAAAGATAAAGCAGTGAGTGACATTTTGCATAGACTGAAAGCTACCATATGCTCAAATTCCTAATCCCATTTGTACAGCAGCGAGGAAAACTCAAAAGCAGGTAGCTTTAAAGTCAGGGTGAGAACAAATCCATGGCTGGAACCAGACAGAATGACTCGCTCCCTCTTCCACAACATCACTGTGGCTGCACTGTTCACAGCACTACCACATGACAAAGTTCAAGGGCCTTTTATACAAGCTATAAACGAAGGGTAAAATTTGCCACAGTCAACCTTTCCGTCGAAGCATCAGAAAGAGCAGAAATGCCATTTAAAATGTGCAAACAGTTGTACCGAGCAGAGCACACAAGTTATTGGCCAGGAGGCAGCTGCAGTGAGAGCAGCAGGGCCACGCTGCCCCAGAGCTGCCCCAGAGCAGCAGGG
>VWZN01006624.1:74727-95328 GCA_013396955.1 Regulus satrapa | reverse complement strand
TCTGTCCCCCCCCGAGCGGTTCTGTGTCCCCGTTTCAGTGCCCCCCTGAGCTGTTCTGTGTCCCCCCGTTTCACTGACCCCCTGAGCTGTTCTCTGTCCCTGTTTCAGTGACCCCATGAGCTGTTCTGTGTCCCCACTGGCACCTTGGGAGCTGCTGGGTCATGGTTTCTTCCAGGTTTACCCACTTACCTTCTCAGAGCAGCAGCAAATCTCTTGGGAAGGTGGTTCCTCTAGTCGAGGTCTTCAGTAACTGCTGCATCAGGAGGAGTGTTGTGCTCTGGTACATCAAGTACCAGTTTTAGCAGCTGATGGAGAGACACTGTTAGTAACAGTTGCCATGAGAAGCCTCCTGAGACAGCATTAAGGTGAGATTGCAGAGTGGTTTAGGTGGAGCTTCCTCATCCTCACTGGAGCTTTAGTCACGGTGAGCTCTCCCGTTCTGCATAACCCCCGTTGCTCTGCTTGTAGGAGTGTGGCAATGTGATTGATTGTTGCTTTCAAAGAGAGAAGCTGAACCAGGTTCCTTTCTGATGGGTATTGCCATCAGCATCGCAAGGGGCTTTGGTAAACACCTTCTTCACATGCACAATTGCAAATCATACTGGATTGCATAATGTTGTAAACAGCAAGAAGTGATGCATAAAAAAAGGTGCCCTGTTGTCACCCCTCATCTTTTTCTTCTTTTTTTTTGTCAGGGCTGTAATTATTCTCTGTAGTACATAACAGTGATAACATTGCGGGCTTTTTTCCCCACTGTGTCCTTTGCAAATTGAATCCATTGCTTATGGTTGCACATTATCTTTGTTTATCGGTGTAAATCAACAGTGCTATTCCTGAAAGATGGAGATAGCAACAGACAGACCTTTTGAAGCCAAATTTGCAGAGAGAGAAACAGTGTTGTACAGAAACATGGTGGAAAAGATAACCAACACAGGTTATCGGGGAGTTCCCCCAGAGGGGGTGATGGAAATGCTGTGGAATAATGGAATTTTCTAAAACATTCCTGCACGGCTGCTAGGGCAGCTGGAAGGTTCGTGCATGCACTAATAATTATTAGGAGAAATCACAGTGAACAGGTTATAATAATAAGAGTGTATAGAAAAAAACATTCAGTAAACATACTGAAGCAACAGCATGTAAATAAGTGGGAATTAGATTTAATATATCGAGTGTTACATAATTGGGTTTTCCCCCTGGAGTTAGTTTCTGCAGTTCTTCGCATATTAAATATTGGTCTGTCAACACAGAAAGCTAACTTGGGGTTCTTGCATTAGAAAGTATTTGAACACCCAAACAGAATGAGATCTGTAGAGGACGGGAGGAAATACAAGTCCATGTAATGAATGCAAGCACAGCTTACCAAGGGGGTTATAAGTTCAGTCAATAGTCATGAAATTGTATTGCACAGATAGCACATTGAATTTTTTTTCTACACCAACTAAATGAGTTGGTGTACTTGGCTGGTTGATTTTTCAATCAAGTAATCACAATAGAAGTTTGAAAATATATTGGGAAAATAAGCAGCCAGTACTCAGTTGGTAACTGCAGTGATTGTGCTGGATGCAAATACCTGACCTGTCGATAAAAAGTTACTGAGCAAGTGAAATAATTTAAAATCAGTATCAATATCGATTTTTTAAACCAAGGTAAGCTCTGCTTTTCCAAAAATGATAGCATTGTCATCAGTGTAAAGGAGCACAGTGGGGTCCCCAGTCCATCTACAGTAGATGGGTGTGGCTGCTTGGGTTTCCCTTGCTGAGAATGAGTGAGATGCTCGTCCATTCAAGCTGCTGTTTCAAATGAAACTCTTTCAATTTCGTATATAGTATCAGTTGTAATTTTAAAACTTTGTTTCTTTCCTACTGTAAATGTGAGGCAAGAGCAGGGTATTTTTTTGTAATTTTATTTTGGCTTTCATCTGGCAGTTTACTAGTGTCTGTAACTTAGGGTATTTTAAAATCCATAGATTTCAGCTACTTATATTAAATTGACTTTGCCACTTGGGTCAAGGTTTCTTTTCCATCGCTATTTTCCCATGACTTCTTGGAGTAATTGTTCTGCTAGCAAGGTAAATGTGTATCAGACATACAAATGTTCATTGGACAAAAATATCTGCCCCAGCTGCATAATCTGCTAAAAAGTTGTGGAAAATGCCAGCCAGAGGACAGCCCAAAGCCTGGGCAGCTCCTGCATCCTTCAGGACCAGCGGGAAGGGATTTGCTGTCTCAGAGGTGCCCGTTCAGTCATCAGAACCTATGAGTTCTCCCTGAGCATTCTTCTTTTCTTGGCAGTGGGCTTGTGATGGAGCTTAGAAAGGAGAGCTGTCACCCCGCACAAAAGACTCTCTGCTCATGAGTTTGAAAGATGAACTAGACTCAAGTTGTATTCCGAGAGCTTAAAAAAATAGGAGAAGGGACAATCACATCTTCCTCAGGCTGCTAAGGAGCACACTCTGCAAACCACGTGAACTCCTCACTTCTGTGGGAGCACCTGGCAGCAGCGTCTGGGAACAGAACATACAGAGAGCAAAAGGGATGCCACTCTCCAAGTTAATTGTGCTGCACCTGAAGAATCAGCAGTCTGGCCTTTAGAAAAGGGGAAAATATTGGAATAGAAGTCTGCCTTCTTTGCTTTTGCCGTGAGAGAGGAAAGGGAAGGCATCTCCTGCCCAAGACAGCTCTTGCTGAATGCTGCTCTGCTAATTGGCGTGACCCTGCTGTGTCTGTGCTGCTGCACGGCGTGTGCTGGGACCTGGGGGGACGTTGCCTTTTGGAAAAGCTGTGCACAAGAGAGGGAACGCGGTCTCTTCTGCCTCTCTAGGATGTGTTGGAATAAATATGTTGTTTTGAAAGGGTTTTTCCTCATGTTTTTCAGATGAGCAACTCTCCTGAGCTTTGTGCTTTTTATTACATAACATTTAAGGTTTTTTTTAAGTTCTGGGCACGACCACGAGTTTTTATTTTGCATGCATAAAGTATTTGCTGCATGTAGCCACGTAAAAATGGATAAGTTTCCCTTTATTCTAGCTCTGTAACACCTCTAATCCCCCCCAGATTGTTTGGGAGCCTTAACTTTGCAGTGCTTTGAGTAGAAAATCTGTTCTTTAATACTTAAAGAATTCAAAGTCATTCGAATTTTCTGTGTATAACATTTCTGAAGAAGTATTGGCACAAACTGTGGAAGCTGTTAGGCTTTGGAACTTGCATTCAAATTACTCATTTTCTCTGCTTTATTTCTTCTTTCACTTCATAATTAAGGGCTGGTGGACAAAGCAAACTCGGGGCTGGAGGGCCTGCTTTGGAATCTGACAAAAAGGCAGTCACTTAGAGAGTATGTCTTTTTGGGGGAGAAAAAAGAAGTGCATGAACTGAAGAAACAATTTTAGGTGCTGTGGCTTATTTTGTTGTTTGCCTCTGCAGGCCAGTCAGTTGTGGCATTTCCATGCACCACCTTCTGTGATTTCATATCTTACGTGTGTAAATAAGTTTATAGTTTCATAGAAAACAGTTATTGAGGGATCCGTTTCTAGTATTTGTGGAAGTTAAGCTGTAAAATTGTTGTCAATAATCCAAGAGGACTCTCTGTAAATATCATTGGCCATGAAGATTTGGACAAATGTGATCATTCTACAGCATGTTGCTCTGAAATCTACAGCTTAAAAAATATTTCTACCTCAAAATCAACTTCTTAGTGTTATTGGGGAGGGGGGGGAAATGTACAGACTTCCATTCAGAGGAGACATTTTTTGTTTTCATCCTGAGAATGGTGTGTGTCTTTGCTCAGATTTATCTTACATTTGTTTGAAGTGACTGTTAATGCTGGCAGGCATTAACAGTCTGTAGTGTAACACAGATGCAGTGTTGAATCTTCTGCTATCTTCATGTTTTGGGAAGAGTCCATTTTTATCTTCAGAGTAGTACAGTGGAAGGTAGGGGTGATTTTAAACCGTTTCACTGTCTGGAGAGTGTGACCAAAGTGCTCATCTTTCCAGAAATTTGCTGTGACTTTGGTTTGCTAAAGTATTTTTTCCTGCAAAGTGTTGGTTGAGGAGACTTTTAATGAGCATTCCAGCTGCCTGTGTGTTGGAAGCAGAGAGGCAGCAGAGAGAAAAGAAATGGCTTTTAAACTCAACTCCTATCAAAACCCAGAACTCCATAATGTACTGATTTTACAAATAAGAGAACTAAAAGCTTGGCTTGCCTGAAGTCAATTATTCTAATGTTTAAAAGAGGGCCCAGAACGCTCTCATGGTCTTACTCACTTTGCTAACCCAGCCTTTTGAAAAGAGCCACAGTAAATATTTATTTAGTTGCCATAATAGAGTATGGGAATGTCTTCTAACCTCAGCAGTGAGGCTGCTGCTTCTAAAAGCTTCAAGTCTTGAGGTCGAATGTTAAAGATTTATGGCTTTACATCACAAACTGTATTTCCAAAGGCTTATCCTGGCACTGCTGTATTTTGTTTTTGTAGCTCTGTTGTATTGTCATCTTTCTTGAATAACTTGCTGTCAAAGCACACGCCAGGTCACGTGTTAGAGCCAGCCCAGAGCAGGCACACATTTTGCCAGTGAAATATTTCTCTCTGGGAGCTGCGAGAGCTGCCTTGCATATCAGGAGTTTGCAGTCCAACCTGCTGATGAGTATTTGCTTTGCTTATGGCCGAATACTTCATATCTGATTTGGGAGTCATCTTTGGAATTCATTCATGTATTGTTCAGCAATTGGGAAGACCTTGGGAAGTGGGATCATGCTTGGTTTATTACTCACTTTTCAGATTGTTTAATCGAGGTGCTCTTCTCCCATCTAAACACTGAAATTCTGGATTAAAACAGACTTTTGCTATTTTTAGAGCATGGAAGATCCTGCCTTTAAACTCCAAGTTGGAGACTAAATAAATACTTGAAAGTAAGGAAGCCTCATTTTTACAATTTTCCTCGTTGACCTCAGGGTTACATTTTCCATCATTTATGACAAGAGAGAAAGCAGTCTGCTTGCAAAACAGTAAAATGCATCCAAGTCTTTTGATATTGTCAGGCCATGACAAAAGCTTAATAAGATGAGAATGGTTGACAGAAGGACTTGAACCCTCAATATTTTTAACTCTTCTGTAAAATATACTGGAATCTGAAATGCGGCATAGTGTTCTCAACAAAAGGCTGACAGTGACAAAAACTTTAACAATGCAAACATTCTCACGTGTGGAGCTGAATCCATTGGAAAGAGCAGCCAGAAAAGCCAAGTGGAAATATTATTAAGTTGTCGTAAACATAGTAGCAATGATTGGTGTTAAAATAATGTTTTTGAATTAATTAGTGGTTTTTGTAATTTCTTTTGCACAGCAGTTTTCATGTGTGTACCCCAGTCTTATCTTAAAGCAAGAAAATGAGGCTCTTTCTGAGCTGGCTAATGCTTTATCGCAGAGATTTATTTCTTAATCTTCACTGGAGAATTTGAAGTACTGGCTGATTTTTAGCAGGCTGATTTAGTTCTTGTTTTTGTCGAGAATATACAAAATAGGACTGCTGTAATTAAAGCTTGGTGGTAGCTTCTGGCAATCTCGAGTTATTTGTGCAGTAGCATTGTTCTGAGGACACGATGCATTTTAGGGAGGGGAAATCAGAACAATGTGCTGATTTGCTTGTGTGGGCTAATATGACTCATTTAGAATCAACTCCTTTAAAAATTTAGGGTTTTTTTTAGGAAAAACTGACAGGCTAACCTCAGGTTTCAAATCAGTTTTAAATGGGAAGTCTCCCTTCGATCTGCAAGGCCCTAGCAATTCTCCACAGTTGGGGTCAGCAGTTTGCAAACACTGCCTGGACCAATGATCTGTGAAATCAATCTTTGAGTCTTCCTGCTGCTGCCTTTGAACAGTTTCATTGATGGCAAAATAGGAATGACTCAGGCTTTGGGGCGTGATGGTAAAAATTCTAAAGCTTAAAACATACAGAAGACAAAATGTTGATGCTTGGGAAGTTTCTTTACCTTTGGAATGAGAGAGTGTTTTGGTCCTGAGATTTTCTGGAGATATGTCACAAGATCCTGAACAGAATTACTTTGGTACCGTGTTGCTGTTGCATAAATATATTGGAGACTTTTTGACCAACCTTCAAATTGAAACTATGCTATGAATGAGTCAGCTGGCTGGCTGCTTGCATGTCAAAGCTAACTTTTTATGGTTTCAGATACTTAATGGCTTTTATTCAGTGAATGAATAATATGGATTAATTTATATGCAACACTTCCTAGTCAGAGAGAAGGCAGCAGTTTTAAAGCCCAGCGAAGCAGTGGTTGTAGATTCCACACAATCTGCTGCTCTTGTTGAAGACAGTTGTGGAAAGCTGAACTGCCCTGGTTCCTTCACCTCCAGCTCGGTGCCTCCTGTCTGTTAGTCACACATGCTTTCTGTTGTGGCTCCAAGCATCTGTGACAACCGTCTTATTGTCCCACCCAGTGCCGAGTGGCTTTTCATATAAAGTCATTTTTTTCCAAAGCAATTGTTTTGAGTGGAGGTCCCTGTGTGCTGACTCCAGCTAGCATGCTCGCTCTGGCAGTGGATTTGGGTTATCCCTCCGAAGGGTTGGCCCTCTCTCATCTTTTGCACTTGTATTTTCTTTACTCTTTCTTTCAGCACAGCTTATCTATAAAATCCCGTGTATTCCAGCTTGCAGGATTCCCCTCAGTGTAGGTGAAAACAGAAGTGTTAGTGGTGCCAAGTTGCTGGAACGTGTGGCAGAGCCTGGCGTCCTTGGCCGATGCTTTGGGCCTGGCGAGGCTCGGGCTGGGACAGAGCGAGAGCAGCTGCTGGAAGTGTCCCAGCTCGGGGCCCTGGCCATACAAGGAGCCCAGGTACAAAGCTGGTCTGCGTGATCCCTGTGTTCCATGTGGGTGAAAGTTCCTGGGGCTCTTTGTCTGGTGTCGGCCACGGGTGCCTTTCATCCCCGAGGTGCCTGCGAGCATCCCTCGGGAGGATGAGAGTGGTAGAAAGGAAGTGGAAAAGAGGGAAAGCAGACTTACTGAATATTTCAGCGGGCCTGTGCCAAATCGCATTTTGGGATTCATTTCTATTTTAAATACTACGGTGGCTGCCAAAGCTGGCAAACTGTGATCCCCTCTGGAGGGGGGAGGAGGCTTCGTGACTTCCCTGCCAGAGGAGGAACATCACTTCGTTTTCCTGTTGCTTTGTTTTCCCTTTTGTAGCGAACAAAGGAATTCTGTGAGAGAAAAGTAGAAAAAGCCATTTTTCAAAGCTTCTCCAGAAATTTTACAAAAGAAAGGGTTTGATTTACACTTGAAATGTGGTTTCCTGTCTTCTCTCGCGTCATTTGCATAGCTTTAAAAAATAGCTTGGTTTAACTTCATTTTATAGGAATGTATCCTTCCCTCTACTAGTGCTGGTGGAGGTATTGTTTCCTTGATTATTTCTATGTGAATATAAGCAAGAAGTGATCAAATTTAATCACCGAACAATTGGTCAGCTTTGCATAGAGAGAAACCGATTAGAATCACCAAGAAAACAGGCTGAACACAGAATAATATCTATGTTATTTAAATAACTAAATCCCAGAGTTTAGGAAGATGAGATGACTGAGCAGCAATAAAAAAAAGAAAAAGAAGAAACAGAGAGCCAAAAAATATCTGGATTTTCTTCCTGCCTTTGTCATGCCTCTCACTTGTAGCCTTGGAAACTGAGACAAAGAGGTTAAGAAACTTGCTCATTCTTAAAATGGAGATAAGAAACGGTGTACAGCTTATTTTAGTCTCGCTTATTCCTCTGCGAAGCGCAGCGAGGAGCGGTGCCGGGTTTCTAACGGGCTCTCTCTACCCCACGAGCATGTTTGTGGAGGAGCAGTGAACCCGTGGAGCTGTTTGCTGTGCGTACCTGTCGGCGATCCCCTGTTGCAACGTGTGGCTCTTTGCAGGTTCTCCATCCTCTCTCTCGGGGTGTGCGGGGTTCTGCTTGAAGGCTGGGCAGTTGTGGCATTTGGAGCAGGGTGCCCAGTGGCCCACAGCTTTTCAAACGAGCTCTCATTTCCCCTGCAGGTGTCTAAAGCAGGGATTCGAGATGGTGGCATCAAAACACGGAAAGGTTCTTGGCAAATCGATCAACTGTGAAATAGTTACGAGCTCTTCTTTTTTTAAATCTGAGAGTGGCACTTTTGAAGTTCAGGTCTATTCCTAGGGCTTTTGTTTTATAGGCTCTGTGGACTTTCACATGCTGTTTATATTAATGCAGCTCATTTGTAGGCAGTGCAGACACTTTTAGGAATTGTAAGACTGTGGAGACATTTAATGGCTGGGGATAAATTGCACAGCTGTGGACACTATTTATACTTTCCTGTATAGAAAAGAGTCTGTATCATGAAATAAGCATAGCTCAACGTTGTGAGTTATTTTTCATGCTTTTTCTTTTCTCTCTTTTTTTTCTTTTTAATCTTGGAGAGGGCTTGCCAGCTCTTGGGTTTACATGTTAAAAAGCGGTACCATGTTCATATCCTAAGAAGATAAAGTTCATGCTTTACCCGTTAAGAGAATAGATATTGAAGAAAGGAGAGAGAAGTTAAAATGTTTTAAAATCTTAATCCAGGATTTCTAGAAACACTGCATAAAATTTCTGGGGTGAGAGTAGTTCCTAAATATGCAAAGGGAAATAAAATATGATTGAAAATAACCAGGACTTGATAGAAGGCAAAGTGAACAGTAACCCATGGAACAGGGTTTACAGGTTAAGGATCTGACACCTCTGCAAAGCACACATCCCTTCCTAAAGAAAGAAATGTCCAAGGCCACAGCTTTCAGAAAAAGAGCAATTTAAAGCGAGTTCCAACTTACTAAAATTTGTAAGGAGAAATAATTATAACTTTAATAATTAGATCTCAACTAAAGAACACAGAGAGCAAACTGTTTGTTCCTTGTAGATGTGTTAATGATGGGCATCTTTAGAAGTCAACTTTAAAGGATAAAAGGACAAACACAATTATAGGATGTGTAAAATGGAAATTAGGCACTGAGACAGAAACTGAATTGCTTCAAAGATAAGAGGCTAGGATAAATTAAGAACTAGGAGATAACATCTTCGAAGTATTGGAATCTAATATCTTTGACAATTACTTTGAAAAAAGTTTGCTGAAAGAAACCATAGTGTATATAGTTCTGGGCTCCTATTTTTATATCTTGCACACGGACTGTGGCTAATTTCAAGTTGTCCCCGTATTTTATATCTGCAAGGTTTCATAAAATAATTCTGCTATGTAAAATACCTTTGAGTTGCTTCTACATCCTCTAGAGATTTAGTTGCAGCACTGTAGTTTGTTCCCCTTTTTCCCTTAATGCTCTAAAATCCACAGGCTTGTTCTGTCTCAGATTGCTGTCTGTTATGGGAACCAGGGGATAGGGTTAGTGGGTGAATTATGAAGTAATTTGATCAAGGGCTCGGGAGATAGGATCTTTCTTCTCTTTTCTTCCCTTGTAATGTCAACACTGTGGTTTTTAGAAAATAATGACTTGCACGTATGCTCTGAAATTCCAACTTTGGCTCTGACTTGTCCTAAGCTGTTACTGCTTTGTTGGGATCGATCTGATTTGACAGCTCTCGTCCCTCTAAGAAACTGATTTCCAAATTATGTATTACAAAAGATAAAGCTTGAACTAATAAGATGAATAACTTAATGACATCAAAGAGAAAATGGAATGGGGCAGAGCTGAGAGCCTGGAACACTGATGTGTTCCCAAAATATTTCCTGTGGATGAGTTCTGCTGACCACTGTGTGTGTTTCATTGCCACTGCTATTTCTGAAAATGAGGCTATGTGCTTACCAAAAAAGTGAAATTTGGTTAACAAAGTTTTTTTTCAGAATATTTCATACTGGGATTATTTTATTTGAGATTCAGAAACTGATGAAATCCTTCAATCTGCCAGCCACGTTCCTGCAGTTCTGTTCAGCGCTCTGTTGATAAGGACTGATAAATTCTTTCTGGGTCAAGTTGGAATCCATCAAAGGGCCATTGTCCCTCACCCGCCAGTCATCCCTCAGCTACAGGTTACTGCTCCTGCCTTCATGGTGCAGGACAGAGCTGCAATACCTCATACGTGATTTCAGTAGAGTGAGCAGGATTCGTTTACTTAGGGATTTAAACATCTTAAATCTAAGTTGCTTTCCTTTGCTCACTGCAGTGAGCTTGCACAGGCATTCTCCATATCCTCGCTTGAGAGACAGCAGCTTGATAAATCACTCCATCTGACAAGAGCAAGGTTTGACTTCTTGGCTGATACCTTCAGCCCACTCACAAGTGAGGTGCGTTTTTTTCCATCCTTCAGATGCCTGGTTATGTGAGATAAGAATACGTATGGTAGAATCTGTCGGCTCCCCTCTTTAGGACAGAAGTTGTTAGGCTGAGGGAGCTGGCTGAGGGGACAGAGCCTCTGCTGAGTGACCCCAGGAGGGAGCGCGGGGCCATCCTTTGGGGAGGATCACTTCAGACTGCTGCCTTCACTTGGATGGCACTTTCAGGAGAGGCTTCTCTGGAACACATGGATGAGGTGATACACGTGTGTCTCTTTCTTTAGCTTTTTCCCCTCTGTGTGTTTCAGTCCGAGGATGGGAGGTCAGGGCAGATCTCTGGCTGGCTCGGCCTGACGGGGCCCTGCCCTGGAACACCCACATCCCATGATCCTTCCAAAACTGCCCAGTGCTCAGTGATTTGTGATTCCAGGCTGAAAAGCCCCGCTGCTGCTGTAGACTTCTTGAAAGTGAGACGAGCAAATATTTTTCTTACTGCTGCCGTGTTAGAGAAGCAGAGTATGAAGTGTGCTGCAAACGGAGCTCGTGACTTGACAGCAGCAGCTCCTTGAGCCTCGGTGTCCTTCAGACACGGGAGCTGTGGCAGCTCTCAGCACAGGAGCAGGGCTTCTGCTTCCTGGGGTGGCAGAGGAGAGGAGGAGATGCACCAATGCCACCCTACAAGGTAAATAATTTCCCTTTGGATGTCTTTTATTACATGAATTGTCAGCATTGCCCGGGTGGCTGTGCACAAATACAGCAACAGGATAACGCAGCTGTACCTGTGAGGGTCGGTGTTATCACACTGCAGTCTGGGCAGCTCTGGCATGCAGAGCCTTTCGTGACGAGCTCCTGGTTCTTGATTTCCTTGCTCTGATGCAGAATATTTGCTTCAGACTCGTAGGTTTTTAAAACACGGGAGGTTTTGATTGAATATATAGAATTTTCACTTGGTGAAAAGACTGTAATGCCAAGTGTTCAACAATTGAAAGCCTGCACTGAGTGAGAGAATTTCATGAAACTTGGAAATTGCTAGCAAAGGAAGGGACATCACCTCATACTACATTGGTTTCCCAACCTCAAGGAAGTTGGCTGTGATGTAGCACCAGTTAAATGCAGACTGCAGCATTTCAAATGGGCTGGGCAGTCAGACTTCTACATTCTGAAAGCTCATCAAAGGTTTTACAGATCAGTTGGCTTGTAAGAATACCTGATCCATCTCTCTGGAGGAAAAAATAACTTGGATGTGTTTGGGAGAAAATAAGTTCTTCATAAAAATGTTTCTTCATGACCTTTTATTAAATTAAGGAAAATAGAAATAATAGTTCTGAAGAGGTTTTTTTTAAATGGGAATTTTTAGAGGAATTTGAATTAAGAAAGGCTATCACTAGTTGCATGAAGTGTAACTAAACATTTATGGTACTGCAAAATCATACTTTCCATGTGCCTACATAAAACCAAGCCTTCTTTTTGTGTTCCTCTTGTTTCTGTTCTGAGATTTGGGGTCAGGGGTAAATGAATGACTCTCATGTGTGTCCAAGCTCTTAAGCTCTGTTTTACCCTCTTCCTGTTGTGCAATCTGTTTTCCCAGGAGTTTCAGTCACACAGTGGAGTAATGCACTCACTCCCTGAACTTGGGTTAGCTGGGACTCTTGGGGTATTTCATGACTCCCTTCTGGAAGCTGCCTGTGCTGTGATCACGTACAGTCCATCAGTATTCCTTGGAATCCCCAGTATCCAGAAAAGCCCCCAGTGCAAGAATCATTCTGATTGTGTTCTGAAGAACATATCATGGGGAAAAAAAACCCCATATTTTTCTCTAGAAAGATTGTGTAGGCGTTTAATACCATCTCAGCTTGATGATGTTCATAGGGAAAAATGTTAAAGCTGCATATCTGAAGGAATGGGGATCTATACTTGGGTTATTACACTAATAGTTGCCCTTAGGCTGCCAGACTGGCTAAATCTAGCTCAGGAGCCAAGCCTTTCACCACAGCTTGATAATCCCACTGTGGTGGGTTCCACCTGGGAATGAAAACCCTGCTGAAGTCCAACCAGCCTTTTTACCTGTGTCTAGAAGTAATAAATTATGTCAGGAGTTAGACATAGATTAAGAAGAGCTTCAGTGCATTATATAGTCTGAAGAATCCATAAAAGTCAATGTTGCAAGATGGCAGTAAAACTCCCTTACTGCCTTCATGCTGAGCTCCTGCAAGCAGATGCAAAAATCAAAGAGGAGGATTGTTTTTGTGGCACCTGACTGTTGCCACGAGATTTTGGGTTGCCATCAGAAAGGTAATTTTGCTAAATGGCTGTGATCAGCTACCAATTGAGACATAAGAGAAGTGCTGCATTAAAATAGCATTCCATCAGTTCCCGTGCACCTCCCGTCTTTTATCCCAAGGAGCTGTTTAGCTGCCAGAGCTCAGAAGCAAAAAAGCTGGGCCTTTCAAGGTTAGAGCTCGTCATGCTTGGATAACGCAATTCAGAAGAGCCTAAACACAACAAATCAAAATCTGTGAAACGATGCATGGCTTCACACTTCTGTAATTTTGAAGAAGTACATATAGATTTCCATTCTTCCATTCTAAAGAGCTCTTGAAGTATGTCAAGTATTTATAGCTTTGGATGTCTCACTTGTGCATGCGAGAGTTAATGACTCACACCTTTCCCAAACAATTGAAGTGCTTCCTGAGTAGCAGAGAAAACATTCCCTCCTCTGCTCCAGTACTGAGTCACATTCTGATTCACATTTGTTTGTTGTCCTGTGGCAAACGCCATTTGCCATGTTTACTCCTAAGTCTTAATTACCCTGCAGCAGTACTTTTCTCTTTATAGGTCTTATTTCCTTTCCTTCTCTCAGCTGTAGCATGAGACGGCACCTAAATTAATCCAAAAATCATGGCTTCATTCTTCCTCCCATCTTTCCTCTTCTCCCCAGCTGCCTCTGCTTCTTTCCCTGCCACCAGCACCTGTGGGCCCTTCACTGAGCTTGAGTGAACTTGTTAAAGCAGCAGAGTTGCTCCGTGGAGAAAAGAGGGTTTAGCACTAAGTTTGCAGTTCAGATTGGCTCAGTGATGAGGCTCGTAGACATCAGGACCAGCACACAGGAGGGAGCCACACTGGCACCAGGAACATGGCAAAGGAGAGCGACCTGTGCAATATCTCTGTATTGAACACAATTAAATTAATAAAATTCTTCATTCTGCGTAACCATAGCTTTTGTTAAAGATTTATGTTGCTTCTTGCCCCTGAAAGAGCTTATCCTGAGGCGTGTGAGAAGGAAATGGAGCACTGTCTGGGGCCAGAAAAGAAGGGAATGGCTCTGGGATCCCTCCCCATGTAAGAGCTCCTGCAAGCAGATGCACTCGGCTCAGAGCAGTGTTGTGGCCATTTCAGAGAGCTGCTTGCACCTCCTCTCCTGTCTCTTGGTTAGCTCGTGTACTCATGTCCAGAAATGGATATTAGGAAAAATGGGCATGAGGCGAGTGCTTATTTAGCTGAGTTTCTGTTTACCCAGATGAGTCCAACCTGTGGCCATGCAGAAGGATGTCAGCATCACCAGGATTGAGTTATGTCAGCCTTTTTTTTTACAGCCCCTTGGCCATATTGCATTCCATCTGCTTATCACAAATCTGTTGCTCTCTCATTTGTGCAGAAAACAGGTTCATGAGGCTGTACTGGAATGCAGGCCATGGGAACCTTGTGGGCTTAGCACCTGGAGTGGGAAGGTGCCTGTGGAGCAGCAGATGTGCAGAACAACAGCAGCAAGACTTGGGAGAGCTGGATGGGGAGGTGACAATGTTCAGAGTCGGGCTTGTCGCAAAAGAAAATACTCATTACCCATACTCTCACATTGTGTACATTTCTGATGTTTTTATTTGAAAAAGTTGGAGATATAGCCAGTAACCGGTTGTTGAAAAATGCAATGAAACATTTATGGGCTAAACATAGCCTATAGGATGTGGTTAAAATAAAGTTATTTGTAGGACTTGGGCTTTGTGACGCAGCATGCTTTGAATTTCGAGTCCTGTGAGCTGCTGTAAAGGCTATCTGCACTTTGCAGAAGAATCTCTAGCAGCTAGATCAGATCTCTCCAAGATGGTCAGTCTTCTTTGCATGGTTACCCAAGCACCCTTCATTCTCTTCATTCCTCTGCCCTTTATGCTTCTGCCTGCTTTTCTTCCTCCCTCTTACATGCTTGACTGCATTTATATTTCCCTCCGTGTCTCTCTGCTTTTTAAATGTACCAGTGGCACTTGTTCTCCCACTGCCAAACAATGCAGATTTGCTTCCCCTTCTGTTAATTTTTGCTGTTGACCAATTACCTTGCTTGTTTAACAGGTAATCAATATTTACTCATGAGAGTTTAGCGGAGCAATTTAGCAAAAACACTGGTAGGAAACCAGCAATCGTCCTCTGCCCAAATAAACTAATATATAAACCCCAAGCTTCCCCTCCACATCCCACGCAAATGCCTATCTTCACACACAAATAAAAATATTTGAAATGTTATGAGATTCCTGTGGGTTCTTTAAATGGAGTGACCTTCTCTTGCAATCCCAGGTTTTAAAATAATAATCGTTGGAAAGCCCAGGTGCTTTCCCTGAACAGTTCTCTAACCAGACCACACAGCTGGCAGTCTGTGCGCTGTGAGGACAGGGCAGGCTTGTGCTGGAACCGAGTTAGGGAAATCTGGAGCGAGGGCATCCACGGACCAGATGGATTAGGAGAATCACAACTGGAAGCTTTCTTTCTGTCATCCTTCTCTGCAGCATTTGAAGAAGAAATTGAACTAATAGCCCTCATACCTCGAAGCTGTGCCTTCAGGGAGCCATTATGTTCACTCGTCTTTGCACAGAGGAGAAATTTATTTTATAATCAAGTGTTGTTAATGCACGGAAGAACATCTGCTTTTTAATGCTGGGAAACGAGCGGAATTTGTCTTCTGAGTATATTGCAAGTGGTGCTGCAGTTCTGGATAAAGAACTTTTGTTCAGGTTTTGGGAGTTTCAAATAATTCAGAATTTTGGAGGAGTTTTGTCTTCATGGAATTTGAAGTACAACAGAAAAGATTTCTTTATGTTTAGAAACTTAGAAAACTGCTTCTTGGGGTGCCTTTGACTTGTTCCCCTCTGCTGTCCACCAAAAAAAGTGAAACATGTCAAGCTGTCATCCGTGTACTGAAAACCACTCTTTCTCCCAGGTTGCATTGTCCATCAGATGATTTTGGTTATCTTTGTAGTCTTGGTAATGGTTGGTTGTAACAAGGGAGGCTGTAACTTGTTGCAGGATCTGGCTGGGCTTGTTGGGTTTGCATTCTCAGTGAAAAGCAGAATAAAAAGCCTTTCTGCTTTGCCACCAGGTTCTCTTAGGAGGAGTTTTGTCTCCAGAACATTTTGGCAGGATTATTTAGTGATTTCATTCTGATGTGTCCACAAATAAATTTGGCTAGGATTGCAAAATTTGTTTGCATAATGTATTGCAGCAGTTGTATTTTGGTAACTTGCTATTCTTTTTCTTCTATTTCTTGGTTCTTAGATATGAATAGAAATGGATTGTTCTTTACCCATATATTGGGAAATTCAGTTTTCACCTGCCTCCGGGTGCTAAATTGTCCTTTTCCAGCAAGTTTAGCTTAGCTAGTATGGGAGATGGACTCAGAGAATCTCTTACTGTAATAACTCAGTCCAAACTCAGAGCCACATAAAAAAACCCAATCTGGAATCCTGTGTCTGGTGGTGACTGCATCCCTTTAGTGAGAGGCCCGGGGGAAAAGGGACAAGATCTCTCCCCAAAAGAAGAAAGTTCCTTTAGGGGCTAGCTGCTGGTTTTTGGATTTTGTTCAGAGAACTAATGAAATTGGATCTTCAAAACTGAAAGCAAGTTATTAATGTAGATTCAAGAGACAAGCGGTTGCCAGTCTAAGAAAATTACTTTAATTTTTCTATTCATGGTGGAAAAAAAAAAACCCAAACAAAGCTGAAGTGATCAGTTTAAAACAGTGTGAGCATTTTTTCCTGTGACTTTCATTCTGTATGGGTAGGAGGGAGGAATTAATGAGGTAATTCTGTCAGAACTTTTTAATTATGTGATCTGCCAATTAACCAATTATTCTTCTACAGATTGATTATATTCTAAATAAGCTGTGGTGATTGAAAACATACCCCAACTTCTTTTGAAATCTTGGAACAATTGTTGCAAGAAATGTGTCCTTTGCTCCAAACTACCTAATGAACTTGATGGCGTTTGGTAGCCACCTGCCAAATGTAGATAAATATTTTATAGTTATGGATCAGTAATCCAATCCATTCTACAGTAATGGATCTGGTATCTGCTCAGCTGGAGCTTTTATGCTGCTGATTATCCTTTTGGGACTCAGGGAAAAATGGAAGCACTTGAGGTCAGTGGAAAATTTTCAGAGTCAGGGTGGAAAAATTAGATTTATGGTGGAAATACAAGTCTGTTCATGTTTGGAAAAGGTGGATAAACGTTTTTGAAGTGAAAAGTGTCAGTTTTATGACCAAAACACATTAATTGTCCCGAGCCACTTTACACTGTTTTCCCCTTTTTTCTTCAAAGGAGTTGAAATATATTTTCCTTGAACCTGTTAACTTTGGATTGTTTTGTGGGGTGGTATCACTTTGTGTAAGCACAACACTGGAAAAAAAGTTGTGGAATATCTAATTTCCCTGAAAAAATGTTTGTACTCTTCTCAATCTAGGGCAGAAAACGACTTCTTGGAAAACTGGGGTTTGTGGGGTTTTTTTAACCCTCTCTGAGTGCAGGAGAGAGCTGAGTTTCCAGTACCCTCTCCCTGTGGTTCCTCATTTTCCTGTCCTGGTCTGTTCCATCACCACCATCCCCTTGTCACACCCAGTGCATCCCTCAGTGGCCTTTTTGTCACCTCTGCCAAGGACAGAATTGGAACTTTCAAGCCTTCCTCAGCAGTCTTTGTTTGTTAGATGGTACTTCTCCCCACCCCAAAACAAAATTTGCAGATTTTAAGACACAGTAGTTCTAATGCTTCTTTTTTTTTGGCTGGAAGTTGTTAAGGGAGGATATGGAGCAATAAATTTCATTTTCTTAAAATACCAATATGAACATTCAATTTATAGGAAATTACCTAAGAATTAGCAGAATTCTGGAAGAGCATTTCTCTCTAAATGTGTTTCCATGATCAGAAATAACTTCCATTTCCTACCATGTCAGGGTTTAATTTTTTGGTTGGGTTTTTTTGGTTTTGGTTGTTTTTTGTTTTTTTTAAGAGTTGCCTCTTGTATATAATCTTGAACTGAACTAATATGAAAAGCATGAAGCTGAATCTCCCAATCTGGCTGGAGTTTTTCTGGGTGGGGGATTAGTTTGCAGCCCGATTAGGTAGCACATCTATCAGGCTGATTACACAACCCACAAACACTTCCATCAGCTCCAGCTGCCAGGGAAGTGCAGGGATGCTCCCTCCGACCTAAAGTGCAGATTTTTATCTTCTTACACAGACTGTAAATCCGAACCTTAAGAAATGTTTTGTTAACATGCAGCTGGGCTGGGGATGGCTCAGCTGCTTCTTTACACTCTAAAGAGGGGAAAAAAAAAGCTCCAGTAGCTTTGCTTTAAACGTTGTTGTGGAGGGAGTGATCAATCATTTTGTGAGTGAACTTACTACTGAATAAATTTGGATGTTTTGGAGCAGAATACCCTGTAAACACATCTTATGCCTTACCAAAGTAAAAAAAGGTTCTTCTTCATAAAGTCTGGTACGCTGCTGTATTCATACATACTGCATCAGTTTTACCTAGTTTTTAGCTTCGGATTAAAAGTTTGAGACAGATATTTAGACTTGTAAAATACTGGAATTAGAGGTGCAGTGTGACACAGCAGCTGAAATGTGGTGGATTAAATTGTGATTTTATTTTCAAGCTTCCTTTTTTTTTTTTTTTAAACTAAAATAATTAAACCTTAAGATCTCATCTGTCATTCCAGATTCTTCACTTCCATTTCAGTTGGTTTTCCAGGTTCATTTTTGGAGGATGCATCTCAGAGGGCATGGGGCGGGAGGTGACAAGGTGGTGGTGGTGACTTTCCAAGAGCTGTGAGTCTGTCTCCTGGTTTGTAAATCTTCAGGATCAATTTTTAAAAACTGCACCAGTCTCTGTTCTTCTTTCCTCAGGAAAGCACTGCTGGGGCTGGACTGGCACAGCGTGCTCTTGGCTCAGCTCCTTTCTCTGCTTGGCATTTCCTCCAGCCCAGGCGTGCTCCAGGCCCAGCACCCAGAAGAGCTGAGCTGATAAAGGTGCTGAGCACTTGCTCCACCAGGCAGGGCAGGGCTGTGTGCTCTCTGCTGAGTGGCTGAGAAAAAAATGTTCACCTTGAGAGATTATGTCCCTTTGGTTCTCAGTTCCTTACTTCTTGTTCCCTGTGCAATGAACCTGTTTAATTTCCATGTGTTGGGCACTGTCTTGTCCTGTTGAATGTCAGTCTCTTTTTCACTGGAGATTATTGCAAAGATGTTTTTTAAGTTTTTAGCTTACAACAGGCAGTTAATCTCATTTTAGTAATACTGTTTGTATTCTCCAGCCTCTTGGAGAAAAGGTTTCTCACGAGTCTTGGGTGGATGATAAAGCAGTGATAATGAATAGTTTGCTTTCATGGACCTAACTGAGAAATTTTGCCCTCTGACATCCAGTACATTTTACCCTGTAGCAGTTGCTCTTCAAGATCATTTATTTTTTTCCTTGTTTGAGACAGACTTTTGGTGAGAAGTGTCCTGTGGACCACATCCACACACAATCTGCATTGCCATCAGCTGCCATCCTTCTCATCCAGCAAGTCACACTTGAAGGAGCTCATTTGAGATAATATCTAACGCAGAGAATCCCCAGCCTGTGCTCAGCTTGGAGCTTTGAACGCAGTAATTACACACATGTTTAGCCTCTCACATGCACTAGGAAAGGAGAAGATCAAAACTGAGAAAGCAAGCAAATGGAAACCAAGCATCCTTCTCAGGTAAAATCCTTCTAAAATGTTCATACTGCAGGAATTGGTGTTCAAATTGTGCAAATTGCATCTCCACAGAGAAATAAGTGACCGCTGTATGGAGGGGCAGGGGTTCCAACAAAGCATTCGTAGCTTATTTAAAATCTCCTCTGCAGAGGGTAGAAGTTTTATGTTTCAGGAAGATTTTTTTGGTTGTTGGCTGCTGCAGTGCTTCTCGTTCTTACCCTGAAAGTCCAAAGAAAATGATGCTCAGTTGTGACAGTGCAGCCCAGTTTTTTTTTAAGGATGCCCTGCTTAAGGGAATATTCATAGGGCTTAATAATGTATTATTCAGCTTTAAGGTTTATTTGTGGTGATTTGAATTCAGGAAATGGCATTGTTATGCAAGAACTGGAGCAGCTAAAAGGAAAGGAGATTAATATGCTAAGATGTGGAAGGGGAAGCTGGGGTTGAAGGATTATGTTAGCTCTGGCACCGATATTCATATTTAACTATGAAACTTTCTCCAAAACTTATCTTTCTTCAGAGCTGAATTGGGATTCAGGATCAAAAATGTGTTAGTGATGCACAGAAGCTGGAGATGCTTCTAATCTTTGTGCAGAACTTTTCCCACTGATTGAGGAGATCTGGGCATGCTTCACTGTAGGCATTTCTTTCCAGGGACTCATTAAAATGAATGCACAAGTAGCATCAGATCTTTTTTTTTGGTTTTTTTTTTTTCAACTATGTTATTAACAAAATGGAAAGGTGGAGTGATTAAGCCATGAAACTGTAACTGTCCCTTGGGAACAGTTCAACAATTGTGCTTCAGAATGTTTCCTATTTGAATTCAGTGCTTACTTCAACAGAGGAGAGAGGCAGCAGTACAGAGATGAGCTTGTGTGTGTCTACAGATTGACAGACTGGCATTTGCAGAGGAGTTTACATTGTGTTGTATTTAAAATGGAGAATTTGACATCAGATTTTTTTATATCAAGTTGGTGTATGCTTTATATATTTAATTTTGTTGCCGTGTACAGTAATGCCAAATCATAAAAATAGAAAATTTCAAATTTCTGTTAGGCCTCATGCCATAAACTATGTCACAAGAACACCATTCCAAATTCCAGTATTAAAAATTTGGTATCTCACAAATTGCTTTCTTTTACTGCTGAGAAAAGCACAGCATTGCAGCTCTGATGTTATGTTGGTTTTTCATGGGGAGAGAAAATCTCTTTGAGCAGAGAAATGAGCTATAAAGGAGTAAGATTAGAGAAAATTAATCTATAGCAATGAAGCAGCCTAAACTCCTCAGGGAATGCATACCTTTTCCTGTTCAAAAAAAA
>VWZN01006624.1:58920-74641 GCA_013396955.1 Regulus satrapa | reverse complement strand
CCTGTTAAAAAAAAAAAAAAAAAATTAAATCTCTGCCATTTCAGAAAGGAAAATAAAGATTGTCAACGACTTAATGAATTATCTAATAAAAAGTTTGTATTGGAAGCTCCTGACCTGAAGGCCAGCTGAAAGAGCAATTTGTCCATGTAATCTTTCTTACCTGCCCGTAGGAAAACCTGGGGCTGTCCAGGCAAAACGGATGTCCTGTGCTCTGTGTGGCCCTTGGAAGGTGATGTGTCCGTGCTGTTACGCTCAGGACAACCAATGTGCACTGGGAGCTTCATTTCCCTCTGCAGCTGGACCGAGAGGGGGGATTCTGGCATCCTCAGCAGGGCCCATCCTGGAGGGGGGCTGAAAGCTCCGTGCCCTTTGTAATTCATCCAGCAGCCTCCAAAACACCCGAGCTGTCAAGCTGAGCTTGAGTTTTGTGTGTGGTCTGCAGGCAAAATGTTCTGACCTGTTATGAATGAGAAAGTTGTTCTAAAAACTTTGAGTGCCTGAGGAGAGGAGTGTGTGTGAAAAATCAGGTTCCAACTGCAGAAATCCCTGCTGAGCAGTGTGCAGGCTGGGCAGGGGCACGCTGAGATACTCGGGTGCGTAATTACACCCTGCTCAAAATAAGTGTACGTGGTATGTGCACGTCTTGACTGCATATACCACAAAATACCTGGTGTTTATGGCCCTTCACTGTGTTAGGAAATGCCTCACAGGACTGTGTTGCCTTAAGATTTGAAATGAAAAACTTTATAATGGGATGTGCAAATAAAACTTAGTGAGGGCTGAGACTTTTAGGTGGAAACATCAAAACTTTGGGAAGTACTGATTTGGAAAATTCTGGATAACATTCACATGCACAAGTATGAATCTTTGAAGTGTTAACATAAATCTCTGACTTGCAGGTAGCAGATTTTAGTTCTGTGACAAAAAAAAATGGAGAAAGGCAGCACATCTTAGTAGCCTAATTAAAAAAAAAAAGGCATTTCTGGGCTAAACCTTTGGTAACTGTCATTCCAGGAAAAGCAACAATAATTTTCACTTGTTCAAACTTCTCTGCCATTAAAGAATAGTTCTCAATTTTCTGCTGTTCCTCCTTTAGAAGTGTTTGTTGCTTTTGGCAGGTGAGGACAGGAGAAAGCTCAGGATGGTTTGGTTATTTTGGAGGAGTCAGAGCTGTTCGAGAAGATAGGAATTTCTGTTTAGAATGGAAAACTGATCCTAATGGTCTCTTTGGAGACAGAATGGCCTTTCGAAAATTCTTTTACTTCTGGATATTAGAAAAGCAGTTTTCTGTGGAAGAAAGACATATTGGGACTGAACTATGGCACCACTGAACATGTGTCCAGATAAATCACAGCAGTTCCTGGTTCGAATTTTGATTAAAAGTAACCTTAGAGATCTCCTCCTGCTGGAAATGGCAGTGTCACTGTGGCAGGATTTGCTTTTCTACAGCGTTTTTATTTCCTCCACTGTTCAGCCTGGCCCATCTCAGGGTGTGACAGGCGGGTGCTGCCCCAGCTGAGCAGGAATTCTGGCAGGAGTCACCCTGCAGATCATCCCGAGCTGGAGCTTGTCCTTTCACAACGGGCATAATGTTTATTTAGCCAGAACTGTGTGGGTCAGGGAATGCTACTTCTAGGCTGAGCCATTGTTGTGTTGGTCTGGCAAGTTAATACACACAAATTTTTATTTTGAAGCATTTAAGTTTTTATATGTAATGAACTTGATGTAACCTCATGAAAGCCAGAAGAAAAACTGTTTGTTAATATGCCATCTTTTTATTTTCCTTCCATGCACATATGCTGCTAATATTTAATCTTCAGCATGTCCCAGATCATGCACTGAAATAATAATTTTACCCTATCAAATCACCTTTCCTTTTAAGATGGGGATTTTTTTTTTTAGTGCCTGGAATGAGTTGTTCTGAGTTTAATTAATTTCAGGCATTAAGGATACACTCTAATTGCAGGAGAAAGTTTGAAAAGATACCACCTTTTCCTCCTTTGTGCCCTGTTTCAAAGGAATATGCGGTACGAAACCTCAGTAAAAAACTGTCTTTACAGGGAGATACTTTCTATCAGCACTATTTATGGAATGTATGGTTATCCATTCCTTGTTTTTATTAATTCATGGTTCTTCTGTTTTATTTTAAGGGCTGGGTTTTTTTCTCCTTGTAGTTTAAAAATGTCAAACAGTTGGTTTTTAACTGCTTTTAGCCTATATTTTGTAGGTGGAAAGGAGAGTTCACTGGGCATGTGGAGAGGGAAGGGAAGATAAAGCAGCTCATCTACAACATCGGGAAAAAAATCCCTGGAAAAACCCCACCCGATCCGTGTAAATGAAGCAGGAAACAAGGTGGGGCACGGAAAGCTTCCCCTACACCTGCTCAGCAGAGCCAGGGAAGAACTCAGCACCTCCTCCTTTCCCACAGAGCACGACTGGGTGCTCCAGCCAGCTCCTCCAGCATTTAGATGATCTCCTTTAGGAGCACTTCAAAGCAGGCACAGGAATATGGTAACCGAGTGTGGGATCTGATACAGGAGGAGACGTAACTGGAGAGCTTTGTGCAGAGAGAAAAGCAGTTTTATAGCAGTAAGGTGAGTGTTTCTAGCAGGAGACACCACAAACACCAGGCAATTTGTGCTAGGGTTGTTTTTGTTGGTTTTCAGACACAAACTGCAGGGCTGGCGTTAGGAGTAGCCCAAACAGCATCATCATAATTCCTCCCCAGGTACTCCAGTCCCTGTGTAACAAATGCCTGGAAATGGGAATAGGGATCACCTGTTTGGCCAGGTGCAGAACTCAGTGTTTAGTCCCAAGACGAGACCCTGGGCTCTCTTTTCTCCACTCCTGATTCTGTGTTGTGCTGCCAAAGTGAGTATTTGATGTTGGATGTGATTTCTGTCCCTGGGCACACTTGACATTTGTGGAGGGCTGATATTTATTCTATGCAGAACCAGACTAGACTGGTGTTGTCTACTTAAAATAGCAAATTCAAAAGATTTTTGGCATTTGCCATATTGAATAATTTTCAGACCTTTTCAATCTCATTTCAGCAGTGCAAGTTTCTTAAGGTTCCTGATGTTGTGTCTCTAATAATGCAGGCTTTTAGAGATGGATGGTTCTTTGGCTGCCAGGGTATTACACAGAAGAACATTTGGAGAGTATTTATTGACTGATACATCCTAATGGCTTCTGAAACGCTGTATCTTGGTTTGGTCAGGAAATCTGAGTAGATATCACATTCTTTTTGTTGGTCTTTTGGGATAAGGTTAATGAGTCTTGTAAATTATTAAGGGCTATGCTCTCATCTTCCAGGCCTGATTTCTCTGAATAGGTGCTGTGTGCTAGAACTGCTCATTAGTAGGTGAACTGATGGCTGCCTGGATGTATTATTGATGATTTAGTGGGAATTTCCCTGTCTGGAAAAGGGTGGTAGGCTGGTAGAAATGCTTTGCACAGAAAGGTGATGTTAAAATGTTTGACATGGTGCATTTTATTTCTGAAGGTGTGTTTGGCCTCGTGCCACGGGTTCCCAGCACGAGAAGTTGCCTTGGGAAGCAGGTGGAATCCTGTCTTGCAGTTCTCTTGCTGTTCTTACAGACCCACTGGGTTTTTGTTACAACTTTGAAACAATCTGGAGTGTGTTCTTGTAAAAGCAATGCAGTTTTATTTAGCGTGTCTTCATAAATACGTTGCCGTTTCTGCTACTGTTTTACCACTCAAAAACGGGCTGTTAAACAAAGCTAAAGCAATGAAGCAGAAAAGATTCCTCGAGTTGAGTGTGGCTCCTGTGGTATCCTACCTATTATCAAAACCAGCTTCAAAGTGTTACTGCCAGCCATCAGGCAGGGAAAAGGGGCATTATCCTGCCTGAGCTCATAATCCTTGAAGTTTGAATCTGCTCTTAAAGATCTACTGAGACAAAATGTCATTGCTATGTATCCCATTAAGAGAATATATTACCGATAGATGTAGGATAATTTTTCCGCTAATGTACAGGTTTGGAATGTTTTAGGGACATAAATCAATCCCTTAAAATGAAGCCCAAAGCTCAGAATGCCCATTTCCTTTAAGACATGGCTCGTTCAGGATGATTAATAACTCTTAGTGGTACACCTCCACTTAGGCCTGTCTAAATCTGGACAGCCACAACTTTATCTTGTGACGTGTCCTCCGCCAGCCCCACTCCCTCTGGCACCTCGTGGTGGCCCTGGCCTGGTTTCCAGCTCGGCCACATCCTGCATCTGCTCTCTGGGACCATTGCAAGCACGGGAGGGGACAGAGGCCAGTGACAAGGGCAGGGCACTGCCAGCCCACCTTTAGATTGATTTAAGGGGTTGTAGATCCACACCCTTTTGAAGCATCAATTGTTTGGATTCTATTATCTTCAAGTTTCCACTGAGCCTGGAAGTTTCTAGTTGAAATTCATTTTAGATTAAGCAGAGAATTTGCAAAACAATAGGAGAGAGAAATATGGTAGGGTGAGTCATAAGCATGGGACCTTCCCCCACTGTCTGCTTAGACCTGCTGAGATCCCGAGGATTAGCTCACAGAGGAGCTGCAGTTTCCAGCATGCAATCGGCCACTATGTCCATTGTACTTTCAGTTTGCTGGAATAAAAGAACCAGATTAGTCATCAGAATTTAGGGTTAGCATAAAACTCGGTAGTTTATGACCACTTTTTTGAACAACACAGCTTAGATGCTGTGCTAAATGCTGTTATTTATTCGATGTTTATTGGTTTGATGTGTTGACAGAGAGGCTGTAAGTGTCTAATGGATGTGGGGCATTCGGGTTGGTCTGTCTCTATATTTATCATCGTGCAGCTCAGCAGTCAAACATCTTCTGCAAAGCTGACAGATTGTCATGATGTGCAAATGTCTCGTTGGAGTCCCTTTAATGTTGAACTTTAGGTGAGGCTGAGAAGGATTTCTGCCTAAATTTATTACTAGATCATTTCCTAAGCAACTCATACCTGTGGGCTATGGGTAGCCAATTTTTTTTGGTTTTTTTTTTTTTGAGAAGCAGGGAATTTATGGAAATGTTTGACTGCTGAGCTAATGGGCGTTTGAGGACTCAGAAGGGCTTCCAGGCAGCTGGCTGTCCCCATCAGCCTTGTTGGGGGGACTGCAGCAGTCCCTGGAAAGTGGGAAGCCCTTCCCTTTGCAGGCTGCCGGTGTGGAATGGCCTGGGTGGGCAGGTCACTGCTCCTGGAGCAGCTGCCAGCCCTGTGGCATCCCTCAGAGCATTCCTGCAAACACCAAAGCATATTGTCCGCAAAAATACAAAATATTCAATTCCACACTCGCCCATATCTTCTTCCAAAGCCGCTTTTTATTGTAAATTAAGGCATTTTCTGGAACTGTGGTGTTTAACCGAGTTGATATTTCTTTGCATGGGTTTTTGGAATGATAGCATTCAGTAATGGCATTATTGACAAAAGAGATATTTCTTTCTGTACATTTGGGAAGATAATGTGGCCAAACTTGGAATTACAAAGCCTAGAAATGTTTTTGGGCATTGAGCAGTAAATCATTAGTTTGGGCAACTCTGTATGGCACTGTGTTCTCAAGACTGATATCAAGTAGTATGTTTGCATTGGCAAAGTAAAAGCGTGTTTAAAATTTCTGTAGAACTTAGAATTTGTGTGACTTGTGGGATGATGAAAAGGTATCCTCTCAAGATTGAACCCTTTAAATGCTGCTACTCTGAATCTGTTCCCTATTAATTGCTGAATCCCTCCTTCATCTTTAGTTTTATGGCGCTCTTTCCCATCTCTTACTGTTTCTGTAGGTTCTCAGTGTAGAACAGGAAGCAGATCTGCATGGTGCCACTGCAGCCCAGTAAAGCTTGACTTCCCTTTTTTCCTGCTCATTCCTTTCCCCTCTGTGCTGTCTCCCGTGCTGTGCCAGCACATGTTGATGAACCTAACCAGGAAAGTGATTCATCTGGAGAATGAAAATCCTGCCAAAAAGACCAACTGCCAGCATAAGCCCATGTGGTCTTGGGTGGTTGGGCTGGAATGGGAACAAACAGCTGGGGGAGAAAAGGTAGGAGTTGTTCAATTTTTTTTGGCTGCTGAAAAAAAAGTTATAATGGAGCCACAGCCTAAAAATTAAGGTTTTGCCTAAAAATAAGTGATATGTTAATGGGGGACACACAACAGAAGTGGCAACAAATGCCATCAGTCAGGGTCTTTTTTCAGATCTCGGTGTTGGTTTATCCCAGGTCAGGTCCTTACTAGCGTTAGTTAAACTGAAGCATGCTCATACGAGTGATTCTGACCAGGCTCAGGCAAACGACTGGATTGCTGAAGTTGCATGCAGCGAGGTTTTTCTGTTGAAGTTGTTGGGAGCCAGGTTTGCAGGTTGCAGCCTCTTTGAGGAGCACTCTAGAAGGTGGTACCTGAACTACAGGTGTTGTTCTCTGGTGCCTTTTGTGCAGCCCCTGACCCTCACCAGCAGCTTCTCTGTCCACGTGCACATCGCTCCACTGACTCAGCTTCGGGTCTGTCGGGGCAAATGAGGAAGAAGAGGATTCCTCGCGGCTCCGGTGTTCCACTTGGTTTTCCCTTTATTTTCCTCCAGCTCTAGAGGCAGGCTTGCAGCTGTGCAGCACCGTGTGGCCGTACAGGGATGCAGTCACAGCCATGGGGAGAGCACCCTCAGAGCCTCTGCAAGGACACGACCCAGGGCAGATCTTGGTGCTGGGGCAGTTCCTGAGCCCTCTGCCCTTCCCCTGCTCCCACCCACGGGTGCCACCACCTCGGATCTGGGTGGCCGATGTCGTGCAGGAGCTCCTGACCAGAGCCTGGCACGGAGTTCAGCGCTGCGTGAGGACTGGGTGGGCACAGAAGGGGAAGCAGAGGCAGGGCAAGGAGTGAATCCTGGCTGTGATCACTCGGGACAGCCTTGTGAGACTCCACTCGGCGCCGCAGGTGCTGCAGACCCGGGGCGCTGCCTGTGGCAGCGGCGCTGTGTGCTCACACCTCCACTGCTCCGTGCGTGCCAGCTCTCAGCTTTCACCCTGGCAGCGCAGGCTGCAGCACTGCCGTGGGCTTGGCCATAGCTCAGAATTCCAAAAGGAAAAGCTGCTTTCCCTTTAGCTTACAAAATCACAGCCTAAGGGCGTTTTGCTAAAAGGAGGACCCTAATGCATGTACTGGGTGGTTTTGGTGATAGATTTTTGTGGTGAATCGTGAACTTGTAGTTTAACTTCTGAAACTCACAGATAAGCATTTGCAATGAGCAGTGAAGTACAGACACCTGATGCTTTGGCTTTGTCACAGTGCTCCAAAGGTGGTTTTTTAGGGAAGCATGTTGTGATGGCATTGGCCATGGTGCTGCTCTCATCTGCCTCTCTTGCATTGCACATACAAGAAAAAATAAGCTATGTTAAACTTTATTATTTTCAGGCCCCATCACGACCAGCAGTTTCCCATTGCCTTCCGTTCTGTTGGTTTCCTACAAGAGGTTCTCAAACTGCAGTGAGCAAAACCACATTTCTCTACAGCTTCTCGCCAGACAGTTTCTTTTGGACTGCAGGGTTGGAGCGTGCGTGGAAGCAGGCAGGCTGCACGGGACCTCGTTGGATCACTTCACACACAGGCTTTAGGAAGCAATCCTATCCAGGTCATGCTCCCTCTCGGCCCTCTGGCATGGAGGAAAGTGCTGACAAGTGTGATGCTTTCGTTCACAGTGGTGTCTGGTAGAGGGAAAAACTTCAGTTCGAAATGCATACACAGAAGCGTAGCTCCAAAGTGTTGCCTTCCTCAGAGATCAGGGAATAATCCCTTTGCTTCCCTTGTATAAGGAAAATCAACTCAAAGTTTCTTAAATTATAAAGAGAAAGAGGATTTACTTTAGTATACATTTCTAAATATTTTTACCTGGTATATAGCTATTTTCACGCTTTTCTGTCCATAGAAAGTTTGTGTAATGCTTCAAATTCTGTGTGGAAAGAGTTTTGAGCCTAAAAGGGAATCAAGGCAATGACTCTCTGAGCTGTACTTGGGCTCCCAGGATGCTAATGCCTGTGTCAGAGGAGATAAAGTGAAGGGAGACTGCATGAAACCCATCAGAGCTGTTAAGCTGTAGCAATGCAAAGCTGCTGGTATTTTAAATAATGGTTAAAATAAATTCCTGTCGGTTAGTGCTGGACTATTTGAAATTCCCCTAGGTTTAAATAAAAAGGGAGAAGGAATTTTAACCAGCTCATTTGATAGAAAAATGACCTGCAGATGAGGTTTGAGAGAATAATAGGCAGCAGATTACAGTGGGGAAATCAGAGCAGAGCATCAGGCTTTGATGGGTTTATGCAGAGTGGGCAGTGGGGAGATGGGAAGAATTCCCACTGCAGACCAGCACAGCACTCATTTTATTTCCACAGCCTGTAGCTCTTCATAGCAGCATTAAGTTTATGAAGTCATATATGCTGAAAAGTTTGAACATATCAGGAGTGTTACGTGATAGACAAATATCAGTGCGTTTTCTCTGTTTATGTGCCTATTTTCAAGTACAGTCATATGTGGAAAACTTGTTTTCTTGTAGTCTTGACCTGCTATGATTGAGGGCAAATACCCCTTCCCTAGTTCCCAATGTCCTGAAATCTATTTAATAAATATTCGATTTTATCAATTCTTAAGATAATGTACTGAAAATAGAAACATAATTGGGTTTTTTTTTCCTTCAAACCATCATAACTCTGCCAAATCAGAAGGATTTTGCAAAGAAGGCAAAAGTTTTACACCTACCAAAATTCAATTCTAAAGTGAATTTCTAAGCAGGAAAGCTCTTGTATATGTGCACAGAATAGCACTGGAATATCTTTTTTTCCTTCCTCTGTCTCACTCTTGGGAAAATCTAAAATGCACTTGGTGTAACTTCACCACAAAAAAAATGAGACTGCTGTGGCAGACTGCAAAAATTTAAATATTCTCATGAATGACACCTGTAGGGATTTTTTTGTTAAATCATGCAAGCCAACATTTTTAATGGCAATTCACAGCATTTCTGAGCACATTTGTGATGTGAGAAACTACACTGCAAAATTCCTGTGGGGGCTTCTGCAGCCCAGGGATGCAATAGCTTGGAAGGTTTCATATGTGCATCCTGTGGATTTTTTCTTTTTGATTTTTTTTTTTTTGGTTTTTGTTTTTAATAATATAGTTTGGAGTATTTGAGATGCTTACCAGAGGTTAGAGGTGGGGGTGCTCCTCAAGAATGTTAACAGAACACTTTTTGGGGCAGCAAAGAAGCAATGCCCGTGTGTGGACTGACCACACGTTCAGAGCAGGCGCGGAGCAGCAGCCCTGCCTGGCTCTGCACGACCTGCCTTTGCTGTGATTTGCAGCAGCTTTTAATCCAAGATGTTTTCCCCAGGGGGGAAACTCAGCTGGGGTTCACTGAGCACCCCCTGAGTGAGGAAACGCTGCCAGGAGCTGTTGGCTGCCGTGCCCATGTCCGGGTCGTGGGGATGAGGTGAGAAAAGCAACTTCACCTGTAACAGCAGCTCCAAAGTGCTTCAGCAGGAGCCCAGGGGAGCCTGACCTGGCTGCCTGGTCGCACTGCTGCTCCAGGGGTGCAGGGGTGTTTTGTACTTTCAGAAGTGGGTGATAAAGAGCCCAGTTAGCTTTCAATACTGGAAAAGAAGAGTTGAGTTCTGGGTACTGCTCCGATGACCGGTAATTATTGTTCAGCCTCCTTTGGCACCACTGTCCAGTTCTTTGCAATCTGTTTCACTGCCTTTCTTTTGACTCTGTCAATATATTCGTACAATTAGAATACAGAGACTCATTAGTGTCTGCCTCTAGCACGGGTGGCCCTTTCTAGACGACCTAGGAAGTTACACACTGCAGTGAAATGCTCATTTGAAGGGGAAACAGAGCACACTGAAATTATTTCAGCTCTGTAAAGCGTGAAGGCAAAGAAAAATAAGCTGATTTCTACTACAAATCTTATCGTTTGTTCCCTATTTCATATCTTTTAATAATGCTTGAAAGGTTCTGCTTGCAAACATGTACAATCACAGTGAACCTTCTTTTATTTCCAATGTTTTTCCTCTAAATAAATTTTCTCTACCTTCAAACACGCCTCTTTCTTCTCACTGCTCTAGAATTCTTTCATCCTTTTCTCAAAAGCTTCAGAATATGACACACAGTCTCACTTGAAAAGAATGCAGAAGAGGAATGCAGGGCGGGGAGCTGGAGGTATGGAGCAGCATCCATTTGGCACGAATACAGACAACAGGATACTTCCACTGCAAGAGAGGCTGTAAAAGAAATCGCAAATCATTATGGCATAGGAAAAAAGTAAATAGAGGTGATCAAGGAACCAAGTTTCTTATCTGTCTTCTTTTTTTTTCCTGACAAGAACCTGGCAGCTCAAAACAAACACGCATAGCTGAGAAGCTGTGGAATGTCCTTCCACAGGATGTTGTGGATATGGGATTGTAAATGGGTTCAAAAGGTAATTGGATAAATTTCTGAAGGAAAATTCCATGCAAGAATATGAAGTACAGAGACCCCGTTTCTTTCACAGGAAGTCTTTAAGCTGCAAATGGAGATGGGAGTGAGTTTGGAGAAGGTGGTGCTGTTTGTGCCTCGATGCTCTGGGCTGGTGCCAGGAGCAGCCTGACGGACACACTGGATTTGGGGCTGACCTGCCAGGCTGCTGGGATCCTGTAACTACTTTTGTCCTCTCTGGGGCTCTCCTTGGGGTGTTTATGATCCTTCTGATCTTCTTCTCAACATCTTTGGTATTTGGCAGCTTTGCTAAATCTGCAGTTTGTTACCTCTGTTGTTTCAAATGTCAGCAGCTGAATCTCATCCTGCCTTCGAGTCCATAATTTATCCTGCACAGATGGAGCACTCCTGCTTTTCCATGGCAGCCGATTCCTCTGTCCTTTAATTTGTGTTTAGGAGTAAAATGTTTGAAAAAGTAACTTCAGCTAAAAGCTGCTTCAACCCTTCCAATTTGGAATTTTATTCCGAACTAACATATAAAATCATTTTCCAGAAGAGCATTTAAGAGATTCCTCTGTAGCTTTGGTAACTGTGTTATTGAAATATAACACAATATTGCCGAGGTCACTCACCCTGGACATTGCTTTAGCTCACTGAACCATGTTCCTTAGGCCCTGTGGTCTGTACCAACCTGGCAAATTGTTCCTGTTCACCAGCAGTTCTTCCTTGTGATCAAAGATTCCTCCCTCACTGCTGATAGCTCTTTCTCCTTTCTCTGTATTCCCAGTGAACGGTTTTCAGCTGTGGATGTTCTCCAGTGTCAACCATTTGCATTACTCTTCCTCATAGTCCTTTACTACCTCTTTTGATTTTGCCTCATTTTTCTTTAACTGCAGGCTTCAAACAACCCCTTTTCTCTGGCAAGTGAATTTGGAATTAAAGCTTCTCAGTCTCCCTTTCCATAGCAATACTTAGCAATGCAAGTGCATAACTCTTCGATTGATCTTGATCCTGAATTTCAGTATAATCTTTTCTCTTTCAAGCCAATGCTCTGCCCTTGCAAAAGTGAGGCTGCAGCAAACTCTCTTACGTGTCTAATGACAAGCCAGAACTGGAGCAATACTTGCCGTGTATTGTCCTCTGTCCTTGCCTGTTTCCAATTGCTCAGCACCAATTGTTTCCAGTCGCAGCTGTTTTATACAGCTGCCAAAACCACTAATGCCCAACCTGTCTCTAGTAAGAGAGAGTTTAAAGAAATAATCTTCTTTTTCTTCAGTGTTTTGAAAGATGGCAGCGCTTTGTGTTCTGATGTTTGCCTGCTGCATTCACTCTCACGCCGTGGTGCAGTGGGTAAATGGGTGGTGGTGAGTGCAGTGCTATGTGTGCAGCTCAGGCAAGACAATTTCAGATAACTGGGGAAAAAAATCTGGAACCACTGAATACTTGCTGAATTTTGTGCTATTTAAATGCATGCTCTGTGTCTTAATACTTCAAAAATATTAAGTGCTACTTGAAGTTCCCTATTACAACTCTAGTTGTTTTCCATCAGTATTTTTAAACTGCAGTCAGAACAAGGGAAAATGCCTTAAGTACTTGAGGGAGAGAAATAGCCCAGGAAGGAATCCCAGAGCCTTTCCCATGCCCTCAGGCCTTTGCAGGGAGCACTGCTGTCACCCCAGTGCCGTTTGCCTTAAGGAGGCTTTTCAGCAGGTAGCCCTGGTTTTGTTGAATTTGTCAGTGCTCTCTCTCAGGCTCGATATTCTTCTCACTGTATGTTCTGACCTGTCTTCAAACTCTGCTTATTCTGCTGGCTGACCCTACGGTTCCGGCCCCTTCACTGAGCTGCTGTTCGAGTTCTGATGTTCTCTCTCACCTTCACCACTTGTTGCCTTTTTTCTGCCTTCTGGCTATTTCAACCAATTCAGTTCACTTTCTGATGTAGTTTCTTCCCTCAGATTTACATAGTATATGAGTGTCTTTCTCATTGCAAGGTCAAACGGTACTTTACTGAGAAGTCAAAATGTGTGGATTGGCTCTTGTCACAAGCTTAATTTAACCATCATTTATGTTCCTGGAAGTATTCCATTTTTGATCCATTTCATTTATCTTAATACCTGCTTTTAAGCAAAACTTTGACAAATGATAGTAATATCAGGAAGATATTTTAGCATAGTCTTTTGAAAATCATTTTCCTAATATGTGAATTCTAGTCCAGACCAGACTTAAAATAATGGCATTACAGAATGTCAAACCTGGTAAAACCATTAAAAAAAGAACAGGAACTTTGACTAATGGCCCATGTATATGGCTTAACATTTAAGTAAAGATTGCATTTCTGACTTGAGCGATGAGAAGAATTCAGCTAAGGCATTTCTGTCCAGCTTCCTGCTGAAGCGAGTTTTCTTTGTCTGGCTGTAGCTGTGGGAAGAGCTCGGTGCCACACATCTCTGGAAAATTCCAGCTTTGTCTGGGCCGCTGTTCCCGCTCTGCCTGCGGCCACGAGCCCTCTGTGCCGGGGCGCGCTGGCTCCATGGGTCGTGCTCAAGCCGAGCCCTTTCCTGGGCTAAATTCTCCTGTTTTGGGAGAGGTGTGCCGGCTGAGCACCCGCTCACAGCCAGGACAAGGGCAGGAGCAGCGAGGTGATGGCGCACACGCGGGGCTCAGGACACGGACCCTGTGCCTCAGCCCGGGCCAGGGGCCGCAGTGACCTTGGTGGCACTGGGTCCCCCAGGGCTGCAGAGGCGCCCCGAGCCGAGCCCCTGCCCTTTGGCAGGGCTGTGCCCGGCCAGGAGGGTTTCCAGCTCCTCCTGGGGCTCCGGCTGAGCCCTGGCTCTGCCCTCAGGAGCTGCCCTGGAGCGGCCTGCCCGAGGAGAAGGCCCCGCACGCGTCCCACCGCCGCCTCGAGCCCCGCTCAGAAGGGTTTTCTGATAACCTCTGGCGTACATCTGGGAGGGTTTGTTCCTGTGGGGGGGCAGAGTTGAGGCTGGCAGCCACGGTTTTAATGTTCGAATTGTTTGGATGCGGGCCTGCGCTTGGAGCAGGAAATCCATTGCCTTTTCTCGGCTTTATTCGTTGAATGGAAACCAAGGAATTGACATCACGTATTCAAGAGCAAGAAAAATGGCATTAACAGCAGGGTGTAATTTTTTTTTTTATAGTCCCAAGCCTTCCTTTGTTTGCAATTTTAGCTTAATGTATTCATGGTACCTTGAAACAGGGGGCTATGCATTGAGATGGGGGTTTGCAATTGCTTTTGTGGTTGTTTCTGGCTCATATAAATGTATATATTCTGTAAAGATCAAAAGTGACTGGAAAGAGGGATTTGGAAGAGATTATTCATCAAAATGGTATTTTTTTGCAATACATTTTGGGGGGGGGGGAAGAGAAATTTCAAGCTTGTTCTCTTAGACTTTGGTTTTGTTCAGTTTTCTTGTTGTCACAAGATGTCTTATTTTTACCAAAATTTCTAATAAGCCTCTGAAGTGAAGTATATGCTAACAAAAGTAATGCTTAATGTTTCAGTAAAAACATCTCCTGTTAGTTGATCACAGAAGCACAAACTCTGTGGTTATTCCATTAATTCTCTTTAGATATTCCGGGACACTTTTTCAAGAGCAGAGCTACCTTTTTTTTTAATCAAATTCATTTAAATGTATGGATTTCTTTAAATATTTTCAGGTTGGCATTTTTACTTTATTTGCATAAAAATTTTATGAAGTTAGATTATGATAATGCTGTTTCCAGTGTTTCTGAAAATACTTTTAAAATCTGCCTTGCATGATCTGTCAGCTCAAATTATTACATTTGTTTGGTGTTTTTTGGGTTTTTTTTTTTAGAGCCTGTGCAATTAAAACCACTTAAATTGTTTGTGTTTTATGATAAAGTTCAAGGGAGAAGATAAGCCAATTTGTTCATGGCAATTTTGAAATCCCGCTTAATACTTTTTTAAACTCAAAAATGTTCTATTAGGATTGAAAGGGAAGTGTGGGAAGAAAATGGCAAAACCCAGTGTAGAAGCTGTGGAAGTCATGTCAGAGCGCTTGAGAAACTTTAAATGGCCTTGTTTAGTTAAACAAGGAATTAGGAATTTGCTTGGGGAAGACGTGGGCTGGAGGTTGTGCAAAACAGAATCAGAAAGGTCACGGGAGATGACAGCAGGGCTTGGATGTGATTGAGGGTTAAAGGCACTTTGTGGAAAAAGTTATTTCCAGCATTGCTGGAGCTCTGGGGAGGTCTGAAATGGTTCAGTTCATGTTATAGATTCTTCCAATTTACACATGTACAAACATTATTTGGTGACACTTGCATATTGTCTGTAGCTATTTGTTACCTTTTTTTTAAATGGCAGCAACATAAGAAAGATGTTCATATTAATCTAAATACCTAAGTAGGAGTGGTTTTCCTGGAGTATTTAGTGTTCATAGTTGAAGTGAATTTTCTTTATTAAACATGTTTTATGAGAAAATTTGGGAGAAATCTGGAAGAGAATTCTCTGTTAATTCCCCAAAAGTGCAGAAGGTTGTGTCATTCTTCTGCAATGAGATGAATGCTTCAGCAGAAACAATTTGGAGAAGAAAAATCGCCAAGGCAAGGCCCGGGATTTGTGGCCCACTTCAGCAGTGCTGAGGTGCCCTGCCCTGTGCTGCAGCAGGAGCTGTCCCGTCAGGAGGGACACTTGGTGACAGCACCCACAGCTGTACCCAGAAGGGAGCAAAGATCTTTTAGGAGGGTTACAGACAGAGATGGAAACTGAAGCAGCACCGTGCCCAGGCTAATGAAGGGGATTGCAAAGCATGTTCTATTCAAAAACTTGTAATATTTGTATCATGTTTCCAAAAAAAATAATTCAAACTCTGCTCCTTCATCAACATTCCTCTTTCCCTTAGCACTCCCCTTGCTCATCTTTTGCCAAGAGCTGCTGTAAAGAAATTCTTCCTTGCATTTCTCTTGTTTCTGTCAGTAATAATGGTGAGCCTGAAACTCTTCTGCAGTGGCAACTTGCAGTACTAAAGTAAATAGTGGCTTTTGTCAGAAAAATAGAAAGCTTTTCTTGATCCCCAAAACCATCATTTATCTTCCCTTTTATATATTTTTTTTTATTTACAAAATATATATATATTCTCCAGCTTCTATTCTTCCCCTTTGATCTGTAAAGAACAGCATATGATGTGGTTTCTGTGTTGATTTTTCAAGATAGTTTTTAGCCTGTCAAAGACCTTCTGTCTCAAGAACTTAGAAACAAAGATTTTTTTTTTTTTT
>VWZN01006624.1:0-58762 GCA_013396955.1 Regulus satrapa | reverse complement strand
GGGGGGGGGGGTGAGTGGGTTGAGATGCAAATTGCAATCCCAGTGCAAGTTTTGGGGTTAATTTGTGACAGAAAGTCGCATGAACAGTCGTTTGAGGGTTTGGGATTGGGGGCAGCTGGGTGTTGCTCTCAGTTTTTCCTGTTGCCACAGCGCTGCCAGCTTTTCCTTCTCCCTGCTGCTACCTGAGCTTGGGTGGCCGTGCCAAGAGCCCTGGTCTGGAAAGCCACATTCAGCTGTTCTAGGGCTCCTGTCAGTGTGAAATACCAGTGAAAGTCTGGCTTTCAATGGCTGGTGGGAGAAGCTGTGCTGGTTGGAGCACAGAGCAGTAAAAATGCAGCAGAGCTTGTGTTGCTTCATTGTTCCTGCCTGCTATCCCACAGCCAGAATTGCATTTTGGCCAAGCCTCGACAATCCCTGTGTCTGAAGTTTGTACTGCGTGATTCATTCATAAGGATGGAGGGTGACTAGTGGTAATTTCTGTCTTTTCTGCTAATTTTCTCCTCTTATTAAATCGTATTGGGTCTTGGGTATTGGTAATATTAGGCCAACAGTTAATGAATAAAAATTGCAGTAGGAGAGATGCAGCTCAGGGCCTGGATAGCCTCTGTTGGTCTCAAATTCCATCACTTCTTCTTGATGTGATAATTTGGGGTTCTTCGGTTGTTCTTTGGGCCAGAAAATCTTACTGACACCTCATTTCCAATGCCAAAACAATCAAGTCGTTCTTTTTTTTTTTTCTTCCTCTTGCTGATCTTTCCCTCCTTCAATGAAAGGAAGAGTGTTTGAGATCACACAGGCTTTCAGCTCACACGGCAACCCTTGGGGATGTGTCTTCATCTTGCTGTGTCAAAAGCTTTTCAAATCAGTAGTTCGGGAGTAGCAAATCCTTCAAACGCATGAGTAACAGATACTTGTTTTATTTAAGAGTCCTTAAGCATGAGCAAGTCATTAAGTACTTCCTTTCTCCCCATGAATCAGTTCTATTTTAAACAGCCATCACGTATTTAATGTTTTTTGAAAGTATCAGAAGTTGTGACTTTTAAACTTTCTTGGAGCCTCCTGTGTACCTCTGTGAATTTGTATTAAAAACGTGTCTGCCAAGGGCTGCACATTCCCTGTGCTGATGCATTCCCTTTTCCCCTTCAAGAGTGGGTATATTCTGTGTGCAGCATTTCTTTGCCCAAGGAGCCCGTTTGGAAGTGAAGAGGTTATTGCTTTTAAAGCAGTACTAACAGTACTCTCCCCATCACCTGGCTGGGTGATGGCACCCCTGGGTGCCCTCTCAGGAGCTCAGCAGTGCCCCCCTGGCTGCCCAGGGGCCGGGAATTCCTGGGTGCCCCGTTCTGTGCCCTCCTGGGCCTGCCCACGGGCTGTGGGACTCGGCTTGGGGGATCCCTTGGTTGCATGGAAGGCTTTGGTTGTGGATTTTGACCCCGTGATGTTGTCGTGCTTTGCTGATTCAGTCCATTTGGAAAGAATCTGTTTCCCGTCTCTTTACTGTATCATGCTAAAAGGATACGAACATAAATATTTATAATTAGGTATTTTTGCAGGGGTTTGTGTCCAAGATACAGCACGCTGAGACATTAAACAGCACGAGTGGTGCCAGAATCCTACCAGCTTGGCAAATCTGACAGCCAGCTGAAGGCAAGGATGAGTTTTTATGATGAAATCAGGCCATGTGCTGAATGCTAAAGCATCACCAGCTTGGGAAGGGTTCACTTGCAATCAACACGAATAGGAGAAGCCTTTCCCAAATGATGATTTGTTTCTTTGTGGGCTTGCTTCCGTTTTTGCCTCCTTACACAATCAGCACTCCTCATTCAGACGGAGGGGTTTGAATCAGCCTTCCTGTTGCAGATCTTGGGAGGAGGTGCCCCTTCACCCCTGGCTGTCCCTCAGGCCGGGGAGCTGCTCCAGCCCTGGCAGTTGGGAGCCGGGATGTTCGCAGGGATGGTTTGGGATTCATTTGCTGTGAGCATTCCTGCCCTTTGTGCTGCCAGGACCGAGTCACATGGCAGCTCTTTACAGGGAGCCTCTCCTGCCCAGCCCCTGCGAGGCCAAGGGAAAATGGAGAGGGATTCATCTGCAGCCTCACCTGCTCCACGCACGGGAGCTGCCTCTCGGAGCAGCAGCTGAGAAGGATTGCACAGCATCTTCATCAATGAACTTCAAGCGGTTTCAATTAATCTGTAGCACGGGGCACTGGAACAGAAGTGAATATGGAGTGGTTGGAGTCTTTCCTTTTTTGAGTGGTAGATTGTGGTTTTTAAGTGCCTGTGAGTACAATGACAACTGTATCTGTGATCTCTGTGCCACCTGTTGCCTTAGCTACCGTTTAATGTGCAATGTGCTGATGTTGGAGATAAAATGTTTTCTGTGGCACCTATAAAACACCTCAGTGATCCTCACAAGCCACAGGAACACCGGATTTATATCCAGCTGTGGCAGAGAATCTCTGCTCTCTCCAGCTGTGCCAGAGCTGTTGGAGTGCAGCTCCACAAGTGAAGGCAAAGGGCAAGGAGAGCCCTTTCTACTGCTGGGCAAAGGCTGCAGAACTTTGGGACAGAAGTACACACACCTCTGCATGCAGCTAAAATTTAAAAGTGCATGTAGCTGTTGATATTTTATTCTGTAGATACAGCTCTGGCAATGGTTTCCTGGTTTGGTGCTCCCTGTAGAGGCGTGCCCAGAGGTGCCCACAATTTGGGAACAGGTCCTGCAGCCTGGTGGACACTATAGGAGGAGAAATCCATCCCTCCTCCTCTCCTGGTCAGCTGCTTGAACGGCAGCATCCTACCTGAATCCACAAAATTCCCTTGTTCTTCCAGCCAGAAAAAAAAAAAAAAAAGATATTTTGGAAGGGGTTAAAGTTTTACACAAACCCATCTCCTTATGCAGAGACTTTATATAATCTTTCAGTGCAGCCATTCCGTGCCATGAAGTGTTGGCTGTTTTCTCTTCAGGGCTATTTTCTCTGTTTCAAAGAACTTGATAATATGCAAAGGAAAATTTTGCTGCCATGTGAGGTTCTCAAAAATATGAAGGATTGTGGTGTTCCCTCAACAATTCCTTCTGGAGGCTTTGCAGGGCTCAGTCCTCATTCCTTTCCTTCTTCTGCATCCTATTTCTGGTGAATCCCATCTGCAAAAGCAAATTGGTTGGTAACACTTGGGTTAGGAGATTCAATCTTCTCCATCCAGAGTAAGCTTTGGACTCATCTCTAATGTCTCTATTTAGACAACGTGGCACAAGTTGAAGTCTAATTTAGTGGCTATTCCCTTACCTGCCTTCCATTCCAGCATGTTCACCCTTCTCACTAATTCCATTTTCGAGCATATAACGTGTGATTTCTCTAAGGATGGTTCTTATTCATCTCGCTTGTTGCTACTCATCTGCAGAGCTATTTCTGAATCTTCCTTTCAAATGGACTGAAGTCCTTTTGTGGTGATAATCGTTGTCAAGGCATTCTGGTCGTGCTGCTCAGCCTGTGCCCTCACCAGGCTGTGTTTGTTTTGCACAGAAGTTTAAGTGCTTTGCTCTTTGTTATTTGTGGCTTCTGTTATACAAATAATTTGTGTTTGTTTTCTTTCTGCCAACTTTGTCACCCAAAAACGTAAGCAGAATACCAGAGGAGAGAAAAAAACAACTCCACAAACAGAACCCCAAAAGAACTGGACGTTGCTGTCTGCTTGATTAACTTCAAAGAGCTCTGCTCCTTTTCCCAGAAGAGTCCTTAATTCTTCCAGTGGGTTCCACGGGCTGTTCCTCAGCCCGTGCCTCCAACCTTCATTGCGTTGACTCTTGAGCAGATAAAGTTAAAGCAAGGCTGCAGCAGTGTGTGCTGCTGAGGAGTGAGAAAGAAACGGGAATGTTAAGGACAAGGACAAAAATCTGGGCTGCCAGCTATGCAGCCAAAACTCTGAAAAGAATTCAAATGTCCTTTTACACAGCACTCACAGCATTTAAGAGATCAGGAGGTCACTCAAGGAAAATTTACAATAAATCAGATTTGAAATTTGTTTGAAATAATCTTCTTGTCGTTCACAGAAAATGTTGCTGCCCTGACCAGCAGTCATGAAGAGAAGGGGGTAAAGCAAATTTGTCTGGAGAAGCTGGAAGTTTTGAAGTTTTCAGCAGGATTTATTAAGCAGTGGCTGCAGGAGGGAGGTTTTGCCAAGCCAGCCGTTGACATGAGAATGGATTCAGTGCCTCAGATTTAAGAGGTAACTCATTTTTCTGTCATCTTCTGATTTCCAGCACAGTACCGTAGGATAATTTGGATAATAGATGATATTGTTTTACTGCTACCAGGGTTTAAAGAAATCTTACTTGAGCCAAACATTTGATTTTGTGAGCTTCTTTCATTAGCAAAAGGTTGGAATTTTAGTATCTGATGCTTTACTGAGTAGTTGAAATTTCTTCCTCTAGGTTCATCCCATGTCTTCATCCTTGAAAAACAAAAAGATTTTGCTGTTTCTCCATTACCAACTGTCTTCCTACCCAATGCCCAGCGAACTGCAGTGTGGAACAGGTTGTAGGAGCAGCTGTCCATTTTTTGTTCTATTTGAAGTACTTTGTCTGACTCCTGAAACGTGTGAAAAGACACACTTACATGGCACACTAGGAAGTTTGTTCTTTTCTGCTGACGTTCAATATTTCCTCAAAAATATTTTTCCATTTTCTTCTTTTTTTGCTCTTCTTATTTGCCTTTTTTTTTTTTTCTGCCATTCACAGCTGGGTATTAAATGTCTGAAATACTTCTCTGCCTGTCTTCCTAAGGTCAGTTTACTAGTCAGGAATACAAACCTGTGCCACTTTCTAAAGTCAAATGGGGAGCAGGAGGACCCCCAGCTCTGTCTTGCTATCCCATCTTGGGCTCTGTGCCTTCGTAACAATGAAGAGCTGGCCACTAAAAAGAGAAGCTTTAAGAAGGGTAGAGGGGAATTACCACATCTTTAATATCACACCGAGAGGATGTTTCCATGTCTTTTGAGACAAGAGAGAGAACGGAGGTGTTTGTGCTCTCCTCAAAGCCTCACTAAACCCCAGCACAATCAAATCTGCCTTAGTTTGAAAACAGTAATGTAACTGCACATATAGCAATTATATCTCACCACGATTCTTTCATTTGTCATGAATAAAACAAAGGAAATCTCTTATGGGCTGTGATTTGGTTTGAAATGCTTCTTTCTTATTCTACCCTGTGCTTTTTTTAGAGGGAGAGTGAACAGATCTGACAGGAGCTCTGTGTGACTTATGGTAGAAAAATCAGACCTGCATTTCTGAACCTCACAATCCTCACAATAACAACACAACAATGTACCTGTTGTCATTTACCAGTCCAGGTGAGGTATTCATTCCACCCCTTTACCATGGGTTGGGTTAGAACGTCAATGGGAGAACCGTCAGTGCCCCAGAAGGATTCTGTCCTAATTTCTGTGAGGTTGAGGGTGGGATTTCAGGAAAAGGTCAGCAGTAATGTAGCAGTTCAGTCTGAAATCCACACTGAGACTCCTGTGTCTCTTGTGAGAGCACAGTCAGGCTGGCACTTCAGAGCCTCCCAACCAAGAGCTTCGAGCTCAGCCAGTGCCTCAGTGCTCGGGAGGCTGCCAGGTTCTTCCCCCACCGAGTTCCCCTCTTTAGGAGCTGTCTAGTTTGCTGCCAGAGGTGTTTCCATACCGGGTCAGTCAGTGTCTCCTGCTGCATTGGCAGGAAGGGAAGGCTTGCAGATTGCATCTGTCTGCAGTGCTGACAAATGAAGCTCAGAAAGAACTTAAAAGAGAAATGTTTTGCTTCTTTCAACTTTTCAGATTTACTGTGCTCTCGTTATTGCCTTTTCTCTGTTGTTCCCTGTAGCCCTGCAGTCCTTTCTCTTTGAAGGTGTGCACAGATCCTTAGATCTGATTCACTCACCTGTCTAATGAGGACAAGAAAAATATAGTTTCAGCTCTCACGTCTGTTTTGCAAAAGTTTTAGAGCTGGAGCACTTCCGTGGGATGTTTGGTTTCTGTAGGGCGCTTTGGAGCCAGAAACCTGAGCAGCACAAGTTAGAAAGCAGTCCTAGTCACAAACTCTTGCCCGTTCTTACAGGGGAAGGAAAATGCACCACCTTGGCTTGTCTGTATGCAGGAGCTCAGGAGAGGATACAAAGAGGTTGTAACCACCACCGTTAGAGGAGGCATTTCTAGGAAAGGTGATGTTTTGTCTGTTCCCTTGTACATCCCTGCCTGGCAGAGCAACTTCTTCAAGCATCCAGCCTTTGACAAAACAGCACCAACTGCAAATCTGCCGGGGACAAGGACGTCAGCTGAGCAAATAGGTTCCCATAATGGTTTCTGCATTCAAATTACTATTATTTAGCTGATAAAAGTGACAATCAGGGGCCTAGGAACCGGGAGAGCAGTGGGATAGATTCCTCTGCTGGCTCAGGAAGAGGTTAATCAGCTGAACACGAAGAGGTTTCTGTAGCTGAGGGAAGTGCTGGGTGGGATGAGGCCTGGGGTAGCTGCTCTGGCAGGCAGCTCTCCTTCCTGCTGGAGGTGCTCTGGAGTGGCCTAGGTGGGAACTGATTGAGGGCACATATTCTTTCTGTCTCTGAGAACAGCTGGAGGATGTTGCCTGGGAGGTGCTCTTGGCTCGGGGATTTTAAATGGGAGGGCTTTCTCTCAGCTTGAGAACACATTTTTTCCGCTTGACTCACTGGCTGAAATCTGAATGAGTGATAAAATTTCTAAAAGTAATGTTGAATTGGTTGGAATAATAAAAAAAAATGCATTTATCATCAGGAAGGAAGAGCAGAATAAGGGGAAAGATTCAGGAAGAGGAAGTCACCACCTTCCCAGTAACAATGGGAGGCCGTGGGCAGCTCACACACCTCTGCAGCCCTACAGCAAGCTGCCGTCACAGGGGATTCTTCTGAAGCCCCTCTCGAGCCCCACAGGACCCACCCACATTCCCTGGGATGCTTTCCATTGAAAAGGCTGCCCCGGGAAGGTGCAGAGGTTCCCTTGCCGTGCAGGGCACGAGCCTGTGTGTGCCTGAAAGGAGACTGCCCACTGAGTCCCGCAGAACCCATTTTTTTCCAGGAACAACACCAGCGTTTGTTGGTTCTCTTTGGCTTGGCACGTAGAACAAGGAAGGAGCAGAGAATGCTGGCACTGAAGAGGAGCCTGTTGTGATCCACGTGAGCTGTAGATAAAGTGAGATAGCTGCAGGGGCAGGCAGGGGCTGCTGGCTTAGATGGGTTTTTAGGATAGTAACCATAATAACATTCTTTTAATGATCTTACTTTGTGCGTTCCTGGATGGTTTTGCAGACCCCAAGCGCTGTGTCAGTTTCTGTGTGCTTGCAGTTTGAGAAACGCTGGGCACAGACTGGTGCAGCACAGGCCAGCTCCTCCCTCTCAGGGGAAAACAGGCAACAGACGGGGCAATGTTTTTACTGCAGCTACACCTGTACGAAGGAAAGGTGGGAAATTGAAGGTATTTATCTCAAAGAAGCTGAAAATACTGAAGTCAGGATGTGTTTGGATTGGGGGATGAGGAAAAAAAGATCTTTTTTCTTCCCAAGACCAGGCTTGTTCATTTGTCAGGTTAAACCAGACTTTTCCAGCTGAGGTTTTAATGGCTGAAGGCTGATTCAAAATGGAAACATTGACAGACTAAGCAACAATAACTTAATATTTATTCTATGTCCCTATAAGCGCTTCTTTCCAGAGAGCAGTTCCGATTTTTTAAGCTTGCAGTAGTCTCTGTTTTCACTTAGACTTATCTCTGAAATGTGCCCATCGCAGGTGTGTTAAGAATTCTGTCCTTGTCAGTTTAGCTGATGGAAGGCAGCTGATGCTGTGTTTGCTGAATTCATGCTGGTGTGATGGCTGGCAGTTTCAAATAAACAGGACAAAATGGAAAAATCATCTCGTAAGTGTGTGGGGCTCCTTACATGTTCTGTAAGTTCAGCCCAAGCAAGCTCTGCTCTGGGGCTCTGGCAGCTCCTTTTTGATGGGATGGCAGGTGCTTCTTGCAGGAGGAGGAATTTTCAGTGGTTGGGAGGTGAGAGGCTGTGCTTCTCGTGGGGTCTCCTCTTTTCGTTTGCTCAATATTTGTAACTAATTCACTTTCCCTGATTTTCCCTCATGTGAAACTTCTGTATTTTACTCTGTCATTTCTTTTATCAGCTGCTCAGTTGGTGATAATTACATTGTATTTTTCATGCTGGGTCCTTTCATTTTTCTCTAGTCTGTTATTATGTGATGTGGCCTTGGCAAGAAACACACTCCCATTCTTTCCAACAACAAAAAAAGTCCCAAACAAAAACCAAACCTGCCTACAATTCAGATCCTGCTAATTAAGGAAACTATGAACTTCTAGGTGAAAAAGATAATTAACACATTTGAACCTGCTGCAAGCAATAATCATTTCCATGGAATGCAGGTGGTGCCACTGTCCCCAGGTTCTGGGCGCTGTTGGATTCCCTGGGGTACACAGCCCCCACCTCATCCAGGGAGCTGCTGCAGCAGCTTCTTATGCCCCTTTAACACAAAATAATTGGAGTTTTGGAGGCTCCTCAGATTCAAAAGGTTTCTTCAGTCCATCCAGAATGCAACTTTTCCTCTCAAGCATCCATCTCCCTGGAGTTGGACTGGATGACCTCCAGAGGCCCCTTCAGCCCTAATGATTCTGTGGTTCCTTAACTCTCCCCAGGATAAGTCTGAAAATGCACTCAGAACCAACTGCTGATGGTGCACAGCCTTTCTTCCCAGGTTCTTTCAGTCCAATCATCACTATCTGAAATATGAACATTAGCACGTCTATATTTTAAGCAGAAATACTTCACAAGCAAAGAGGCAGGGCTTTAAAGAGACTTCAGAATATTTCCAAAAATACCTGCCTTGCTTTCTTTCTCAGCCTTGTCTTATGTATCATTCTCTATATGAGTTAACCTACTTTTTTTGGTAAGCTTTTATTTTTGTTCTGTTGCTTTCCATTTCTGGTGGTATAAATTCTGTGTATTCTCTTGAGGGAAACTGCAGGTTACACTTTAACTTGCACTGTGGTGGCAGTGCTTTGTGATTTACATTACAGTGCAATTCCAAGGAGATTTCACAAAATTCAGGCTTTTCCTACTGAAAGGAGTATGGTAGGCCATGTGCAAACATAACTGGGATTGTTTATTTTTCCATTACTAGATAAGAAGGTGCTAGGGCAAATAAAATACAAAATGAAAAGAATCCCTATTCCAGATTCTTTAGATTCCTGCCTCCCCACCCAGATTTTCTGCGAGCCCTGCAGGCTGTTGAGATGAATGTTGGTTATCTGCTGCATAGCCCTACCCAAGGTCTAACAATTACTGATTTGTTATGGGTCTCTTTTACTGTGCCTTTACTGTGCTGTATTGCTGTCCTTATGAACATCTTTGCCAGGTTAAAATACTTCAAAATTTCCACCATGATTTCTTGAATTAGTAGCTAGGAATAAAAGTATCCCTTGATAACAAGTAGTGACACCTTGTTTTCTCCTATCAGTGCAGCTGTAAACCAGTCAGAGGGATTGAATCTGCTTAAAAATCCCCATTTTTAGAGAGAGCACTGCTGAAAATGGAACTAAGACAGACAACTTTCTCTTGTTGGCACTGACTTCCTCTTTCCCTTTTTTCACTGAAAGCACAGTTCAGGCTCCTCACAATCTAGACATGTATTGTTCCATGCAAGGGGAGAGTCAGCAGTTCTGACTTACAGGCATTTCAGACTTCTTGAGCACTCTCTCTGCTGTCCCCTCCTGTAATATAGTCAGATATATGCACTGGCAGTCAAATCAGGATATTGGATTTTCAGCACAGAACTGTTTGCTTTCAACATCCATTTAAAGCTTACCGAGGAGGATACTCACACCTACCAATTTAAAGATGCCATAATATGAGAAATAAACAGGTATTACTCCAATAATGCCCACTGGAACAGTTTAGGATGTATTTTATTACATCAGCATTGTGGTTTCAGTGTATTTAAATTTAGGGCTTTAAGTGAGTGAATTTACAGGTATTAAATGGATCAAAATTTATGAGTTTGCCTTCTTAATGTAAGCGATATTTCTTTTGCAGCTAAAGAAAGATGGCACCAAGCTCATTGAAGGAAAAATAGTCCTTGCCTGACTATAACTCTGCATTACTGATTTTCAAGAGTTTAGCTGATAACATCCATTAAGCTTGAGGTTGGTGATGGATACAAAAATTAACCTTGAATATCTGAGTGGTAGTGACATACTTGAGTTTTGCATCAGTCAGTATTCAGTTAATTATCTAAGTATCAGTGCAAAGAGAGCAGGCTCCAGCTGGCTGTAATTAGGGCTGGATTGTTCCATGCCTTCAAGACAATTTTTACATTCATGGGATCTGCAGCTTTCTGTTGTCCTCATTTCCTGCAACATAAAAGCACTTGTGTGTCAAAGAATGAAAGGGGGCAGAGAGGGAGAGAGGCTGTGCAGATAAATCTCATTAACATCCCTGACAGTCTCACTGAGAAATAAGCATTGCAAGATCTAAATAATTTTTTTTTTAAAAATAAAAAGGGAAAACAACCCCCCAGGAGCCATAGACAGAAAGTATTATTTCAGTTGACTGGAAGACAGGGTGGATCTGTAGAAAACACAGTAGGTTCTATAAAAGCTGAAATCTGCTCTGTTAATTTTGGTCTTAATGAGAGACCACCAGCCTGAGCAGGGAGAAAGTTGGATGGCAAATCAGGAGTGTGTGTGACAGAGCAGTCGATGAGGAGCCGTGGGATGCAGCACTGCCAGTGCCATGGATCCCAGCCCCTCTGTGGAGTTCAGGCTCTGGGTTTTGCCCTCGTGCTGCTGAGTTACCAGCACTGCCTCCCAGGCATGTCCTGGCTTGGGGAAACCCTCTCAGCTCCCTTCAGCTCTCAGGTCGTCATGACCTGTGCAGCCTCTTGTTACCAGCCTCTATTTCAACTCATAAGTTGTGGTAAGTTTTCGCATTTTTCCTCTGTTTGGGGAAGAAGCAGCCTTTTGTGTGGTTTGCATGTAAAATTCCATGTTGGTATTTCAGTGGGATCCAGTGTGGAAGGTCTTTGTCAGCAACTGGGGGGGGAAAAGGGCAGTCAGTGTGAGCCCAAGAACTTCAGACCAGCATCTGTGCAGGCCAGGATGCTGCACAAAACCTGCTGCCCCTCGCCCGCTGAAACCCCCCTGACACGTGTGGGGAGCAGAGGCAGACAGAGCTCCAGCAGCCTCCCTGCAGCAGCCTTGCTCCTCTGCTGATGTCCTTCAGCTCCCTGACCTGACAGAAAGCCACCCTTCCTCTCCACCCACAGGTGCAGTTGCTGCACTTGTAAAGCTGGGGCTGTTCAGAGGTGTCAGGAGAAGTGGTGAGGGTACATGAAGGTGAGCATGGCCATCTAATTTTAGCTTACAAATGTCTTCTAAGGGAAGTTAACAAAGCCAGTAGTCGATAGGGAAAGTTGTATAAGTTAAATTCCTTCTTGATTTAGTGCAAATTAAATATTGTCATGAGCTGTCATAGTTGCATGTGTGTTTCTGTCCAGGTTGGCTCTACTCAGACAGGCATCCCCAGCAATGGCTGTGCAGATACCTGAGCTGCATTTAGCAAATGCTTTTGCCATGTGGTCATGGAACTGCAGTACTGAGCTGTGTCTGAGCCATCATCCTGCAGTGCCCTGGCACAGGATGAACACAGACAATCTGTGTGTCAGAGCACTTCAGTGGGGCAGGGCTGGAGTGTGGAATATACACCCAAGAAAATAATTTTATTTTGTGTGCTGAAATAAACTCTGTACATTTTCTTTTGTGCACTTGATTATTAATAGAGAATTAATGTCTTGCTACTTTGACAAGAATGCTTTACTTACTGACCTGCTTCTGTGAAAGTTTCTACTCTCTGAGTATAGAATTTAGAATCACAGATTCTGTTTGATTGAAACAAAGTCGCTCAATCCTCAGTATTTCACTAATTTCCTTGAAACTTTTCTATGAGAGCTATGCAAAAGCAGCTGAACAGATAAAGAACTGATACCCAGTGTGTGTGCAGAGCTGCTTCAGCTCTGGCCATACAGCAGAGTCAGCTGGCCACGTTTGATGTTAGTTATTCAGCCTAGTGACAAGCTGGGAGCAGGGGCAATCGGTGACCTGTTGTCCCCCATTACAGAATCAGAGAGTTGTTAAGGTTGAGAAAGACCCTTACGATCATTGTGTCCCCCCTCAGGCCCAGCACTGCCAGCTCTACCACTGATCCATGTCCCCAAGTGCCACATCCATATGGTTTTTCCATCCCCCTAGGGATAGTGACTCTATCACTGCCCTGGATAGCCTCTGCCAGGCCTGGACAACCCTTTCAGAGAATTTCTCCCTAATATCCATCCTCTAGCTCCCCTGCACTCCATGTATTTCTTGTTGTGAGGGGCCCAAATCTGACTGCAGGACGTGAGGCGTGGCCTGAGCAGTGCCCAGCACGGGCAGATGGTCACTGCTCCTGCTGCCACACCACTGCTGCTACAGCCCAGGTGCCATCAGCCTCCTTGCTCCCCTGGCACTCCTGGGCTTGTGTTCAGCTGCTGCCCAGGTCCTTTTCTGCTGGGGAGTTTCCAGTCCCCGTGGCCCGCCTGCAGCAGTGCAGGGAGCTGTGAGCCAAGGGCAGGAGCCAGCTCTTCACCCTGCTGAGCCTCAGGCAGGTGCCCTTGGCACAGGGACCCGGCCTGTCCTGGTCCCTCTGCAGAGCCTTGCTGCCCTCCCACCCTTTAGTGCTGAGGGTGCCCTCCATCCCCTCAGGCCACCCCTTCTCCTTCCCTTTAGCCTGGGCTAGCACTCAGTAGCCAAAGGAAAGGGAGGCGCAGGGGAAGTGCCTGAAGTCCTTTCCTCCCCGCAGAAGTTCCTTTTCCTCAGTTTTGATTTCCAGCAGGGGGATTTGCTGTAGGGCCCCACAGGCCGCGGTGTTGGCAGCACAGCTGTGCAGTGGCTCTAAGGTTAAACGAGCAATGGGACTCAGACAGGTTCCACTGTGCTTGCAGGACATACAGTCTCCATTTTGCCTGTCTCTATTTCAGTGGTTTCCAGAAAACAGAAAGGTATGTTTTCCAGGAAATTAAGATAGTTCAGTTACGATGACAAAGTGTTAAACGCACAACTTGCAACAAAGTGCAGGAGCTCTTCAAAAGCTGCTCCGCTCTGTTTAGTGGATCGTGAGGCGATTCATCCCGGGGACCCTGCATTCCCTCATACAGCCTCACCTCATACAGAAGTTTAAGCCTGTGTCTATGTTGCAACTTCAGCATAAGGGATAATGGTTCCTAATTGTTGAGTAGCACATTGAGTGCAGTAAGTGCTGACCTCTCTCTGCAGCACTGTGCCACAGAAGGAATGGTTTTCATGTTGAAACCCAATTGGAGTAGCTGTAATGCTTCATGCATCATTTTAATGGCACTCTGAAAAAAGCCTGGTATCTCGGTATGTCATTATCTCAGACTCTGCAGTTGTTGTTTCTTATTTAAATGTCCTATCTCACTTGAGATTTAATGTAATTAGAACCAGCCTGTGGAAAAATCTTTTTCTATTATGTCTTAGCTATTGTTCCAGTCAAGATGGTAAAGCAAATCAAACAGGATATAATGAAAATGATAAAACCATTTGCAAGAGGTGGTTTTCCTGAGGGAAGCAAAAGGCAGCACAACTTTTCATTTTGCTTTGTAATTCTAAACATGGCATGGGCCTGGAGTGACTCCACGGAGACTTGTCCAATACACCTGAGAGCTGAGACAGGTACAGCTGGCAGGAATCTGCCTCGGCTGATCCAGCAGGGAACCAGAAGCACCACAGCAATAAGCTGCTTCCACTGTTATTGTTGCTGTACCAGCCTGTTCAGCCAGCACCGGCTCTGCTTGCCAGCCAGGGTATGTGTGAAGGGGCTGGGCCTGTAGTAAACATTTCGGATTGTTATTTTTTCCTCGAGCATCCCAACTGGGGAGAGGTACATCCAGAGTGTGGTGTCTGCAAAGGCACTGGTACCACAGCCTTGGTGTGACACGTGTCTCCAGCAAGAACTGCTGTTCCCAGTGTGGAAGCATAGGGAAGAGTCCAAGGCTTTCTTGTTCTGGCTTGGGGGCCACACCACAGCAAGGCAAGAGCCCTCAGTGCTGTCTCTGCCGGGTGATTTCTCAGCAGTTCAGGTGTTGTTGCCCCACATCTCTTTGCTTTTCTATTAGGTTTATAATTTGACGTCAAAGCCGTTTTGCAGTATCTTTTCTCTTTTGTGGACAGGCTTTTGTATCGTCAGCATGTGTGGCAGGGATCTATCTTCACTCTCGGCAGTATTGATAACCTTTAGGTGTGATCTGATCGAGGGCTGCGTGCCACAGACAGAGCCCACCAGGCCGCGCTGGCAGGGGCGCCGCCAGGGCTCTCGGTGGGGCCATCGCAGCTGCCAGAGCCGAGAGGGGATGATGGAGAGTCCAGGGCCACAAAGCCTCTCCAGCCACGCGGCCCTGTCTGGCTGCTGCTCTGCTCTTGGGTGTACCTGGGGCCGTGGGCTTTGGAGAGCACAGTGCAGCCAGCTGGATCTGCCTCCACGCGGTTGTCGGAAGCCACAGATCCGGCTCGTTTTTCAAAAGGCAAGGATGTAAAATTTCAAAGGATCAAAATGCAAGTAATTCAAATGATCAAAGAAATCATTAGGTTAATACCTGCAAACAGTTTTGTAAATTCAGATGTAATGAAAAAAGAAAATCTACCTGAAAAAAGTTCTCTTTTTTTTTGTAGGTTTCTGGGTTTGGTGCTGACTAATTTACAGAGTTTGCCTCTTCTGTTACCTTCATCTCTTTGGAATTGAAGAAGCAGTAGTTTCTTCCTTTCCTCTTCTCCCTGTTCCTTTCTTGTAAAGAAATGATTAAATACTCAGAGTACAAATGCTTCACATGAATATTTATAAGAACTTTTATAACATTTAGCGAGGCAATGCTTCATGCCTGTCTCTTTCTGAATGCACATAAGAAAGTACCATAATTTCTTCGAAGCTGCACTGAGTCCTTATTTGCTACTGGCTTGGCAGGACCTGGAGGCTCCTTGGGGCTGCAGTCATTGATGATGACAAAACACAGAGACCATTGGGGTGTTTCCTACTTTTCTGTTAAAGCACTCGGCTTGTGTTTAATATCTCATAAGAAGACGTTTTTCATGCGTCATTTGCATTTAAGTCGCAGAAAATTGCTAGGTAGAAATCTTGTTAGTGGCATCGGATAAATACCTGGTTCCTGTTTTGGTCTCGGAAGAAACGGAGTTAAATGTCTTCTGCTTGGAATACTGACACTGTGGGACAATTGAGTGGCCCCGGAGCACACTCTGCAAAGCACTTGGAGGGTCCTCCTGAAAATGCAGAAGTGTTTTAGCCTCCACTTCTCTGCATATTGCCTCTCTGGAGCAGGGCATCCTGTGCATACCTAATTGCCTGTGTAATGCCTCAGAGTGTTGTCACACACCCACTTCTAAAAAGCAAATGGAAACTAGGAGCTCTTAATAGCAGATTTATCCCCTTGACATCCTGAAAGAATTTAGATCAGATTAAGCACAAGAGGAGAAAGAAGAAAGGCTTTAGGAATAAGCAAAAGGGAGAGAGGGTTAGAATAGTGATTTGTTAAAGCTGAAGATAATTTTAGAACCGGGTTTGGAAGTTCCTTGCTCGTAATCCTATTATAACCTCTCCCCTTCTCCCTTATAAAATAATTGCCATAAATTGCATGTTCTCATCTCCACAAGGTTATTATACGAGCTGGAGACTTGCAGTGTTGTTTAAAAGCTGGAGTGCACGATGTGAATTAGAAGTGACCCATTGGAACTTGGCCCACGTTGTGTGGGGCTGGGTGGTGTTGTGGGGCTGCTCCAGCACTCGGGGGCACAGTGGGAATGGTCCCCAAAGGCAGGGCTGGGGGCAGAGCCCTGGGACCCTCCTGGGAGCTGCTCCAGCAGGGTCTGCCCGGTCCTCCCCAGTGGGTTCTGACATGGGCCTTCAACCACCCAGAGTTTGACATCTTTCACTGGATAAGCTGGTGAAGTTAATTCTTTCTGGAATTCATTCATAGTATAATACTTCTCTTTTGTAATCATGTTCTTTCAGTTTTAAGTCCCCTTTTATCTGGTCACTCTTACTTTAGCTTTCTGCCTGTGGTGTTTATGTCTTTTGCAGATCTCAATCTGAAGATCTCAGCATATCCCAACGGATCTAATACTTGTGATTTTTTCCCTTTTGTGTGTGTTTATAAATGTCTAGTTTATACTTCTCTGCTGCACCATAGTATAGTATGCAAACTATGGAGGGGTATTTTTAAAGAAGGTGCTGTTTATGTGACTTTAACCCCTGAATAGTTTTTGATCTCCTTCCCAGATGTTTTGGGCACAGTAATTATTAGAATTATTTTCATAATTAGCAAAGGATAATTGAAGGAGAGTACCAACAAACAGTTTAGTTTACATTTCAATTAAAGCTGTACACTTGTGGCATTACATTTATCACTAGATATTACAATGATAATATTGAAAGACAATAATTCTCTCAGTTGTGCTTTACTTGTGCAGAACCTTTGAACCTGATGCATGACCTCTGAGCGTGTCAGAGTTAGAACTTGGTTACCACTGTAAGAAAACAATGTACTCACCTGAGAACTCTTGGAGTGTGTTTAACATAAAGCAAAATGCAGGATCTTGGGAAAATGCTCCCATGTTTGCACCTACAAGGAAACAAAGGTATTGTCCACATTGGTGTGGAGCAGCTTATCGGATCCACCCAAACAGATTTTTTTAAACTGCAGTCCTTAGATTATAATGTCTACAAGAGTTTTCAAATCACATTTTTCATATGGAAGACTGAAATTGTACTTTTTAAAAAAGAGTACGACAGCTCTTTCTAATTTATTTCTTTGCACTGAATTTTTAGTAAAAATTAAGTGTGCACCAGGGAACGCGTAGGCATAGCAAGTGGTAAAATTCAGGGACCTTTGGAGATTTTCATTTGTCTCTGGTTCCTGGCATATTAAACATTTGTGGAGAGTTGAGGCAGAATTTATTTTCTTACTTCTACAGAGCCTCAAACTGAAATCTTCCATCATAGCCTGTGAGACAAACGCCTTGACTCAAGTGGGGACCTTGCTGCTGGAGCTCGGTGTCTTAATGCAAACCAGTGACTGCAGACTCCCCATGGCTGCCACGGGGCAGGGCTGAGGGCTCTGCCTGTTCCTCCTTGAGCTCAGGCATTAATGATGCTGCTGCCTCCCTTCAGCAGACAGCCATCTCATTATCTCTGTGAAGTCTCCTCTGCCCTTTTCCTTCCCCGTTCTTCTTTCTCCAAGTTTAGCAAGTAATTAAAAGAGTACAGCGGCTGAGGAGTGAAAACGGAATCTTTCCAAATGCTGTTCCTTGTAAAATGTAATGCATCGCCCACACATCCCAGGGCAGTGATTGAAGATCTCATCACATTTGTCTTACTTGAGATTTAAGCAAAATCATCTGCTGAGCATTTCAGTCTATCCGTGTGCATTCCAATCCATCCGGGCTCCCTGAAAGGAAAAATGGGTGAATACGCCACGGTTAATGTGCCGCTCTTTATGTGGAGAGAACAGATTTCACATTGGACATTGGAGACACAGGAGGCCCCAGTCCATCTCCTGACTACACAGAGCTAATTAGCATGACGAGCCCGTCCTCTCCTTCAGCCTCTTGGATTGTCTCAGCCTTGGAAGAGCTCTGGGGGGGAGCAGCAGTGCGGGGAGTTGGGCTTGGAGTGTCCTGGCAGGGGAGGGCTCCTGGAACCCACCCAAACCTTGTTTGGCACAGCCACAGGTGAACAGAAGTTGTGCAGAGCTGCTCCTTGCAACCACTGTCTCTCCACTTTACTCTTTCCTGTTCCTGCAGTGCCATATGGAAGTCAGGAAGTTCGTTTCCTCTCTAAAGAAAGAAAAGAGAAACAAGTATTTTTGTATCTATGTAGCAAAAAAGTTTTCTATTAACATGTATTTTTTGAAGGCCTGCACACCCAGAGCAGATCCGCTTCAGTTCCTCAGTTCTGCTGTAAGAAGCCACCAAGAGGCCAGTCCTCCACCTGTATCCAGGCAGCTGATAAATCTTCTATTATTAACTTCACTTTTTTTTTTTTTTTTTTACACGCAGCATTCTGGCATCCAAACAAGTCTTCTGCCTTTATTGAGTTTGACATAGTGCAATTTCTCTCAAAATTAAGGCTTTGGGATCCCTGCTCACTTACCAGGTTTCAATAAGGCTTTATAAAACAGCTGACTTTAAAAGCTGAGTGATTGTCAGATGAGAAATTATTTGTACTTAAAACAGTCATAAAAGGTGAAGTTAGTAGTGACTCATTTTCTGGTTATGCCAAAAAATATTTCAGCAAATCCACTGAAATCCAAAAAATTTAGCATCTAATCATTATTCAGATTACTGAGACTGGTTTTTCTGTCGAATAACTGCTGGATACTATTGCAAACAAAAAGCTTGCTTTTTAAAACAGCTTTAAAATAAAACACAGATTGATTTTATTTAAAAATCCATGTTTTCTGTCTTCCTCATGCCTCTGTATATCGTCTTTCCAGATGCTAGATTTTAGTGAGGTATAAATAGATAACTTGGTTAACAAGTATACAAAAAGTTAAATTATCTTCTAAAGCTAGTATGTTTTAATTTCATTTTCTATGTTGTTACCAAGAAACCAAAATTATGAAAACGCAGTGGATGTTTTGTGGGTTAGGCCTGGCTGTCAGTGACAGTTCTGAAAGTGGTTGCAGGCAGGAGGTTGTAACTGAACAGGATGCTCTGTATTAATCTTTGTCCTAAAATCAGTCAGGGTTATTTATGAGCAGTCTGAAAGAAAATGCAAATAAGGGAGAGGAGGATATTTGAAAAGAGAGATATGCCCTGGTTATACTGGGAAAAAAAGATGGTGGAAGTATATTTTATTTATTATGTACAGCTGGACACCGGGAATAAAAGATTTTAGGCCAAGCTTGCCTGATTGCACTGAGAGAAATGGAGCTGCTGAAAAGCTTGTGGAAGGCCAGAGCACCTCATTGCCATGAGGTCTGGCTAACAGTCTGGACTGCAAAGGACAGCCCAGACTCCAGAGATCTGTTTCAGGAGGGGAAGGGTTTCTCCTGGTGGGTTTATCCTGGTGTGAGGCTCTGGAAACACTGCGTTGTCTCTGGAGATGGCACTGGTGGTTAAAGGTTTGGACAGCTTCGTTTCCAGAGAAGGCTAGAGAGCTCCGTGTATTGATATTTTTATTTGAAAATAGCAAAGTAGCACCAGAAGTGCTTCTGAAGCTGGGGGGGGGGCAAAAGCGAGGAGTAAGGCAGCGTTGATGGCTGTCACGGTTACCACGGCAACCCCTCGGCCACCGCTTGGGATCCCATCCCTGTTTATGTAACCATCACAGAACATATGCCACCACGGCTAATTGAGCCTAGGTTGAGCCCAGAACCTTGAAATCCACCATAGCTCCTTTTTCTCTCTCTACATGGCGAGGTCAAGCACTACGGAGAGCTGGGGGTCTCCTCCGCGACCACCCTGGGGAGAGCTGGCGTGAGCCTCCCCTCCGTGGGCAGAGCGGTGCTGAAGCAGCAGCAAAGAAGCCCGAGCTGTATTCCTGAGCAATTTCCTCGTGCTCTGGGATGTGGTGGTGTCTCCTGAGCAGGCCCTGGAGGCTGAGCCCCGGAGCTCAGCAGGGAGCAGGGCAGAGTTTGGATGGCGCTGTGCAGCTTGGTGCTCTGCCCTGGCTGTTTGCTCACACTGCTTCTTGTTATAAACAGTTTGCTTCCAAATGCCACAGTGTTGCACGTGGCAGGAATAAACCTTCCTCGAGAGCCTCCGAGAGATCGGGTAATAGCAGCCCTTTCCCCTTTCCTGGGACTGGCAGTGACAAAAGGTAATTGCCCTGGGCTTGGTGCGGTTCCTGGTGTGGGCTCGTAGCAGCCCTGTTTGCTCATAAAGTGTTCTGTCATAAAAACCTCCTTTGAAAGGCAAGGAATTCAGATGAGTGTGGTTCTGCTTTTGCCTTCAGACCCCTGCGGACTGGTATTGAGTCATCTATCTCAGCAGTACAACAGTAGAAAATTCACATTGTGTTTTTTTTCTGGCTATAGAAGCTTTGCATTCTCAGGATTCTGTCAAGCACAAGTAGCAAAATTTATGTTTGGCAATCAGCTCCTTTAGGAAAACATTTCTATCTGTGAAGAAGATTTAAAGAAAGAGAACTGAACGTTGGTGGTGATTTTCTTTCTCTCTCCTTTGCTAGAGCTCGTTTGCCGTGCTTCGGCCGTGTTGTTTCCCGCTGTGTCCTGCCCGGGAGGGAGCGCTGGCGGGGCCGCAAGCTCGGCATTCCCAGGTATGATCTGAGCTCGGCATTCCCAGGTATGATCTGAGCTCGGCATTCCCAGGTATGATCTGAGCTCGGCATTCCCAGGTATGATCTGAGCTCGGCATTCCCAGGTATGATCGGAGCTCGGCATTCCCAGGTATGATCGGAGCTCGGCAGCAGCGTGGGCCAGGCTGGCCTCCAGCCCTGGGGCTCTGGGATGAGCCACCTCTGGGGTTTAGGTGGCCGGATGCAGCTCCCGCTGCCCAGAGCACATGGGTGCTGAGGGCTGGATTTTCCTGCCTGGATCGACCTGCTCGGGAGCAGCAAGCAATTCCTGCTTCCCCTTTGCTCCTCTTACAGCCCTGGCTAAAAATTATAGTGGTTTATACACTCGATAGGTTTAAACATCTGTCTGTGAAAATGCAGGGTGTTGCTTTTCTCATGGAGTAAATTGAGCAAATTCCCCAGCTGCAAAAAGCAGTCATTGACTGTAAAAATAAAAACTAACACAGGATTTCTGTCGCATTTTCTTTCTGATTCTGTCCTTGATTGTATTTATTGATGCCTTCACTGTGTAGTTTTCCATGTGTGGATTATTTTAAAGTATGGATGTGTGGATTATTTTAAAGTATGGAATCAGATTTTGGGAACTAAAATTACTTACTGGCGTTTTGTTGGGGCTTTTTTCCTGCCTTACATCTTGTCTCTTTCGGTAGCCTAAAAAGCTGATTACTGACTGTGGGATGCCCTGGGTTTGGCTGTTAGTCCTTTTCTGCCCCCGTGAAGGGAAAGGGCTGCATGCAGAGCCCCCACAATGTGCCTGGAACACTGGGGTGTTGTGGACTGGCAAGCACAACACTTAATCATCGGAATAAGGAAAAAAATCAATTCTTATTATGTATGCTAAAAGTGTCCAATGCCAGTACCTCCTAATTCTGTTTCTGAATTTCATCTATGCTGGTGCTTTTTATCCCTAATAACATTCTTATCAGTGGCGGCTTGCCATTTTATGGGGATGGATTTTAGGGAAAGCATAAGGAGAATAAGCAAAGAAATTATCTGTTGTGAACTTCAACACTAGTAAACATTAATATCTTTAACCTTTTGACTCGGAGCTCATCACTCATTTCATTGCTCTGGCTTACAACTGCAGATTAAAATTTCTTACATTCATCTTGCCTGGTGAAGCAGCTTATTGGGATGAATAAATGACACCCTAATTAGAAGAGTAGCCTGAGTGAGAGCAAGCTGCTGGAACCTGCTTTGATGGTCAAAAAATTACCTGTAGCTAGTTTCTCAAGATTATCAGAGAGGCCCTCAAATTGGAATGTCTGTCTTTGATCATAGATATGAGGAATGAGGCAAAATGAGTGCACCAAGCAGATGGAAGTGGGAGGAGATGGTTGCTTGGGAATGGGAAACTGGAGGAGTTTTTACAAAGATTCAGGCCCTTTCCAGGCATTGCTCTACCACACAGTGAACGAGATAGCATTATAGGGCTTATTTTTATTTATATTTTCCACCATAAACTATGCGTCTTCAAAAGTTAAATTGATTAGGTTATTTTCAGAAAAAAGTCCCTCTTCTATCATTCCTCTGTAACCTTACCCCCATTTGTCCGTCCTGTAGTGTAACTCCAAACAGTGCTGATCTTTACTGATCTCTTTCCACCTTTCCTTCCTTCCCTTGCTGGGCGTAGCTGTGGATTTGTCCAGACCCCTCAGGAGCTGTAGGTGTGGCTGTAGGTGTGTACCTGAGGCCCAGCTGTGGATTTGTCCAGACCCTCAGGAGCTGTAGGTGTGTACCTGAGGCCCAGCTGTGGATTTGTCCAGACCCCTCAGGAGCTGTAGGTGTGTACCTGAGGCTCCAGCTGTGGACTTGTCCAGACCCCTCAGGAGCTGTAGGTGTGTACCTGAGGCCCAGCTGTGGATTTGTCCAGACCCCTCAGGAGCTGTAGGTGTGGCTCTAGGTGTGTACCTGAGGCTCCAGCTGCCCAGCATCAAACACCAAGTCACAAAAGGGGGAGATGGAGACAAGGGGTGGTCCAGGACTGAGTTCCAAGTCTGGGACAAGAGTGACAGAGTGTGGGAGGAGGAGAGAAAGGCCTGACCGTAGCAGTGGGAGATGATGGGATATCAGTGTTCTTGCACCGTGGGATTGATTATTTTGCTGTATCAAACGAAAACCACTGCAAGTCAAGAGCAGGATCTGCTGAGAGGAGGAGCAGTCAGGCCCAACCCTTCACCCTGCCCTGCCTCCTCCAGTGGACGGCACGGGAACAGTCTGGTCCCGAGGGAATCCTCCACTGAAATGGTTAATGCTGGTTTTGAGCACTGAAGCGTTGGGAGCTGTGGGTTTACCCCACCTCATACAACTGTCAGCAGCTCATCCCATGGATAAATTGTCTGGGTGTTCCTCTGAATCCGTTGACCCCTTGATCTCAGTGCCAGCTTGTTTCAGGAAGTGTTTTATGTGGAAAAATTTTCTTTTTAGAGATGTAAATATGCTGCATTGAGTTTATTGCCTTTTTTTTTTTTTTTGAGATAGACACTAAATGGGAACACCCAGTCTGTCTTCTTTATGTGACGGATCATTTAATATACCATTACATTATTTTATTTGTCTCAATTCTGAACTAAACTATCCTAATCTTTTTGTTTCACTGAAGGGATGAAAAGCTTTCCATATTAAAATATTTTGGTGGCTGTTTTATGCATTTCTTCCTGAGATGTCATAAATAGAACTGAGCACAATACTCAGTAAATCATGTCATTGATTTTCTCACACAGAAAGCATGTAATCTCCTGGTCGCCTGGCGTTTGCTGTGACACCATTTGCATGCCCTGCCATTAGGAATTGGTGAGAACTTCTTAGAAACTTAAAATTCTGCCATTTCTCTTTTGCTCATTGGCTCAGTGTTAGGTAGGGAGAGCAGGTTCCTTCCCAGAAGTCATGATGAAGAGCACGTCCAGTCACCCACCCTGTGCTGTACTGATGCCTGGTTCTGATAAGGGACTGTCATTTTGCATAGCTCAGCCACCTGGTTCCTGAATTTCTCCACAATTCTTGGCTCTACACAGTCCAGCCCTGCTGTGCTGTTGCTCATAATTTATCGGTTATTTTTAATACCTCATTTTGTTATAAAGCCTCATAGTGGTTTATTTTTGAACTTAATCCTGCCAAGTCTTTATTTAATGACTCCAAAGGCTCCCCGGGGGACTGAGACCACTGGAGGGTGCCCACTGTGCTGTGGCCTGGGAATTGGAGCTGCTCTTTGCCTGGCTCTGAGCCAGCCGCTCCCTCCTGAGTTACCTGCCCTGGCACCTCAGTGTCTCTGGGGTTGCTTTTACTCGTTCTTCCCATCCTTGCCAGTGCTATTTTGTATTTTGCTATCCACAGGTTATTTGCTGAACTGAAATGGGGTCTGGGGGGGCTTGTGGGGGTTGGCACTTGGGTTTTGCTGCATCCTGTGTTCAGCACTCAGGGCTTTGGAGCCAGGGCGTGCAGGAGTGCAAGGCAGAGAGGTTTAAGCAAACAGAAGTTGCAGGATTGCAGGACTCCACAATCCAGTGATGATCCACCCTGTTTTCCTTCTCAAGCTGTGCTCAGCAGAAGGATAACCACAACTGCTCCCGGGTTTCTGACAGTAAAAGCGCTGTCGTGTCTCTCAGGTATTGATTTTTTTTGTTTGTTGTGAGCACGTTCGGCAGAGGTTTGGTAAAGTTCGTTCTCCACGAGTGTTTGCATGTGTTTAAACAAAAGGGAAACAGATCAAAGGGCAGAATTTCAAGTGAGCCCAGGAAGGGTAAATCAACCATAATTAGATTGGTCAAGATACAGTCATGCAGATGCACTTTTAATATGCTGTGAAGGGCTTAATTCTCATAGTTTTCCTTAAATAGAGTTAGGAGAAAGTGAAATGCACTGGAAGTGAGGATACTTTTTTGAAATTAGAATTACTGTGCTTTTTTTCCTGTCAGCTGATATGTGCTTACCCATACTTTGCTGCTAGATCTTAGAATGTTGTACATCCTTTTCAGAAAGCGTACAATTTATAGTTTGGCTTACCCCACTTTTTTAAAAGTAGAAAAGGAAAATAAATTTTCCATGTAAATAAAAAAGTATTCCTACAGAATATACTGTGCAGCCTTGTCTGAGTGATCATCATTGTAAGAATTTATGGATGTCTAAATGGACCAAATAAATTGGAAATTTTATTAATGCTAAATGATGATTTCTTTTTCCAAATGGAAAAAAAAATCTCCAGTTAAGAATGTCAAGAATTCTTATTATCTGGACTCATAAGAGTTCCTTTTCCCAAATACCTGCCTTGGCTGGCCCCTGGGGCCTCAGCACCAAAGGGCAGAGCTGGGCCTTGTGCCAGCTCCGTGTGTTCCCAGTGTGATGATGCAGAATGTATTCAGAGTACCTGGGCAGATCCCGAGGATATTCCCTGCCTTTTCCTTGCTCTGTGGCATTATCTCTTTGGGTTAGGTAAATTGCAAAGAAATGCCTGTTTTCTTCTGAAGCATCACAGATTGTCTAGCCCTGGGCAGGTTTTTGCTCCAGTTCATTGGTTATTTCTATCATGTTTTATCCTTCCGAGTTTTAGGGAGGAAAAAACCCAACATATTTAAGGTTTTCCTTCACTTACATAGTATTATGATATATTTATGTTATTTGAACTCTTTTTAAAGGAGAGTAAATACAGGGTGGGATATTAAAACAGGAAAAAACCCCCAATCTGCAGCAAGATAAAACTTTTCTTTTTTAACAAACGTGGTAGTGCCCAGCATTTATGGAAATGTCCATCTGTGCTCTCTGCCAGAGTCAGAGCTCTGGCTTGGTACTGCAGTGAGCTGATATTTAGCAGATCTCCTTCACTTGGGGAATAAAGTTGTGCCAGTCCATAGCGCTTCTTGCCATTCTTTAGTTCCCTGGTATTTCCTGGCATACCTTGAGGGAAGTGAGTGCTTGACACGCTCTGGGAGCATTTCCACAGCCCACTGCCACCCAAGCAGAACCTGCATGAGTTTGGGTTTTTAAAACAGGCTCTTAAAATGTTTATGATTACATTAAAATTTAAAAGAAACAGAAATCAAATGCTGGCAAAGAACAGCGATCACTTTTTTCCCTGCTGTGTGAGACTTGCACTATCATTTCTGATGATCACTGACTGTCCAGATGCCTGTAAGTGGTTCAGACAAACCACAAAGCCGTGGTGGTTTTGTGGCCTTTGGGCACTCCCATATAGGAAGCCTGGGTTGAATTCCCACCGCTGATTTTTTTCAGTCTGAGGACAGGCCTGGCAGTGGTGAGAGGTTTGTGGTTGTGCAGAGCCCTGACTGGACTGGAACCGAAGAAGGCTGATCAATGCAGTTTATTCTGCAGCATCAGAATTGCAGCTCCTTTGTCAGGGACGGCAGCACTAAAGGTAAATGGATTTTCCCTAGAGGAGGACAAACCAAAGGAAACCTGTGCCAGGATGTTGGTGATCCCAGAGGAAGCCAGAGGTGCTGGTTCCAGCTCAGGAAAATCGCAGCCTTTTGGTGGGGAGGGGGGAATTTTTGCAGCACACAGCATTGCAAACACATGTCTAAGAGGTACATTCATTTTCATATGCTCATTCATTGAGCAGGCCTGATTAATTAGTGCGTGTCACCATCTGGTACTTACCGAGACTATTCATTTTTAAAATGTTGAAATTGTAGGGAATGTTGCACACCAATTAAGTTCTTTTTAATTGGATTATTTTAGTATAAAGTATTACTGGAGAAGGCCTTCATTGTGATTCAGCCAGCATGTATCCAAAGGAGACCTGCCAGCCTGAAATTACCTAGAACAAAGGCAAAATGCCTGAAATGCATGTTTATTACTATCTTCATGCACTCAGCAAAAGATGATGTCAACAAATAAAAGAGCCACAGAGACATTTCTGCATTGCTGTGCAAGCTTCCTGACATGAAGGTATCTCAGCTGCTCCCTGCTTCATCTTTGCACTGCAACTCCAAATCTGTCATCTCCCTCTGACCTGAAAACTGAAACAAGCTTTTGCCTTCCTCACTGCTTGAAACCAACTCAGCAGGGCCAGGCTGAGCCCTCCTGTGTACGTGCTGGAATAAGGAGCATTAGTCTCTTATACACAAAGAATGGTTTGGCCTTTCAGGCTGATAAATTGTCTGTGCTGACTCAACCATTTAGTGAATGAAGTATCACGATCTGCTGTTGGGAGCAGAAGTTGTCTGTCTGTACTTGCTCCTGACACTGACTCACTGGGTGAATTTTAGTTCCTCAACGTCACTGCACTGCAGAGGTTCCCTGTATAAACTGTGAATAGTTCTGTTTATCAGCTCAAATAAAAGGCTCTGAGATACAGGGATGAAATTCAGACTGTTGATGTTAGGTATTTGCTATTAATACTTTCTTTACGAGTCTGATGCTGTTCTGTAAGTAACATCTTGCCTTCATTTTGCGTAGATTGAGCCTCTTCAAGTAAGTTCTGTCATCTGAACTACTCATTGCAGAAGAGCCAGGAGCTCTGCAGGGTGCACATTTCTGTTCCTTAGCAGGTACATGGAGTGTCAGTGGAAACAGAGAAGTTAGGGAAGAAAAGACACCTGGTCACTTGCAGCTGGAGAGATTTGAGGTGTGGCTGCCTGCATCTCTCGTTGCCCTGCTTTGTTTTGGAGATAGTGTAGGAATCCAGCCATGAACAATATCAGGATGGTTTTCTTCTTGTATTTGTGTGCATTTTCAGTCCCTTCGGTGGCCTCTGCTGCCCCCTGCCAAGCTGCAGCTGCTGGTGACAGCCATGGGAGCAACAGCCTCCTGAAGGATTTAATTTCTCTTATCACTCCTAATCACTCTCACCCATAATTACCACACGTAATAGGGAATCTGTAGTTGAAAAATAATTCTTTTTAAAGGAGAGGAAAGCAGCACAAAGATTGCTTTAGTTGTTCAGCAAGGAAGAAGCTGACTTTTTTTTTTTAGAATGCAAATGCTTGCTTCAACATATAAAGGTCACTGTGGATTTAATTTGAAATAGCGTAGGAGTGCTTCTGATTTCTAAGTACAAAAGTAGCACTGTGTTGGAATTGTTTTGGTTGTTTTCTTAAGATCCATTTCCTCTAGCTGGAAGGTGGCTGTTTCCTCTGGAGTGCAGCTGCAGGCAGTGTCAGGGCCCGTGACAGGAACTGCTCGTCCTGCTGTGCCCGAGCCAGTTGCAAACCCAGCTGGGGTTCACAGAGCCAGGGACTCAGTGGCTCTTCTGTTCCAGACTGTCACAAATCATCCCGGGGGTCAAGGCTGTGTTCAAACCACTTCTGTTGGCTGCTGGACACCAAAGGAGCTGAAATAGCTGCGCGTTGCTTGTGTATATTCCACATCTGCGTTTCCACGGGCACCAGGTGTGTGATTGTTAAGGCAAACTGCTGCGAGCTGCACTGCTGGCACACGGGGCCGTTCTGGGGTCAGAGCTAGGGTTGGTACAACCCCTGGAGAACGGGGTTTCTGCTCAGTTTCCTGTAGTTCCCTCACTCTGGCTTGGAGGAAGTGTCAGCATCAGTGCCAGAGCAAAGGAGAGTGACAAGTGTGTTGTGCCACAGCCAGGGGTAACACGTCAGGGTGTCCCACAGGCAGCGGGGCCCTGCAGAGCTCCCTCGGTGCTCCCCAGTTCCGAGCAGGAAATGTTTCACCTGGAACACCGTAAAGCTGCCTTGTGATGGGATTCTAGACTCTGCAATTGCAGAGAAATAAGATCACACATCTTAAAACCCACACACAAGCACTAACCCTTTTGTTTAAATTGGTTGTTCAAAGCTTTTATGTGATGGAGAAATATATTTTGCAAGAAAGCATTTAGTTTAGATTCCCATTAGTGTAGCTTTAGTCCTTTTGTTTATTAAGCATGTGAAAAGGGGAAGCTAACCAGAGTATAAAATTCTTGTACATGCTCTCTCTCTAGTTTTTGGAGAACTATTTCTTAATGTAGTTTTTTTGCTTACAGTATATGGCCTTGCAAGGTGTTGAAGCAACAAAACTTGAAAGAGATCAAGAAACATAGAAAGGCATTTTACCCAGTGTATGTAAAATAAAGTCTAAAAGTTTGGGCAGATCGCAGTCTGGCAGAGTTTCTATCTCTTAGGTCATACAGAGAAAGCTTTTGGCAGTGGCTTTTTGGCAAAAAGCTTTGTCTGGAAACATATTTAGTCAGCATATGAAATGTGATAGCCCTGGTAGCACGGCTGTGTCTGCAGGCACTAATAGAGTTAGGCTTCAGCCCCATCTGCTGTTGGATCGGGACTGCTGTGTTGGTTTGCCAGCACAGGACAGCCCTTGCCAAAACACAGAGCAGGACGTGAGGAGACTGACAAAGCCCTGCCGGTGTCAGCTCTCCTAACGATCCCGTTGTTTTCCACGCTGATGAAAGCCCAGGGGTGCCCGTGGAGAATTCCAGCACGGCCTCCCTGCTGCTGAGCTCCCGCCAGGGGCAGCTGCAGCTGTACCTGCACGGGGCCAGCAGTGCCCTCGCGGTGTGCCTGCATGAGCAGCAAGGGTATTTGCACCCCGAGGCCCGTGAAAAAAGGACATTATTGATTCCCAGTGCCTGTGTTTACAGAAGTAGCAGTGGACGTAGAGATCCTTTCCCCTCAGTAAAATGTCTCCGATAATTTGAGTTATGCAACAGTGACGAAGAGAACAGACTTGTGGATTTGGCTCAGAAGGCTTAAAATCTTCAGGCATTAATTCATGAAACTCTCAAATCCTGGATACTCTGGTGACTGTAAAGCACGGCAGATTTGTGTTTGATTTTTACTTAAGGCTGATCGTTTCAGGAAATAAAAAGATTCACTTTGAAAGAGATTTTCAGTTCTTCTTCACTTGTTATTTCTGGAGGGGTTAGGTAGAAAAGCTACATGTCAAACAAATCAGGGACTAAAAATCCTTAGCTTTGTTTTGAGGATATCAAAATGGTTTACTGCCATCGTGGTGAGCAAAAGGAGAAAAAAACCAGTGACTTTCTAGAAAGAATTCCACTGTATTTTTATCTGACTTTTCCAGGACATCAGAAAAGCCTATCTGCTCAGCCAAAATACCTCTCCAGTTATCATTTGACTCTGATGAAAAAAGTGCTAAAATGGCAGAGTTTGGGATTGCTTCAACATATTTTCTCACTTAAGCTGAGCTTGTTCACATTCAAAGCTAAAACAAATTATCTCAATTGCATTTAGGAGAGTAAACATACTCTTGCTTTTCTATCTCATGTTTGAGTAGTTATGGTGAAAGCATAATATGTGGTAATCTTCGGGTTTATATCCTCTCTCTGCATTTGTTTTATTGGACAAAATTAAAGGTCAATGGTCCTGAACTAGTCAAGAGAATTACTCTAAATTCTCAGTCTCATTGCCATTTTTTTCCCTCCCTCTGCTTCAAGTAACATGGGGCTTAGCTGCCAAAGTTTTCATTCTTTATGTATGAAAAGAATGATAGTTGCAATTTGGTTTTGCCTTTCGGTTTTGTAAATGAAGGCATCAGCAAAAGGCTGCTCGCATCCTTTCCCTAGTGTGGAAAATCTGTTGATCGAGCAGATTTTTCCCCATTCTCATCCTCTTCTGTTCCGTGTTCTTCCAGCATGATCACTGCTCAAGGAAGTGCCCGTGCTACGTGAGCAGAGGTGGAACCACACGGATGAGACTCCGACCATGCGCTGAGCACACGGCATCGGGCGAGGAGCTCTGGGAAAATGTCTGCTTGCAACACTTTCACTGAGCACGTCTGGAAACCCGGCGAATGTAAGAACTGCTTCAAGCCCAAGAGCTTGCACCAGTTACCCCCGGTGTCAGAGAAAAAGCCCCTCTCGCATGGCAACCTGAAACCCAATGCAAACCAAAGCAACAGCCAGCGCGGGAGGAGCAGCGGCAGCTTCCGCCCGCCCGTGGCCAAGAAGCCCACGATAGCTGTGAAACCCACCATGATGGTGGCAGAGGGGCTGTGTGGGGAGCTCCCCACCATGGAGCAGTGCGAGAACAAACCCCTGCCTGCGGGGTGGAACCGCAACAAGGCGGTCCTGAACAAAAAACCGCCGAACAATAATAACGAGGAGGAGATCGAAGGGTACAGCCACGTTCCAAGGCCTTTTGGCAACAGCGAGGGAGTGGGTAAGATACCAAATAACAATAATAATGGACTGACAGAAGTTTTGAAGGAGATCGCGGGTTTGGATGCCACACCTCAGCTCGCTGGAAATGAAACGAACTCGAGAGAAACCTTCTTGGGGAGGATAAATAATTGCTACAAAAGATCGTTAGAAAGGAAGATCCCTCCGAGCTGCATGGTGGGTGGAATGAAGGATTCACAGAGTAAGCATGTCATTCTGAGCGGAAGCACTGAAGTAATAAGTAATGAAGGTGGACGTTTCTGTTATCCAGAGTTCTCTAGTGGAGATGAGAGTGAGGATGACACGTTTTTTGGCAGCATGCAGGAAGAGCACGAGAGCTGGGATGAAAGTGACGAAGAGTTGTTAGCGATGGAAATCCGCATGAGGGGCCAACCTCGCTTCGCTAATTTCAGAGCTAACACCCTGTCTCCTGTTCCGTTCTGTGTTGACAAAAAATGGAATACCGTGCCCCTTCGGAACAAGTCTCTCCAGCGAATCTGTGCAGTGGATTATGACGACAGCTATGATGAAATTTTAAATGGTTACGGGGAAGAGACTGTGATTCTTTATGGGCAGGAGAGCATGCAGAGCATGGTATCTTCTGATTCAACATCTCCCGATTCTTCTTTGACGGAAGAGTCTCGTTCTGGGACAACCAGCAGTTCGTCCCAGAAGCTCTGTAATGGAGGGTTATCTCCTAGCACTCCTCAGGACCTCAAAGTGATTGAACCAGAATATGAAAGTCTTTGTGACAATCAGCAAGCGAAGGATGTGCCAAAAGCGCCCAGAAATGCTCTGAAAAGTCTAGAAACTCACAAGGCAGTCCTTGCGCTTCGCCTGGAGGAGAAGGATGGCAAAATTGCTGTGCAGACTGACACTCAGGAGAATAAAAGTTCTTCGGATGTTGCTGGTCAAGCCGTAACTATTAATTTGGTGCCTGTGGAAGAGCAAGCTAAACCTTACAGGGTGGTAAATATGGAACAACCCGTGTGCAAGCCATACACCGTAGTGGACGTATCAGCTGCCATGACCAGTGAATGTAAAGAGAATCAGACTGAAACCTCAGAACCCAAAAAGGCATCATCTAACCCAAGCTCACCAGTAACCCCGGGCACACCTGTTGCATCCTCTGCAGCATCGCCTGTACGTGTGCACGCTAATCAGAAAAAATCCAGCGCAATCAGATACCAAGAAGTGTGGACTTCTAGCACTAGTCCAAGACAGAAGATACCTAAGGTGGAACTGATTGGAAACAGCTCAGGACCTTCTGTTCCTCCCAGGAAGACAAGCCACAAGTCAGCTCCTACTTCACCTACAGCTACAAACATTTCTTCGAAAACTATCCCGGTTAAGTCTCCTAATTTGTCTGAGATAAAATTCAACAGTTACAACAATGCTGGCATGCCACCTTTTCCTATTATCATTCACGATGAGCCCACTTACGCTAAGAGTTCCAAAAACGCTATTAAAGTTCCTATTGTAATCAATCCAAATGCGTATGATAACCTGGCAATCTATAAAAGTTTTCTAGGGACCAGTGGGGAGCTGTCCGTCAAAGATAAAACTACAAGCGTGATAAGCCATACCTATGAAGAAATAGAAACTGAAAGTAAAGCCACCGAAGCCATAGGCAGCAAACCCACTGAGTTACCCCAAGCAAAGGGAGTGACCAATAGCTCTGAGTGCAGGCTGGGCTCTGTGGCTCAAAAGGTCCAAGAGTTCAACAGCTGCCTCGGTAAAAGCCAGATATCCCCACAGAGGAGTCACAGCGCTGACCACAGCTCTCCATCCAGAGTTCAAAAGGCAATGCCAGAGCCTGCAGCAAAAAGAGACGTAACCCCGGATGGATCTGTTGGCAGTGGCGGTGGCAGAGAGAACGCAAGCACGGTGCTCTCACAGATCGTGGCTTCTATCCAGCCTCCACAGTCTCCTCCAGAAACACCTCAGTCTGCTCCCAAGTCCTGCAGTGTAGAAGAACTGTACTCCTTTCCCCCTGAGGGAGATGCTACTAAAAACACCCTGGTACGACCCAAGTCTCTGTTTACATCACAGCCTGAAGGAGAGTGCTCCAAGACAGAAAACGCTGCTGTTAAAATGCAGAAAGATCCACTTTCACAGCCAGCTGTCACTCCCTCTCCAAAGCCGGCGCGAGCCACCCCGAGTGCCGCGAGTCCCCAGGCAGAGCAGGCCCCGCCGTTCCCCCCTCCACGCTCCACCTCCTCTCCCTACCATGCCAGTAACTTGCTGCAAAGGCATTTCAGCAACTGGGCCAAACCCAACAGCCCCACCAGGTCGACGGAGGCCGAGTCCATCCTGCACTCGGAGGGGCGGCGTCCCGATGCGAAACCCAAACGCTGGATCTCGTTCAAGAGCTTCTTCCGCCGCCGCAAAGCTGACGACGAGGAAGAGAGAGAGAAAGACAGGGAGAAAGGGAAGTTGGTGGGACTGGATGGAACTGTTATACACATGCTGCCCCCTCCTCCAGTGCAGCGGCACCAGTGGTTCAGCGAGGCCAAGTCGGACGCCGGCGAGAAGCCGTCGATCGTTTTCATGTACAGGTGTGAGCCGGCACAAGCGGAGCCGAGGGCTGAGCTCCCACACAAGGGTGGGGTGGAGTCTGCTATCGCAGAGGCACTGGCCAAAGACAAGGCAGAAACGCAGGAAAAGCCTCCAGAGAGCTCGGAGCAGAACGTAGCGAGCCATTCCTCACCACCCCAGGCTCCCAAGAAAACCCCCAGGTACCGCTCAGCTGTTTTAGTCACTTACTCTTTGAACAGTCCTGTATATGCTGCTGGAAAGGGAGAGACTCAAGGGTTTTATTACATTAATGCAGTTTTTTTCAAAGTATATTTATTTTAGGTAACTTAGAGTATATTTTTAAATCCTTCTGTTAGGTTAGATACCAGAAAAAAAAAAATATATATATTTAACTAGAAGTAGTACCTGGTATTTAGAGTTTGTGTTGCAGACTCACTAATATGTCACAGTAGCCATGTTCCATTGAATCAGATCCATTCTTTTNTTTTTTCAAAGTATATTTATTTTAGGTAACTTAGAGTATATTTTTAAATCCTTCTGTTAGGTTAGATACCAGAAAAAAAAAAAAATATATATATATATATTTAACTAGAAGTAGTACCTGGTATTTAGAGTTTGTGTTGCAGACTCACTAATATGTCACAGTAGCCATGTTCCATTGAATCAGATCCATTCTTTTGAATTTCTGCTTTAAAAAAGTATTTCTCTGTTATGGGAAACTCCAGGATTTCTCAGCAGAAATAGAAGGCGACTATTGAGAAGTACAATAGAAATTAAAAGATCTCTGACTCACGGAAGGTGCTGTGCTAACTTCACCTCACGTGCCCAAGAATTCAGCAGATGCTAATTAACCACACTGCAACATCACTGAAGCACTCCCAAAATAAACCTTACGAAAAGCTAGGAACAGAATTAGGGTACCTACAAAACAGTGTTCTCTCTGTCCTGCAAGGCCTTTAGCAGTGACTGCGCTTTGTCCCCTGACAGTATTGGGTCCAGTGAGAGCTGGTCACATCAGCTGCAGTCAGTCATGTGGGCAGAGTAAAATTCCCTGAGTGCTGGACCACAGCTGGGGATGTGTTAGAATTTGTCTTCCAATTATATTATACAAACTAATTCCAAAGTAGCCTCAAACTTGAATTATTTATTTCATTATAATAACAACCTAATGGGAGGAAATCAAACATTTTGTGAAGTGTGAGCCCCAGAAAATATATCCTGACAGTGGTTTGTTTTGTTTCCTTTCCCCATATTCTGTACAAGAAAACAGCAGTGTTTTTTAGCTAAAACCAGTTTTAACCTAATAGAAATATCTGTGTGAGCACAGTTAGACGTTAAACTGACTGCCACTTGTCCTAAAGTAAAATAACCTGGTTTTCATTCTCCATTGTCTATAGAAGAAAAGTGCCAGAATAACCCTTGATAGGAGTGCAGTCTCTAGATTTACCCTAAATGAATTGGTGAGAAGCAGCTACCTTTAGAGGACAAGTTCAAGGATTGCAGGAGTTTGTGCTCTCGACCCCCTTTACAGTAACCTGTTGTTTTCTCTGGGGGAAGCTGAAGAAAGTGAGGTTGATTTTTGGCTACAGAGCCACCAGGAGATTGCCTTGCTGCCACCTCGTAGTGCCCCTCTCGAGTGCTGGCAGGGCAATCCTCTGCTCTGCTGAGCCAGGGCAGAGATCCAGGGGAGGAGGAACTTGGCAGTCCCTGCTCAGCCACATCGGCTGGCATGGGGCAGGGAGGAGCAGCTGCTGCTGCCTGGAGAGGGCAGGAACAGCCTGTCAAGGATTCTTGCACTGCCCTGGAGATGGTGCTGTGGGAATGTGTCCTGTTCCTGCACTGCGGCTGGGATTCCTTCTGCCCTTCCTTTGGAAGGAAACGGGTGGCTCATGCTTATTCACTCATTCCAAAAAGCATGTTTGCGCTTTCGTTTTCTTCAGGTCACAACGATGTTGGTTAAAACCATATCTCAGAATTTTCCCCAGTGAAAACTGGGGTTTTCCAAATGTTAGAATTGCAGTTTCTTCTTTCTGACAGTATTGTTCTCCGGTTTCTACAAATTTCAAGGAAAATACACTGAGGTGCTGAGTTGTGGGAGCACTGGGCAGTGGATGGCTTTATGCTTCAGTTCTTACATTCTTGGTGCCCTGAGTTATTTAGGGTTTTTAAATACTTTTTAATGTTATTAATGAGACCAAGCGAAACCTTATAATACCACAAAATCCAAGGTTTTTGTTGTTGTTTAAGGGGTTTGGCTTTTGTTTTCAATATCCCGGTGGGTGAGAATCAGGATTTCTAAATGCCATTTTTGCACAAGCAGGTGGCATATAAGCCATGAGAAGCTATGCTTGTTTTGTGTTAACCCTCCAGCTATCAGTACAAGGTTAGCTGTAATTCAGGTTAAAATATGTGCATGGAAAAGATGTTTAGAATGTTCAGTTAAGCCTGCAGAGGCTGAGAGGAGAATGGAAGACCTGAAGATAGCAATCAGGGAATGGGACACTTCCCTAACTCAGAATGCCAAGAGCAGCAAGCTCTCTGAAAAAACAAACTGATGACCCAAAAAATAAGATAAGCTTTAAAAATGTCAGATTACTGGGGGGTCTCGAAAGCAAATTAAATGAAGGCCCAGTATTTCCTTACTTTGCGATGGATTACAAAGCTGCTAAAGGTTGATAACACAACCACAAAACGGCTGAAGCTGTTTCAAGTTATCACTAGAAAGGTCAGTTTTCCTTTTGAACAGCACTTGCAAAATAGTCAGTTTTTCAGAAAGCTGAAAATGATCTCTGTTATACAAAGGAACTTGGTTTTGGTTTCTCAGTGTAATTGTTTCTGTTTGATGGCAGAATGACATAATGCTGGTTCAAAAGGAGCTAGCAAGTAATGATATGATCAATTTATCAAAAATGTGTCGATAGGTGAATTTTTGCTAAAAATCAGCAGTCATGTCAGTTTTATCATTAATTAGCCTGAGAACACCTTTAGTTCAGGAAGCAGCAGTCGTTCTCAGGCACAAAACCTGAAAGTGACCAAAAGATAACGTGATATTTCTGGCTGAGTCACTGTAATTGATGACAGTGGTGCGGCACAGTGTGCAATCCACTCATCACAAGTTGAATAAAAAGATCCTTCAAAGACTTGGTTATCTTAGGGATCAGAGTGCTCCTATTGGAGTTTCACAGGATGAAGGCTTCTCCTCTCCTTCACTGGGACATCACTGCTCATACCCATATGCGTCTTGTTAGACTGAGACATTTCCTAAAGGCAGAGTGCAGCTCAGAGCCCTGCTGCTTCCTTGGCTGTCTTCATAAAGCACATCAGAGCCGAACTAATCTGATCTGGGCACAGCCATCTCCATTTCAGTTACAGGTTAAACCCAAGAGTTTCCTTTCACAGATGCTAGTCAGCCATAACTTTCCTTGATGGGATCTTTGGGCCAGTCTTGAATGAAGTGAAGATAAAACTCTGTTTTTCCTGCAATACTTCCTACAGGTAGTGGGGTCTGTATTTATTTTTTGTTGTTCTGGTTCAGATAAGGAAGCATTTCTTCATAGCTAAATTTGTGATCACCAGTTTAATTCCTAAGATTGTGTTAAGTTTTGCAAAGGGATTTGAGCTCGTAACTGAGCTCTGCATAGAGGAATATGAGTGTTCTGAGCGATCACTCTGTAGAAACAAAGGGAATCACTGTTCTTCAAAAACACAGTCATACATTAAGATCAGGATTTCATCCAGAGGCAGGCAGGAATAACCACCACTGCCACATTCCACTTTGCATTGTCACTGATCTAGTCCTGCAGATGCCACAGCTGCTTCAGAAATTGCTTGGGAAGATAACAAAATCTGGGAAATCACAGTAGGGCTCTGTTTAAAACAAAGTCCTTTCCAGTTTGGAGGGCTTCTGGTGTAACTTTTAGGATGAGGTTCTCACATGAACCTTTTAGGTTCCAGCCCAAGTAAATTGATGAGAATTAAGGATGTTATAGTTGAAAATAAATTCTTTGCTTGAGCAAGTTTATTGAAATGGGAGAAGTTCTTTCTGAAAATTAAAGACGGATCAGCTACTCCTTCTTGCCCAACCCCTGTTAGGACATTTCTTATCTAGGTGTCAGCAAGCTTTATCTACCTTACTCAGGTGCTTTTAAAAATATTAACTGCTATCTTCTACTATTCCATAAATTTAAAACTTGTGAAATTTTTCTCTAGAACATTTTCCAGCTCTAACAGAATTGGAAATTCTGCATATGCATTAAGCAATAAGTTTGGTCACGTTTTATGTGAGAACTTGTAAACACCAAGGACTGTTAAAGATCCGAGTAGAAGGGACTTTACCATTTATTATTGTATAAATTTAGATTAAGAAATGGTAAATCATGTATTATTTTTCTTAACTCCTCTAATACAGTCTGTAAAATGGAAAGACTGAGAACCTAAAATGGATAAAGAAAAATACCTTCTTTATAATGCACAGTTAATCTGCGAAACTCATTGCCATTAAGTTGCAGTGACACTAAAGAGCTTAGCAGGATGTCTTTACTGGATTATCGAGTGTACTCCCTTTATCCGTGCAAACATCACATTATACAAGATCTTAAAAATAAAAAAAAAATTAAAAAATAAAAATCACAAGCTTCAGGACTAAGCCAGCTTCTCAACAATCAGAATTAGGAATGAACTTCATGGCTTAGTTGTTTCAGGTTGTTGTTTGAGAAGTGTTTCACTTTCCTCTTCGTTGACTGTTTGTGGTGGTGAGGAGGGACAGCTGCAGGAGCCCCTGGAATGTTCTCTGTCTCCACAGAGCCCTCTGACTGCAACCTGGGCACTGCTTGCCTGTGCTCAGGGCTTTGCAGGAATAAAGTGGCCTTGTGTTCTGAGCAGTTCCTGAGTAAGGTGGCCTCTGACCTCCCTCCAGCCATTAACCTCTGCACTTCTCCTCAAGCATCAGTCAGTCAGTTTAGGCTTGATATTGGCTTTATTAGCTTAAAAGTGCAGGGCCTGAGGGCATCTCAGAGCTCTCCCTTGGAAACTAATACAGCTACAGATTACACAGTTGGTGTTTTGTGTGTGTAAAACCAAATTCTCTTCCTTGTCATCTCCAACTGTACAGCTGCCATTGATGGCTGCTGTGTTGATGCCCACTCGGGGAGGGGGATCAGAGTCTGTGCTGCCTCCAAGGCCACAGCAGCTTTTCTGTTTCTGTCACTAATTCCTGCCACTGGGATTTATGTGCTGTCTTGTACAGAACTGTGTTCCCTCACCTTGACCTCTGGATCTCACCCTAATTCAGGAATACACTCTCACAATCACTTCTTGTAAGCATTCCACTTTATCTCCCTCATATTCATTGCTGTTTATTAATCACTCTAATTGAGCAGGCGTGCTCTGAATAGAGGAGAACACAGGTCACACAAGAGCTGTGATTCCAGTGTCCTCACCAAAATTAACACACTACACAGGCAGCTTTCTGGATCCTACTGTTCCCAAAAGACCAAGGCGAGTTAGACCGCATCATCTTCTGGCTATCCTCCAAAAACCGTGGAGGAGGAGAGCCTGAAGGAAAGAGTTACAGGCATCTGTCCCTGCAGAAAAATAACACTTCTAAAACAGTTTTGAGCCCGGGCACATGTGAATGACAAGTATTTGAATTCAGTGGGGTGTTGTCTGAAGGACAGTCGTTTTTATGGCAAGTTTTTTGCTTCGTATAACCTCAGCTTCTTAGGAAAACAAACTCATTCTCTGCATGCAGAGGGCTGTTTCCTCCACTCACTGAGCAGTTGTTTAGCTTCAGCCACTTGTGCCCAAGAAGCAGAGTTCTTTAAGATTATTAATGTCTGCGAAGTTTATTTTTTAAATAAAAAAGGGAAGAGAAAAAGTCTTGGACAGAGGAGGCTGTGCCCACTATGGTAGATGCTAAATATGTGCTCTTATGCAAGGCATCAAAGAATCCATCCTGGCAAAATATCTATAAATATCCCAAATAAGGAGCTTGGTACCAACAAGCAGATAGAAAGTTATACAAAATCAGGCTTTAATCTGAGAGAACTGCCTGTTTATCAGCTGTTCCTCTTTCCTCGAAGAACCAGTCATTTTAACTCTTTAGCTCCTGAAGCAACTGGTGAGTTGGTTCTTGCAGCTCCCTGAGTGAGGATGGTTTCCCCTTTTACTCCTCCTGTGTCCTGCCAGCACCACTGAAGGGGTTGACATTTGCACCGTGTACATAAGCTTGATCTCTCTGTCCCCGGCTTGAAGATACTGGGAAGCATTTCCCCCGGGGATTTCACGGCCTGACCTCTAATTGCTGTGGTTTAAAATGTATTCTTTTGAGGCACTGCATAGAGATTTGAGATAGCCTCTCACTCTTAACAATCGGTTAGTGTTACTTCCCCAAACTCCTCTGGAGAGCTGAACGTGCCTTTCCGGGAGCAGTAGCCATGACTAAGGCCCCAGTCATTGCAAAGGAGTGATGCAGCAGCCGTGCCGTGTCCTGCAGGGAGGCAGTGCAGGAGTTAAGGAGGCAGGGCTGGATGTGCCTGGCTTCCCTTGCCAGGGCCTTGGCAGGGCCCAGCCCCCGAAGGTAAACACTAAGGTGCAGTAGGTGTATCACTCTGTGCAGAGTTCAGCCCTCTTGCTCACAGCTTGCACAACTTGTAGCACACCAGAACACTGTGGAATCAATGGCTCGCCAGAATTTCAAGACATGATTAAAAGACTCAAGAAGGCCCTGAAAGAATTTCCTTTAATGGGGAATTGTGTGAGTGAGTACAGTGGGTGAGTTGGTATTTTTTTCTTTCTTCCTTTCTAGCTGTTGGTTTACTTTGGCAAAATGCTTCTGAGCTTAGGTTTAGTGTATGTGCTTGCATGTGTCTGGTTTGGAGAATGAGTATGTTCTTACCTTACCGAGCGATACTAAAAAGTTACTTTGAGGAACTGTGAAGCTATTAGAACCTATTTCTTAAAGAAAACATTCCTGTCGAGGAATGCAGGTATGTATATTATTTACAGTAACTACAAGGGTTTAGTTAAATTATCCTGAGAGCCTTGTTACTGCTTTAATTTTATGTCTGCTTTACTCTAAAATTACCGAGGTTAACTCTTTAATGTGGGTAGATTTATGGCACCCGGAATGTTCTTCACGCCATTCCTATGCATGGTACTAAAATTGAACAAAAAACGTTACGCTGATTAAGGATTACATCTTTTTGAACTTAACGCAATTTTTTCTCTTTTACTAACAAGTTCTAATGAGTTTGGTTTGTGTCAGCCTGCAGTTAAAACTCATGAGTCTGAGCAGAAACAGCATGTGCACACTGCACCGTCCTGGGTCTTGTCATGCAGAGCATTGGCATGTTTGAATCTTTGTACTCGGGGATTGCTACCAGATTGTGTCCCAGGATTTTCAGGATTTTGGCTCTGCCACAGACATACACCTATCATTGATGTTAACTCTTTGTGGAAGTTTGAAATCCTTATCACAGAAAATAAGTATCCCTACAGACAAACGATGTGCTGATCATTTTTTGATGGAAGTGTGTTACTCCTGTCCCTAATGGAAGTCACAAGTAGTTCAAATTCTTGCTGTTGTATTTGATCAGGCTGTAGTAATGAGCACTAGCAAACAGCACATATGCTCTTGAGATTTGGCCTGTAATGAGTACCTGTTTCTGCAAGTGGGAGAACATAAAGGCATGGAAATATTTTTGCTCTGACATGTTTTTGTGGCATATTATTGATAATTGCTGCAATATTTTCAATATGATTGTGGGGTTTTATTAAATCTCGACATTTTCTTCATGTATATAATGCATAATTTTAAAATTATACTGCAATAAATATATCCATGGAAACCAACTGAATGCACAATTTTCAGAGTTTTGTGCTATAAGTCATCACAGTTTGATTAAAACTTCATAGCTAAGAGCAGGCACAGAGGAATATCTTCAGCTCCTTTGGCAGTCGGGTTTTTATGGTGGGGAATTTTATATGGGCAAGAGATTATTGGCCTGAATGAGATCTGTTTCCCAGAGTGTCCATTCCCAAAATCCTACCAGTATATGAAAATCTACCACTGAAATTTTATGCATTTATCGGGACTTAATCCCTCCTGTTGTACGCTGTTATATTTGCTTGAGGCACAATTGTTTGCACTGGTAGAAAGCACCTTAAACTCTGCTGCTGTCCCGAGTCCCACACACTTTACCCAGAGTCACGCCTGCCTATTTATGAGTTGATGTTGATGGTAGTCAAGCTGTAAAACATTTTATTGCACCTTTCATATCAAAGGCACAAACTATTCTATATATTATTATAATCATGATAATAGTAAAGAACACGTTGCAATTCCGTTCACTAGTCGTTTCTTCTCGTGAAGGTAAATAAAAACCGTAGATAACTGTTGTTAGAAAGTGGGTTCCCCTCGCCGAAGACATTCGGTGCCTGAGCTGGCGTTGTGCCAGCAGGGCCCGCTGCCCAGCTGGGCTCTCTCCAGTGATGTTGCTGTGTCTGTTGCAGTCAAGTGCCCGATGACCCCACCCTGGAGGAGCTGTCCCCCCGTGTCCCCAGAGCCGTGTTCGTCAAGCAGGACAATGGGGGCAGCGCCTCCGTCATCCCGGTCTCGTCCGCCCGCGGGCCGCCAGGGGAGGAAGAGAAAGAGGAAGCTCCAAATTCTCCTGATTTGAGTACCTGCAGTGCTACGTACAGCAATTTAGGTGAGTGCGCTCTCACAGAAAAACACAGGGATTGGATCAGATTTTGGATACCTTTCCAGGCTGTGAAGAGCTTTTCTTTTCCACAGCTCAGTACGTCTTCATAAAGGGTAGCTTTTAATGCCCAACTGTTTAATATTGATTTACAGAAAATAAAGATATATAGTCTCATTCAGAGTTCATAACCAAGAAAGGGAAGATTCAACAAACTCAAAGGTTTGTTTTCCTGTAATTTAAAATAGTCTTTTATTTGTCCTTAGTGATAAACGTCTCAAATGATTTTTAGAAGAAACATTATTTTATCTCTTTGGAGAAATTTTTGTCAGAGGTTTAAAATACAGTGCAAACTCCCTAATTTCTTTAGAAGGAATAAGTAAAATGTAAGATTTTTCTAAATTTTGGCAAAGTTGGTTTTATTTAATTTTAGATCATCAATAACTGCTAAAATATTTGTACCCATCTTCTGTTGGCCGAAACTCTTTTTATGCAAGTCAGAGAGTTTCCTTTTTGCTCCTTCCCAATGAGATATGAGTGTCCTGAAGGTATTACTCAGAGCTTACTGGATTCCTGACTCATTAAGAGAGATCCATGGATGCAGGGCTTCTCTGGAAGGTAGGGGAGCAAGATAAAGCAGCGTCTCATGATGCACGTTATCAATATTATCAGCCTAGTTTTCTAAAGCATTTTGATTTGCAGTTCTTTGAATTCAGGGATACCTACAGCCAGGTTTTCTAGAACAACAAAATCTCTCATTTATTTACATTCCAGGATATCCGAATACATCTTTTTTGAACATCCCAGTCCTGTAAACCCAGCAACTTATTCAGCATTTGGCCCAGAGTAAACTGATTGTGTTGAGATGGCTCCCAGGGGCTTTGGCATGTCCACACAGGTTTCAGGGATCAAGAACTAAACTTAAACCCCCAGGTGCATACATTCCTTAGACATTCAGTGAAAGTGTTGCCCCTTTTTTTTTTTTTTTTTTTTGCTTAAATGCAAATTAGTGGCAAGCTTATTGGTGCATTCTGCTAGTAAAACATTAAGTAGGTGTTATTTATACAACATAAGGAGGAAAAATATCCTGTCCGAGTGTGATGCTAACATCTACCAAGAAACTCTTCCTCTAAGGAGGAAAACTAAAATCTGTGTCTTTGTGGTGAATTACTCATAGATCTAGTGAATTATTTTCAATTTAGTGAGCTATAGATATGTATATTTGCTGTATTTAGAAGACAGGGACATGGCAGACAGAATCCAGGCAGTTAAGGTCTAGCTACATCAGAGCTACTTGTACCGTGTTTATCCCATGCAGCAAAATATCATCAAACACTGGAACAGCTTGTCCAGAGAAGTTCTGGAGTCTCTGTCTGTGGAGATTTTCACAGCCCAGCTGGAGAGGATCAGCCAGCCTGCTCCAGCTGACCGTGCCTGACTGTCTCAAGAGACCCCTCCATCAGCCCTGGCCTGTATTAGTGCTGTTCCTACGTTTGAATGTTCCTTTTTAAAACCGTAACAGTCAATCCCTCAGCAATTTATTCAAAATCTCCTCCTCATCATCGGTTCGCTTTGAGCTTTGCTGTCTCCAAAGTAACTTTTTGGTGGGAAAGAGTTAAGTTAGCTCTGGGGCTGGCCTGGCTCTGGCTGGGAGAGCTGCCTGTTGGTAGGAGCAATGCTTCCCTAAATGGCACTGAGCTCCCTGGCTGCCCTTCAAAGGCTTTCTGCTTTATTCAAGCAGCCTCACTTTCTAATTCAGATGGCAACAGAGAGATTTCTAGGTAGGGACAGAGAATAATTCCTACTTGTTTTCACATCTTCCATCAGCCAGGCAGCAAAATCTTATCTTTTGTAGAATTAACAAATACTGGTATGTGAAACTGGAAGAAAGGATAATATGAGCAATTACATCACATTTGACTCTTGCCTCACCTGCAATTTGAGCTACATGCTGCAGTTTGTCATTTGTAAAACACATCACGTGAACATCTCCATTTGTAGCATAATGCACGACGTTCACTTTTTAAACTAATATGATGCATATTCTGTGGGGTGTTTTTTCTGTGAAAAAGCAGATCATATGTGTCCGATATAAATGGCTAATCTTCAGTTCTGACATGTTACAGGAAGTGTCATGAACAGAAATAATGGCCTTGGTAAATTTTCATCTGCAGTCAGATAATAGTTTATATCAGCTACTGCCCTCAAATATATTTGGTTTGCCCTTCCAAGAGACAAGCCTACAAAACAGAGGATTCTCCTCCAGGAATCAGATACAACATAAAAGAGTTGGGGTTTTTATGAGATCCTGCTCTAATGATAGGGCAAGGGGTGTTTCTGGCTGTAGAAATAGAGGAACTTGAGTAGGAGGAGAAGGGTTCTTGACTGCCATGGTCACAGTCAGGCTCTGGTGCCCACAGTTTGAGAACATTTTAAAAACTGCACAGGCTCTAAAGAAAAGCTTTGCAAATGCCTGGTATTGTGGCAAACACTTCATAGGGGCTAGTTCAGAATCTGAATCTGTTCAGTTTAGCAAATTAAGAGTCTGGCTTGATTGTGGTGTGGGTGCTCATGTGGTGAGCAGAACTGTGGGAGACCTGTGGTATCAACTATTTAACAAAATCGAGAGGCTGCCACTTGAACAAGATGAAGAAACAAATGTTCAAATGTGTAAGGGAGGGCCTGGATGTTTCTTTTGTAAGGGGCTCTTTTGTTGTTACAGAAGTTAATTCAGGTAAGCCCTGTAACTGATGATAAGGAAGACAAAGCCTTTCCTTTACAAATCTTTAAACTGTTCTGTCTTTGTCTGAATTTGTTGGGGAAATTGACTTGATTGAATTTGCATGGCTGTAAGTAGATTAAGGTATTCTCAATATGCTCAGGATGGTGTTTCTGCCACTGAAAAAAGAATCAGCTGTTTTTTTCTTTACTCTTAAAGAAATGGGGGAAAAGGAGGCTGAGTTTCTCTAGGCTTTGTGATTGCTGACTTTGGAAAAAAATCCCAATCACAGCATCTGCCATGGGGCGTTGCCTCAGTCAGTTGGTTGGGCCAGGGCAGAAAACAGTTCTTTAGGCAGGCTGTAAATAAGGTAATGAGATCGTTGTGGGTGGAAACTGACAGTGACAGTGATTAGAGCATCAGTCTGGTGCATTTTGCATAGTAGAGAATTAGCACAGGTAATGTCTAACGTGGTATAATGGAGGGTGGGCAGTGGACAGCAAGACCTGACAAGTCACCAAGCAAACTAATTGAGGCTTCTCTTACCTGCCCAGTGTGCCCAGTCTCAAATTCTTGCTGAGACACTGGAGGTGCATCACCAGTGTTGCTTAACAAATGTTAGCTTTCCTCCCTCTAGAATAGATCATCATTCCAGTGAGATTTCTGTCCATTAAATTAACAATAAATGTGTGAACAATGCAGGATCTAATGCAAGTCTGTGTACAGGACAGTTTTATAGAATCGTGGCATACATGGACAGCATTTATTGGAATTGGGGCTGTGAAGCTTTTGCAGTGGTTGGAAGGTACTTGATGCATTTGTGGGTTTTTTCCCCATGGTTTGATTATTTTTGTCAGTCAGGATGTTTATTTAGGAGTGATGTCAGATTTGATAGTTTCAGCTGCTAACATAAATAGGCTGCAATGCAAAGTCTGATGATAAATCAGTTACCCAGGAAAATGAAATTTAAATGCCTTTCTCAGAGATCCTTCAGAGTTTCAGAACTCTGCAGGGTGTCTGGAGACTTAAGCATTAATATTTAAATAGTACAGATAAGGAAGATCTTACTGAACTGTAAAATTATTTAAAGCTCTCTGCAAATCTGCTGTCTGTAAAGAGTTAAATTTCTTTTCCGTCATTGAGCAGTGCTGGAATCCACTTCAAAAATCTCTCAAAGTGGTAGCCTAATACTGTCCCCGTTCTTCCTTTTTATTTTGCCTCCCTAGAGTATGGCTCAGGCTGAACTTGCAGTGTTGGAGAGTCTGTGCAGTAGGTAAGGAAATGATGAGTTTAAGCATGCAAGGGGAGAAGGAAAGGATAGGCAAGCAAAAGAAATTAATGCTCTGCTAGTATTTCTATGCAAAAGGACATTCTAGTGCCTTTGACAGGGACAACGTTTAACAACAACCTTTTTCTTGCTAGGCAGTGAATTTATAAAAATTGGGCCGTGTAGTTTCCTGCCATGCTGGGGTAAGGTGGGCTGGAAAGACTGGCCCAATGGCTCTGAAAGAAATGTACAGTGTTAGAACTCAGCCTAGAAACAGTGCAGACACGACATTTTTCAACTGGATAATACAGATGGTTGGATTTCAATATGGAAAACTTGTTCCTGTGGGAAGAAACTACACTGTAACATAGCACGTTATACAAACTCCTTTTTCTCAGCTGAGAGTACTTGAAACAGTAACTACAGAGTGACTTGTACATTCAGTACTCTGGATCCTGCCGCCCCCTCCAGACATCTGAAAAAACAACTTCTGGTTATGAAAACCTTCTCCAATTCCGTTTGGATGTCACAGTGCCAGTAGCTATGCAAAAGCAACGCTGGTTGCAGTCTCAACACTTTGCTCTTTGTGAATGGCTTTTGGAGGACGGAGCCATTAAAGCAGACAGAAGATAAGAGAATCAAGCAGTAACACTGTTATAAATCTTACCTTCCCGGAGAGGGCTGCTGCTGCTGCTGCTGGGGATGTGTATCTTGCTCTAATTTGTTTCCATGTTTTCCTCTAGCACCCTTGCATGCCTGGGTTAGCAGGTGAGCTTGCCCCACCAGCAAAGGCGCTGCCTCCTCAATTTTAACTCCTCTGTTAAACCCCAGCAGTCAGGCTGTCTCAGCAGAGCGGGGAGGAGAAAACAGGCAAGTGATCTTTAGCACAGAGCGTTTGCAGGGGAGAAATACATAGGTCACAGATTTGGTAAGAGCGAGCAGTTGAGGAAGAGGACACGTTAGCATGAGTAAGAGAACTGGATACAAAGTAGAAATGACTTTGTCTCAGGATTAAGCAAAAGGCATCGGGGCGTGTGTCTGGCATGCAGACATCAATGGTGCTTTTGGCTTGGAATCGTACCACGCTTCACCTCTGCAAAAGGAACTTCCTGACAGAGTTCCTGCAGTGCCCAGCTGGCCCCAGAATTCGATGCTGCAGCACAGCAAACGCTTGCTGCAGTACAAAGGAGCGCTAGGGTCCCCCGAGCCCTCCACAAGTTACATTCCTTTCAGCAGCTTTCACAATGATTTGCAGTCTTCCCCCAGTATCAGGTATGCACAAAACTGGATAGAATTTCCTGCTCACAACTTGTTCTTTTAAACACTGGAATAGCCAGGCTTATTATTAAATCCATGAGGCTCTTCTGAGGGTTTCTGGAGCTTAAACAAGAGATAGGGATAGAGATTTCATTTGGGATGCTGTCTCCTTGGAATGATTGAGAAGAGAATGATTGTTAAGAAAGCAGGGTGCAAGGTTGTTTTGTTTGTGGATACATATGAAAATAGGATCCTCTCTGACCTTCTGAAATTAGGAGGTCTGTTTCAGCATCCTAACCCAGCGTTGCAGGGTTTGGTACATCCTGGCCTTGTGCATTTTGGGTTCTGTAGTGTTCATAAAAACTGTAACAACATAACATGCAAAGGAAGCCAATATTTCTTTCTTTTAGCAAACTGCAAAGTCATTAATTATTAATTATGGATTGAAGTGATGTAATTTAGATCTGACTCTTAGATCCCCCTAGTGTGGTTCAGCATTCCAGTTTAGTCCTCTCTTTACGAGGATTTGGTGGGTTTGGCACTGTTACGTTAGCAGTTGACTGTGATCCTAAAGGTCTTTTCAGCCTAAATGCTTTTATGATTCAGCACATTACAGTCAAATACTCATTGTCTGTTCCCTTACTAGAAAAGATGCTCAGCTGCAATTATTCAAAGCATCCATTTCAGGTCTGCTGTTTTCAACTGTCAGAGTTGGCTTCCTACCTTACCATGATAGTCAATGAACCTCCCAGGAGAAGTAGAAAGCTTATAAAATAATTTCTGCAAAAATAGTGGTTGATTGGAAAGATCTCATTTTGATATGAGTAAAAACAGTTTCATTGTCCCAGAGTAGCAAGCTGGTTATTCATACTGTGTGTTTATTAGTTTTTATTCTCCATTATATTATTGTCATGTATTTATTCTGCGTTTCCAAGGACTCCGGGCACTTACAAAACATAAATGCTCTTGATAAAAGCCATCCAAAACATATGACAGGAAGTTTATCTTCCCTGGATTCACACAAATGTCTCAAACTAGAAATTCCAAGTTTGTGTGTATGTAACTTGCCATTTGGAATCTCTTGAGGGAAGCCAGGTCCGGTTATCTCTGAACGTAGCATTGCCAGCAAAGGTACCTGTGGCAAGCAAGGAAGGGAAATCCTGGCCAGTCAGGAAACAGTCAGGGGAGGGCACGAGAGTTTTAAATGCAGGGTAGAAACTATTTCTGTCAAAATATGATCCTACACTCGATGGCAGCACGCTTATCAGCTTGGGTGGAAGTTGGCTTAACTTCTTTGATTTCACTGTGTGAATCTGCTGGGGCAATCCTGACTGCCCGATGTGACTGAGGATCTAAACTGTGTTATTTGTGTCTGGCAGTTTCTGGGTTCCATTCTGAAACAGGATTTTTAGCCTGTCTAGTGCATTTCCCAATTTTTTATCGACTGTTATCCACCCTTAGTTTTAACACATTTGAATAGCAAGTAAGGAATAACATTACAGCCAGTTGACTGCAGATGAAATTGTAGGACACCGTGTGTAATTGCTGAAACTGGACTTGGCCAAAGTGTCAAACTGAGGTTTGGTTTTTGCTTGCAGTTCTTGCCATTGATCTTCTGGATGTAAAATGGCAGCACTGCTAGCACTGAAGCTGATTTCAATATGTATGCCACGGTCAAATAAAGACTGGATGGATGTAATTTGATATATGTGATGCTGATTTGTTCATCTACTTTCTAAATAATCCCTCTTTTCATATATATATCTGGGGGTTTTTGAAATGTTTGGGGGGCAGGTCCTAGTCAGGGTTTTGGGGTATTTTTGCCTTAAACTTCTTTGCTGAGTGCAAACAGAAGCAGTACATATGAAGTACTTCAATATTCTCCTATTATTCTCTTATTCCACAGGGCAGTCCAGAGCAGCCATGATCCCTCCAAAGCAGCCGAGGCAACCCAAGGGAGCTTTGGATGATGCCATTGCCTTTGGAGGACTGGCAGACCAGGAGACAGTGAACAACTTGCAGCCAACCCCACCTCCACTGCCAAAGAAAACAATTCTGAGAGCTAACACAGAGCCAACTCCCCGAGATCTCCAGAAGCAGGCTCTGGAGAACAACCTGTGCATCATGGCCAATCCCACCTACGACATTGACACCAACTGGGAGGCAAGCAGCGCCTGCTCCTCTGTCAGCCTGGAGCTCAAGGTCCTGGACAATGAGTCGGGAGATTCCCTGGACAGGCCGACAGAGAAACTGAGGGCAGCCACCTCAGCAACCAACAGCGTTTCCAGCCTAACCACTATCAGTATTAAGGACCGGTGTTCCAACAGCATGGAGTCCCTGACGGGGAGGCGCCTCTCGCAGGCCAAGCAGGGCCGAGGCGTGCAGAAGCCGCAGAGACAAGCACTTTATCGAGGCATCGAAAACAGAGAGGAGGTGGTGGGCAAAATCCGCAGCCTGCACGCGGATTCGCTCAAGAAGCTGGCGCTGAAATGCGAAGACCTGTTCATGGCGGGGCAGAAGGACCAGCTGCGCTTCGGGGTGGACAGCTGGTCGGATTTCCGGCTCACCAGCGACAAGCCGTGCTGCGAGGCGGGCGATGCCGTTTACTACCCCGCGTCTTACGCAAAAGATCCCCTCAACAATTACGCAGTCAAGGTAAGAGGGGCTTGAGAAACGGGAACCCCAGGTGGCAAAACTGCACCACATCCAGTACGGATAGGGCCTACTGCTGGCAGATGGGTGAGAAGGAAGATCCCCAAGATCTCCACCAGCACCACGGGTGTCTGTGGCATTGGTGTCTGCTGTTTAGTTGCATATGCTCTTATTGCGGCTCAAAAATGACTGAAAGAGAAATCAGTCTTCAGAGTCTTAGAATCAGTCTAAAATCTCAGTCTTCGCTATGGTCATTGCTCGCTGACATTTTGAAGAAATGCTTTCAAGGCGCGTTGGCAATTTTTTGGAAACTCGCAATAACAAAAGCCTTTGATTCACCTGCATGCAGAGGAAGTTAAATCATCGCTCCTCGTTAGGGAACTTTTCCTAAAAAATTGAAAAGTTCTCTATTTTCAGGGCCATGTCATGTTAAAGGTAAATTCTAGGTTAATAGACTTTCCTGTTCCCATACAAGGTCTTAGATTTCGCCAGTGCTCGTTACCAGCCTTTCAAAAGCTCTGCCTAGCCATCAGTGTTTGCCTTATAAATTCCTCAGCTAATACATTAAAGAAATAAGGTTTACTAGATTTACTGCTAATATGTGAGTGCCTAGCTGGCAGCTATCTCACCAGATACTGTTATTTCATTGACTTTTATATAGGTAGTTCTTTCTGAGTGCTGTATCTCTGCATTTCTCAGTGCTTATCTGGTAGGAAGATAGTGAGACGGACAGCTGAGACTCATAGCACTGTCAGGCTTCCTGTGTGACCTTGAGTAAATCACTGAACTTCTGACTCCCCCTTGTTGAAACTGAGATAAAACATTTATTGCCTGACACAGATGTGTGACGCCTGAGCTGTTATTCCTTATATTTGACATTCTCACAAGGGTGGTGCTTTACAGAAGCAAAATGTTGTTCCACTCCTGCATGACTGTTTACAAGTAAGACATAAAAAGCTGTAAGATTGGTGCAGCTAGTATGTTTTTCTTAGACTTGAAAAGGTATCTTTGTAATGCAGATATCTGGGTCTAATGATTTCTATTGAATTAATTATGAAGGGCTTCTTATTGGAAAAGATGTGAAATGAAATATAGATGTCTTGGAGCTGCCACGTCCAGTGGTACAGAGCGGCCAAGGAAGAACCAGACCACGAACAAATCTGGCAATCAGCTGTGCTTCAGAATCAGCCTCTGGCACTACTCATTGCTGGCTTGGAGGGTTTTGCTTTAATACAATGATGCAAAATGATTGCTTCCAGGGCCCAAAGTAGTATTTTTCTATGTAGGCAGGTTTGAGTTATCACTAATGTGATATCTCTCTGCAGATCACGGATGAGCCTTTAAAGTATTCCCTGATGGGCAAGACCTGTGTCATCGTTCTGTTATCTCCTGTCCTCTGAAATACATTTCCCTTGTAGAAAGCCAGAGAGAAGAATGAACAGCAGTGTAACATGGTCAAATATGTGCTAAATTTTCTTTTTCCTAACTCAGGTGTCTTAAAAATAGTTCTCTGCTTAACGAGGTTTATTGCATTGTAATAGATGCAAGTGTAGTATCTGCAAAATATCATTGAGCGGGGAGGTCATCGGGAGCTGTTGTGCTCTTAGGATGGGAGGAAAAGCTCCTCTTGAAAATACCCCCCTGGCACTTAACGTGATGCAAGGTGCTGGCCCCAAGCTGATCTTTGACTTAGGAGCCGTCGGTCCAGGATCAGATTAGTCCAAAAGCTCATAACCACAGATTGCTGTTTCATTACACAGAGACTTGGGGAATTTAGCTTTAACAAATATGCTCGTTTTTACTAGCACGGGTGATTTTTGTGTGAGCCAAATGACATAGTAATCTACCTTTAACAAATAACCGATCCACTTGAGATCCCTCGTCCTTTAATGACTGCCACTTCAAATCCCTCACCCCCAAAGCAGGCTGGAAAAAGCAGTGAGATGAAAATTACTGGTGTGCCAATTGAATCCAAAACAGTCTTCCTGTTATTTTGGATCAAATCTTAGAAATACACCTTGAAATGGATATGGAGCCACATCTCTGGAAGGTGTAAATTAATTAGCTCTTTTGAGTTTTGCAGAACTACCCAAGCAACACTGACTAACAAGTCAGACAGATCTTAAGTTTTATGGTTTTAATATTAGATCTGAGAAACAATGTCACAATGAGATTTTAAAAATTATTATTCTCTTCGTAGAAAATCAGATTTACCCCCAAACAGTGCTAATAGTCTTGATACATAAAATTGGCATTTTAATATTCTACCTCCAAAAATAGAATTGCAAAAGCATGGTTAAAAATTCCGCTTTGACCATTTAACTACTGCTAGGTTAAACTTAGAACACATAAAAAGCTGTAGAGGTGCACGTACCAGTGCAGTTTTATATTCTGGTGGTTTCAGAAATAAACCAGTAAAAAGATGCTCTGATAAATCTGGTGAAGAACGAGCACAACTTGTTCTGTTGGGGTGGATGTAAGAGAAAACATTCATAGGGGTGTGTTTCACAGCACTTTATTATGCTTTTTGCTTCAACTCTCACCTAATCTGCTGGTAAACACCCAGTGCAAAAATAGCTGCAGGAAGCCACGTGGAAATTATTTTGAGTGAAACATTAGAAATAAAACCAGTACATAAGTCATGGTCAGAAAAGTACTTTTTCAAATGGAAAAATTGTTTTTCCAAAAGTTCCCTTTTGAGAAAGGTTTCCATCAAATTCCAGACCCTGAGGTGTTGCTCTTTCACCTGAGTGCAGTACCACCTTCTAAGCAGTTCATGGATCGGGGGCAATATGGATAAACATTCCCCTGAAACCACAGTCTTATCAGTAATTCCAAATATGTGGTGAAAAGGTTACACCAAAGTAAAGGCAGCACAGAGCTCTCGCTCTTCGGACACGGCAGAACGGGTGAGTTCTGCTCTTAGTCCTGATACAAATTCAATAAGGCACCGATGTGGCAGGGACGTCTTTTATTAAAAAATAAATGAATAAATAAATAAGATTATTCAGAAGGAATTACAGACACTGTAACAGTGGCAGTGACATAAACTACTTCCACTTTCAGTATTAAAGCCACAGAGCAGACACTGTCCAGTATCACTGACTCAGAAGCCACAACAGCTGGAAAACCCAGCTGGAAAACCCAGCTGGAAAACCCACAGGAACGGGAGACAGCGCTGGTCAGGTGGGGTAACAGGAATTGCCAAGGTGCACACAGCTCACAAGGAGCAGTTCACACGTACTGCTTTGATTGCTGCAGAGCAGCAGAAGTTTTCCTAGCAGTAAAACCTTAGGATTCCTGATAAGGTTTGTATCCCAGGCATAAAACAGGAATGCAGAAGGAAGCAACACAGGGCTGAATTTGCTGGCAGTTTCGTATTGCAGCTGACAATTATTTTCTAGTCATGTTTAGTTTGTCACAGTGTGCTAAGGTGGTTTTATTTGGTAATTCAGTTTTTTAGTGGAGCTTCTTGTCAGAAGCATTGTTAAAGGTTGTCCCAGAACTTCGTGCTTCAGATCAAAACAAAGCAATGTGCATTCAACTTCCAGCCCGTTCCCAGTTCAGTCACAGCAGAACAGGAATCTGTGCTTTGGCACATCGTTAAAAAGTCAAAGCTCTATTCCAAGACCAGATCAAAAAAATGAGGTCAATCAGAGATACTGGCCTCCTTGGAAAACAAGGTTGTGCCAAGAACAAGCTATCAATTTGGGATTAGCAAGCTTTCATTCTGCACAGAATTTCATTTGCAGTTGTCCCTCTGTGCAATACAACAAAGTGGCACAGATGGTACAGTCTTTGTGATCTTCTGTGTTTCTCATTTTCAGCGCTTGTAAATTCATTTCCCACAATATTCGTCGTGCTTTAAGTTCACTGACGCCGTGTTAAATGCATAGGACAGAGTGGAAATGAGATTCCCTGCTGGGAAAGTGAGAGTCAGCTGATAGCACAGTAGGCTACAGGACTCATAAAGGAAAGAGAAAAGCTAACGCAGAACATTTTGTAGAAGCTCTGAAACATTGAAATCCTGCTTGTTGGGCTGGGAGCGCTGAGGAAAATTGAAATGGCAGGACATAAACAAACCTGTGTCCCTAGAAACGTGACAGACGTTGAGTTCATGTGGATGCATGAAAGGAAAGATACATGATGCCAGTGCATTCCAGGGAAAAGGAAGATGGATACTTTGCATTCCTTCTTACTCGTGCTCTCCTTTTTTCTCATTGCTTTCTTGCATCATATGTGGAAGGGTTTTTCACCAACATTGCTTCATCTTTTGAACAACCAGCTCTTTATCAGCTCATGAAATAAGGCTAGCCAAGCCCTTATCAACACCTTCCTTTCAGCTGTTATCGCATACCATATCTTCATAGCTCAGCTGGATGTATTTCATTAAAGCAAATGGTAAATGACTGATTGATCCTACTTGGGTGTTAGTGTTTTAGTCAAAGTATTTTCACCTTTTCTTCCTGTGCCAAAAAAAAAAGCATTCAGCTACTCTATATGTAAAAGGCAACAGGATTTCCATCTTTTTGAGTAGATGACTGGAATAGACAAAAGCTTTAAAAATGGAAAGGAAACTAGGCTGTGTATTTTTTCCGAGCTTTGACACAGAATTAACCATCACAAGCAGAAAAGCAGCTCTGTGTGCAATCCTTTAGCAATTCATCACCAGCAGTTGAAAATACTTGCTAGGGAGGCCAATAAATTTCACAATTTGTTTCCTAAATTTTTCAAATGTTAATACTGACTTTAGTCCCAGAACTTAGGCTCCAACTCAAACCATTTTGAAAGTTTTAAATCTTGGTCATTCATATGGTAGTTTTAGGTGATAGTGGAATTATTCCAGTATAAAATGCTTGGGTGATTACATCAGCTCCCCATTGATGGGATTAAACACCAGCACACTGCTCTATTGCAAATTGGTAATATAAAATAGACTTCTGAGTAGAACCTGCAATGAAAAAGAATCTGAAGAGTACAATGTAAAACCCCAGGACTTACCTGAAGAGTAGCCAGACACTTAAGGGAACATCAGATCACTGCAGGTCTGTCTTCTAGAAAGTGCTTTCTGAATTCAGAAAGGTGTCTGATTTGTTACCACACTCTGAGTTTGGGTGCTGCCTTCGGATACCCCAGCTTTCCCTTCCCCCTGACAATCGCAGAGTGCCCGATGTACAAATTTTAGTGTTTGTGTAGTTGCAATTTAATCAGCCTGAAAGAACCCAGCTGCCTCTTCCACTTCTCACTTCATGGTGTTTGTAAACAAAAAGCAAGAAGCAGAAAATACATCTTGAATCAGAGCTCAGCTCTCTTCTCTTGGTAGATATTGAATGCAGGTTCACGTACCCATCTACTTCTCTGCATTAAACAAGAAAATTGGAAGTGTCCAAAAGCCATCACTATTGGCCATTTGTGGGATTAGAGATTTTTTCCTTATACTGGTTAAATTCCTTAACAGCACAATAAGGAGGGAAAATCTCTTTTAATGAATGCGGTCATTTTAGTATCGGTCTTAATCGTGATACTATGTAGTATTTAATGTCTGGTTTGTTGATGACTTAAATTCTGTTTTATTGACATAGAAGGAGTCTGAAGCAAGCCCACATGTTTAAGAATTAATTTGGGTGGGAAATTTTGGCCCTGCTGTGGCTTCCTGCTTTAGAGTGGACACTGCTCTAAATGTTTGCAAGAACACATGGAGTTAGTAATGTACCTTATTCTTCCTGCGAATGTTCTGAGGATCATTGTACACAAAACTCTGTTCTGCTGAATGCTGGGGAGGTCTTGGCTGGAATACTGAATTCATTTTAGGGTACCAGTCTTCAGAAAGATGTAATACATGGGGAGAATCTAGAAAAGAGCAACACAAATCAGAGGATCGGGAGTAAAGACAGGAGAAGTAAAAGCTGGGTATTTTCAAAAATAAAACAAGGAAAATGGGAAGAGTTTGGTTTTCCCCGGTTGTACAGGTACCATGTTCAAGGATGGGAATCAGGAATCCTTTTCTAGCCCATCAGCAAGGCTAAGGACTGTCACTTTAATTTGAAGTAAAATTGACTTAGGACTGAATATTGGGAAGAAAGATAAAGAAGATAGAGAAGCAGAGCTGTTTTGGGGTGGGTTTAGTAGTCTGGAGAGGCGTTTCTCAGGCATGGCCAAACGGATGGGAGTGGCCTTGCACTGACACTAGCTCAGGAAAAGCATCCTCTGCACCGACAGCTGGATGCCTTTGGATGCAGATATGCATGGCCAGTCATTTCTAAATTAGAAGACAGCATTACCACATGCATAAAGCATGGGTGAAAGTGTGCTTCTGTACTCTCACAGTTCTGGGAATGGCCATGATTTCTAAAATGAGGGAACCAAAGCTGATTTTGAGAGGTACAAATCCTACCTCCAATTTTAACTGAAATAGTAGTAAATCTGAGAACATTCTCTGAAGTAAAGAGGAAAAAGAGGCTGCCTAGGGCTAAAATTAGAAACTAGGAAAAAGGCTTGATTCCTTTGCCTTTCTTTTTCTGTTGGTGAGGAGAAATCCTTTTCATAAACTTTTAAAAAGCCTTATATTTACCAAACTGAGAAGTGTATATTGTTTTCAGAGCACATACTTTGTGGATTATGTATTGCTAGTAGAATATCAGTTTTAGCAGACTTGTGGTACTAGAAATCCTCTGTAGATGAAGAAACAGAGTACAGTAGCTAAGGTCAAGTGTGGTTCTCAACATTTTTTATCAGCAAGTAAACTTGACTTTAAACTCTTTGAGAATGAGGTTTGGTTGGTTGATTTGTTGTGGTTTGTTTTGGTTTGTTTTGGGTTGGGTTTTTTTTTAAATTAGGTCACTCAAGTATTTTTAAAAACTAAAGGGTGGATTACAACATGCTGAACCTTTTCTGCAGTTGGAATTGAGTATTCCCATGGCTTGGGAATGGACTTGAGGGGCATAGGAGATGGAACAATTTTGTTTTCCTTAATAGCTCTTCTCCCAGTCAGATTTGATACACACCATGTGTGTGCATTCAGCACACACATATAAATATATATAGGTTTGTCTATATAGCTTTTCTAGTTCTTTCTTCTGTGCAGTATTAAGTATTTAATCAATCTGGGGACTTCAGTCTCAGAAACAATCAGCTGGCATTTTCTTTCCTGTATAATTCAAAGGTTCTTGCTGTATTTTTGCCTTTATAACCCTTGAGGGAAGGGACCGGGGGGCACACATGGCCACTGAGAACTCACTTCACCTCTGATAGGGTAAAATAGGTTTGAAAATCGAAACGAACAAAAGCCACTGTATAAACAGGGTAAGGAACAACATTTCCTCTCATAAATAAAATTGACTAGAAAATGCATTTTTCAAATCAGTTCAGTGTGTTTGTGGCAGTAATAAACAGGCAGTTTTAGTGTACATAATGAGTAGGGAAATGTAAGTGCTTGTGAAGTTTGAAAATAGGCACAAAGACAAGAGGACAATCAGAATGTTGGTACAACTTTTGTCTCAGTTCCTGTGGCTATCTGACAATGCAGTTTTCTGATCAACTACCATCAAAGATTAAATCTCTCATTTCTATTTCCTAACCACATAAGCCTGTAAAATATGAAAAATTTATGAGTGTATTACTGAAAGGTATGTTTATAACTTACCTGCAGAAGTTCTGAGAAGGGGAAATATGAGAAACAGGAAGAAAAGTCACCTAAAGCTTACATTTGGGGTTAGGATGAGATCTGGGTTTCTTAGTGGTGGTGACTGTGTGTAACAAGTGCTGACTTGTACTAACCTTAGTTATCTGGCTTTCTTTGGTTTCAGAGAAGAGCGAAAGGGAGCTACAAATTCATCTGGAGAGAGGTGGCTTCCTCTTTTTCCTTCTCTGAGCTTTGCACTTAAAACCTGTTGGTGCATTATAGCAAGTGAATATTTAGAATCTAACCATTTAAAAGATTAAAACATATACTTAACCTTACATGCTTTGAATGATCTCTCTGAATTGAGTATAATTAGGGTTAATACGTAGAGGTCAGCACAGCTGAATCTTTGTCATTTTAATCAGTAAATGCCTTTGAAACAGAGGCCCTAATAGGGCTTGTCCAGTGACTTTTGTCAGGGGTCGGAGCTGCTTTGTTATGGCAGTGCAAACAATTAATAAGGATAATTACTATGTTGATAATGTATGTATCAATAAGATACTTCTGGACATAAATACAGCTATATATGGCAAAAAAAAAAAAAAAAGAAGAAACCATAGATCTTGATAATTGCTTGAAAGCAATTAAGGTACCACGTTCTACTGATTGTCCATTCATCAGCTGAGCCAAGTCTGCCTGGCAGCAGTCTGTGCCATGCACACACAGAGCCCTCAGCGCAGGCACGCTGCTGTAGCTCGTGGATTTCAGTTGCAGTTCCAGTGGGCAAGGAGCAAACATCAGTCACCCAACTGACACGGGTTGACTTGTTATGCCATGATAACTCAGCCATGTGTGCAAGCGTTTGGTCAAATACTTTATGCGTATTTCTTTGTAGCCCCTATTGCTGTTGATTATTTTTATCTTGTTCAAGCTTCACACAAAGCTGGGAGAACTCGCAGTAAAATAATACGGATAGACAAGTAAAAAACTTTTCTGTCCATTTACCATGTGTCAGCTGATTAAAACCCAGAATTGTATTTTCCATTGGATTATCTATGCAGAGGGAGAGATGCCCTCTTGCGTTGCTCTGCAGTTGCTTACTAATCAACGTAAACTGTTCGGGTGCCTTAAGACAGTCTGCCACGGTCAGTTCATTAAAAACTGTTCATTGCTCATTTTTAGGCCTAGACCGGAGATCCCATCAACAAAGTACATATTAAAATAAAAGATACTGAATTTAGAAATTAAGTAATGATGTCTGCTCTGTTTATTTTTCCCCTCAGATTTGTAAGAGCAAGGCTAAGGAATCCCAGCAGTATTATCACAGCCTGTCTATCCGGCAGAGCCTGGCTATCAACTTCAACATCCAGCAGGACTGCGGCCATTTCCTGGCGGAAGTGCCGCTTCGCCTCCTTCCGTGGGAGGACGAGGACGCCGCGGAGGTGGGAGAAGAGGAGCGGGAGGAAGAGGA
>VWZN01006621.1:45716-90116 GCA_013396955.1 Regulus satrapa | reverse complement strand
AAGTCTTTATGATAGTTATCAGATTTTTCTGTATTTCAGAATTCATTGCCTCTTGCCCTGTCAGCGCACAGCACCGAGAAGTCTCTGGCTTTGTCTTTTTTTTCCCCAGCCACCTCAGGCTTTTATACACTTTGGTAAGATCTCCATGAGCTTTCTGCTCTCCAGGCTGAGTAGTTGGCTGTGACAAAATCAGAGCACCATACATTAAAGCCACCACATATGGAGGAGCTAAGATCTCCCAGCAATCACAACTTGTGACACCTTCTGGCTGGGTTTAGAGATCTCTGCCTCTAAAAGAATGAAAAGGAAAACACTGTTTCAAGACAGATGTCTCCTAAAGAAGAAAGATACTTATCCTTAACCCAATTCACAATACAGGATTCTTTACTTCAGTAAGAGTTTCAGATTTTTGCCTCCTCCCAGCAAAACCAGAATATTTAGCTTAGCTTATGCCACTTTGAAATCAAAACACATGAAATGAGAAGCTGAAGCCTTTTGCAGAAGAATGTGAAAATGAAATTTTATTATTGTGTGGAATTCTCCCTGTCTGTAGTTCATATAAAACTATTGAACTGCAATCTTTGACTATTTTACTTCTTATCACAATACTATTAAACATCCCCATCTCAGCTCTCCAGCTATCTAGCGCATTTTGATCGTCTCATTTTTGTGTGGGTTTGATTAATGAGCACCAGAAATAAAATGTGGATGCTGGGCATTTTAACATCTTTTTCAGCTGAAAATAGAAACTTTTAAATTAACAGTGTCAGATATCTGAGGTATGTATCAGTTCTCCTTCCTATCAGCAAAGGCATTTCATTATTTTGCCACTTGTTTAGGTCATAAATGATGTCATCCACTTTCTTACTTTTTATAGTGCAGGAGGTGACTACATGTTAAAATCTCTCTCTCCTCTGCAATTTTTTTTCTTTCTTTTTGCCAGAGGAGATGTTCAGACACTTTCATATTAATACATGTTTTCTTGACTTACAATTAAAAAAAATCTGTAAATAATAATAAAAAATATCCTTCAACTGGATTGTTAGCATGAGTTAAAAATGCAAACAGCTTGTAATAACTACAGCATGTGATGAGGTTTCTACTCTGGCCTTGAATCAGCGAGATCTTTGCCAACAGCTGTGGCCTGCAGTCTGCAAAATTCACCAAAAGGAAGAAGTATTTTTTCCATGCCTGTGAAAACAGATGTAGCACTAATGAAATTTGAAGTTACAAGTGCAATTTATCTTACTGATATGGAGACTCAAGTTGTAGGACAGCATCTTCACTGCTGTGGGATCACTGTGTTTCCTGCCCCTCCAGCCAATCCCCAGAGGATGTGCTGTGCCTCTGAACAGCAGGACGGAGCGAGTGCTGCTTCCAGCAGATTTATGTCTCATTGTTAATTGAAGCTTTCCCAAAGATGCAGTTGCTCATTCTGCTTCTTTAGATTGTCTGGGTCTAATAAGGTGTGAGCTGTCGCTGTGCTGTTCTCTCAGCTGGAGAACTTTAGAGGTCTCTGTCTCCTGTTCAATAGCTAATGTTCACTGAATGTAGTGATATATACAGCATTTATCTGCTCCCCACCCTCCACCCCAGAAAAATTTGATTGGCTAGGCTGGTTAATAGGATCAAAATGTATGGAAGGAAAGCTGATAACAGAAATGTACATTGGAACATATTCATATAGAGTAGGTGAAGAAGCCTCATTTCCCTGTGTGGAAGGGGCTTTTTGAAAAGTCACTATCACTAGAACAAACCTTTTTTTTAATATGGTCTGTGCTTTGGTTATATTCACAGTTCTAACAATTCTGGGTTTCCAAAATATTTTAGTAGCAATTCTTGGTTATGAATGTAATTGTAATATATAAGAACTTAGGTTTTTTATGTCCATTTCCCATTCTGATAGAATATTGGATTTGTTAATAAAACTTTCACCGAGAGAAAGTCTATTTTCCTATAGTAATTACCCATGAAAATTATATCAGTGCAGCCAGGAAGAAAGTAGAGATTAAACAAGGTCTAAAACAAAGGCACTTTGAGGACCAGGTTTCTTACGTTAGTCTCTCCTGGGAAATTTATAGACACATTAATTAATGCCTTTTGCCTCTAAGTTCTTTCCCAGTGTAATTGTATACACCCATGTACAAAGATGCAGAGAGCATCTCTGTATTATCTTGTACAGAACTAGGAAAGCAGGGTATACTGTTAACTGCAATTCAACAGAAAATGATACACTGGCCTTAACCAAGCAGAGGACAAAAGGAGGGTCATGACCTGGCATTTTCAAGCAGCACCAGTAAGGCAAAACATTATCAGCACAGCTCTATCAACTCAAGCCCTTTGTCACGACAGAGTGAAGACCTTTCTTCTGCATTGATTAACCACCAGTAGACATACACAAACATACAGGATGTTCTTGCCCAGGTCTATCAATACTTACAGCAGGCCAGAAATTGACAGTAGAGGGTTACCGGATTTAGCAGATAAATTTTACACCCTGACTGGCACTGGTAATTTAGAAAGCTGAAGTACGAAGGGAATACTTTATCAAGGCTTTTGCATCCCTGGAAGTTTTGAAATGAAGATGGATACTTCTTGTAAAATAATAGCATTAACAATTATAATAATTATCATAATCATAATAGATGCCCTGTGCTTCTGTATAGTACAGGAGATCAGGAAGGTAATTACAGTCTCTTGTGGCTTTAGATGCAGTAATTGATTGTAATTACTCTTCTTTGAAGCCTTAGTATGCCTTACTGGCCTGTATCAGAATCATGGGGTCATCTCATGCAGGTCATGTACCATAACCACTTTGCTTCAATTCTTGACACATACTGGTTTCCTTCTCTTTATACCCTGCCTCACAGAGCGTAGCTGTGGAAGGAGCAGCTTGTGCATCTTAGCTTCTGTGCACCAGCCAAATGAGCTGCTGGGCACAAGGAGTGGAGTAAGGCCTTCCCTCTGCAGGGAGAAGTACAACATGCATCCCCTTGTTCTGCAGAGGGAAAGGGGCAGAGAGGATATTTCCCAAGAAGCTAGGTTAACTTGGAGCCAGAACTCTGATGTATCACACTTTCTTGGGCTGATGGCTAATGAGGCAAATCAGCCGTACATGAATAAAATGTCTGTCAGGCGAAACAGAGACGTGTACATTCCCTCTGAAACGCCCGTGTGTGCCAAGAAAGGCAATCTGCTGGCACCGAGCACGCACAGAGGGGCCGTACAAAAGGCCAATTCTTTGCATCAGCAGGGCCAGAGAGATGCCATGTCCCATAAAACAAATTGCTTCTGTTCAAACCCCTGAGAACAGGCAGACGCAGAGGCTGCTATTGAGTGCTCAGACCATCTTGCACTCTTAGGTTAAATGATTGTTACAGAAAAGGCTGCCTCAGTATTTTTGTAAAGCAGCACCATAGAACATCAGTTGAGTAGGAACATGTCTACTTATTTACTTATATCAAAACTTTATTTACTTATATCAGAAAGACTCTGCATTGTTAGATTTTGTTTTCTTCAAATGGGTGATCCAACTTTTACAGCTCAGAAAAAAAGTGCTTTTAATACAGACATCTTTGTCGACAGAAACAGAACCTCTGTACTCTTTCATATTGGTTATTTCTTAACCTCTTGGGGTATACAGAACTTGAACTGACAGATGCCTATAATTTTATTAAGCATAACTAATATATAACATTTCTTATTTTTTCTCAGTTCACTTCAGTGATTAGCAATTTCTGCACCTCTTGAAGCAATGCAACAGAAATGAGAGCTACGGGCAGCAGAGAACTCCTTCCAACCTCCCTCTTTCTTCTGCACAAGCATTAGCTTGCAAATGCCAAATACAAACTGGATGTTTTCTCTCTGTGCCTAGCGTGAAATTCAGAAAGGAACAGAAGCTCCTTGGATTAATCTCTTACTTGACAAAGAGATGATCCAGTCTCAAACCTAGAGTTCAGACCTATGCTACATTCTTCCAAGCAAGTGTAGAGGACAGAGGCTTATGCTGGATATCTCACAACTTTTTATATGAGATTTGTCCTGCTACAGACTCTTTATCCCATGCTGCAAGTGCATCTACTCCTAAGCTGATACCTATAGCACAAGTACTGCTTCAAGCAACAGTGATTTCTCAGCAAAGGATCATGAAGAGATATCAAAAGTGGCCTCTGATGCCTTTCTCTGAGCAGTAGGCTGATTCCTACCTTTGTGCATGAGTATATTTGATGAATTTCCTTGGAGAAATGAAAAGTGAAAAGATACTGCTTAGAGTAGCCTGAGAGACAAATTAGGAGCTGGGGATGGAAATTAGTGTGGAGGAATTCTCAATAGACTGCTAGTGAGTTACGGGTTGCAGATGTCTCTTGGATGAGGAACAGTCTTGCAAGGCAATTACCAGGAGCCTCAGCACTTAAGCCAGATGATATTAGATAAAAGACTTAAGGGAGCTGTTTTTCACAGGCAGGGGTGGAGAAACATAATCAAATTCTTTATTTGCACTCAAGTGCATCTAATGCTATACAGCATCTATTTGTCCAGGGAATTAGTTTTACTTATTTACAATACCATACTGGCCAATTACACGACAAAGCCCTTATAACCCTGCTATACTGATTGTGAGATGCAAGTAGATAGAGAACCACAGAGAGCCAGAAGATTAACACTGCTAAAAGAGAAACAAAAATACAAACTCTTGCTAAAAGAAAACAGCTTTGTTTGTGTGGTGGAAGGAGGTGATGGTGGTGAGTAGGAAGTCAGGTGTCAGAGCATCTCCTATTAATTTTAATCAATTTAACTAGTCTAACTCATACTGGATTGTTGGAGTTTGGGTTTTTTACTGTCCCTAGTTAATTATAACCCAATCACTGTAACATAACTGACCAAAAAATCATGCCAATAAAGTGTTAATAGACATGAAAAATTAAATCTCATATCTACATTCATTAGTCTTGCATAAAGGATGAAATCAGGGACATAATGAACTGCAGTCTTGCACTTTGAACATTGAGAATTCAGCAAAATAGTGTTCTTGAAATGCTACAAAAGGAAGTCACCTGATTATCTACTAAGAAAACAGTGATCCTGGCAGTATGGGGGATAAAAAACCCCCAAAAACCAAAAGAACCCAAAACCACCCCAAAAACCAAAAAACAAACAAACAAAAAAAACCACCCCAAAACAAAACAAAAAAAGGAAGAGAAAGTTTGTAGTAACATGCAAAAAAAGAATAGCCCATGTGAGCAGTGCAATTTTCTCAACTTTTTAGTTTTCCACACAGCTTATATTAAGCCACAGAATCCAGTTTGAAATTTATGTGATGCACATATGTATTCACACATTTCTGAAGGCTGTTCTTCAGCTTTTACAAATCACTTCTTCCTTTAGTAATAAAGAAAACATCTTAGATTTTCCACTAATCTCCTCAAGGACATATTTGTTCAATATTTTGCTGATGTTTGGTCCAGTCCCTTTTTAGTGATATTCTCAGTTGTCTCACAAACCATCTGTTAGAGGGGGTTTCCTGGCCTTTCCTATCATCCAAGCCAAAATAATTCATTTCATCAACTACTTTCATCAACACATGCAGGCAGTATCCTGTTTGTGAATCATATGAATAGATACCACGCAAGAATTTATGGTCCTTATCTTGAGATTTTACTTCGGATATATTCTCCTCTGAGATATGTTTCACTTCAGGAATTCAACATCTTTCTTCTTTCCCTTCTCCAATGCTACTGTGAGAGCAAACAGCTCAATATTTGAAGTAATCTTTTGTCATAATTCATGATTACATGGCCATTAAGTATTTGTACGGCTGTAGAATATCTTATCCTGAAGTCAATTCCTAATTTCTTCTGAGAAGTCAATGAAAAAATTTCAGAACCAAAGTTGTGTCTGCATTGCTTCCTTTAGCCTGTACTTTAATCTGATCTCTTACTGATCTCCTTACTACTGCCTGTGATTGATAGATCAGCTAGAGGTTTTCAGAGTGGATGCCTGGGTTATACAGGATATATGGCATAATAATGAGTTTACCGAATCTGTGTTAGCAGGGATCTCTTGAGCTTATATTGGCTGAGATCTTCCTGAAAGAATTCCTGACTTCAAAGTTGGATTAGGCTGCTCAGGATCTTGTCCAGCTGAGTTTTGAAGATTAACATTCCCAGCTGTTTCCAGTGTTTGACCACTGGACCACATGTGAAGAATCTTTTTCCTTACATATGTAACCACAATGTACTGTTTCAAGTTATGACAGCTACCTCTGTCCCTCTGTCTGCCTCCCCTCTGATCACCCCACTGGGCAGCTGCAGACAGCTACTGGGACCCCTTCTTTACTACAGAGCAGCTCTCTGGATCTAGAAGCCAAAGGATTTACAAAGCAGCTGTGAGATGTACAGCTCACACCTCTTCTGAGCTCAGCAGATGCTGCTGCTGCATTTCACAAGGAAAGAGCAGGGTCAGAAAAAGTGATGAGTATCATCTTGCCCTCTCTAATGGGCATCATGTCCTACCTCTACAGCAAGGCTTAACTTCTAATATGGAACAAAAAAATAGTGTTAAAGTATAATTGAAAAATAATTTCTGATGTTGAATGTAGGAATTTAGATGTTCAGTGGTGGAACTCAAAACATACCAAAAGCATAAACAAATATATGTCTGTTAGCACAGATATGCTTTCCTTTTGTCCCAAATCCTACCAAAACACAGCAGCAACAACCTTACCTCAATAAAAGTGGTATTTATTGCAGTGTTCAGAAGTCCTGTCCTATACCACCAACTCTAATATCTCCTTTCTTGAGTGTTTAATATTGACTGAAGCTTGTGAGTTTTCTCCCTGTTGTGAGCGTTAGTTCTGGAACGTCACAGTTTCCACACCATCCAACTGTTCTTAAAAAAAAAATTTAAAAATTCTCTGCAGCTCTGTTCTTACACTTTCTTTGCATTATTTTTCATTTTGATGTGTTTAAGTTGCTGCAAATGAAACAGGAAAGAGCTCTCAGACTGAGAGGCATTGGTGTCATATTAAAAGTTATCATCCAAACATATATTTCTCCTTGAAGATTTTTTGAGTAATTTTGTTTAACAATGAAGTTACAACATTTTGTTTGTCGTTGTATTTTTCAAAATTGATTAAATCTGCAATTCATCTTCTGTAAAAGTATTCATTAAATTACAAGGAAAAAAGAAAGAAGAACAAAATGCAGACAACCCCTTCTTGTCTATATTCTCTTTCAGTCAATTCTTATTTCTGTTTGAGTCAATCAGTAATCATTTTACCTTTTACCAATAAAAAGGTGCTGCTGCACATTAAGAAGAAAAAAGATAAAAATGCTCAAATGTTGCACAGAGGTGTGTTGCATTAAAGAAAAAAAGCCCAAATAAAACCAGACAGAAACATTAAAGACATAAGAAGTTGCTTTCAGATGCAGAAATTTTATCTATTCCACAGACATTGCTCCCTCTAATGGAAAATTAATATTAAAGTTTTAGGTAGAGCCTGCCTAATATAACACATTTGTGGACATGGTTCATACCACTTTCTGAAGAATTTCTGGTCCCATGTGGAAATGAAGTTACCAGAAGTTACACAGGGAATGAGAAGATGAATACTATAGCAGGGAAAAGAGCTTAGATAGAGCAGGACTGACTGGGCAATGGTTAAGAGAACAGAAATTATAGAAGTGGCATGAACAAATGGCACCTGTGGGAAATGGCAGCCTAGTGAAAAGGGCAGAGAGGACACAAATGCCCACAGAAGGGGTTGCACAGGGGAAAAGCTAAGTTTCAGAGAGAACCAAAATATTTAGGTGAAAGAGAGAAAGGAGTGCCACACACTCAGTCCCAGTATTTTGTGGTTTCAGGGTACAGTAGCGCAATGATGCACTTACTTCTCTTTAATTTTTGTCCTGGGCTTTTATTGGGCTTCAGGAAAGAACATTAACTGAGTAGATTTGGTTTTGCTTGTTCCTCTAAAATCTGTTTTTGCTGGGAAAGCACTTAATGCATCATTGGATCTCACCTCTGATTCATCCTTTCCAAACTGACCTCAGAGGAACCAGGGACTGAGACCCAGCTCAGGAGCTGTAACTCTGGACTGAAACTAGCAACAATTATCATTTTCTTCCCACAAAACTGGAAAAACAGAGCCTCAGCTTTCTTCCATATTGCCTTGGCTGCCTTCCCTTCAATGGGGTACGTCTTCTCCAGGTTTTGCTGTGGGAACTGACAAGGCAAAACTCGCAGTTGGGAACATATTGGCTTCCATACTGATATTCCACCACTTAAGAAAAGGGTTAAGAAATTAAACTAGTATTTTAGTTCAGAAAGAAAGTGTGTTCCAAAGTCTTCTGAAATCGGTGGACTGAATCCCACCAGCGTCACCAAGTACTGGCTTAAGGCCTTAGTAAATAGGGTATTTATAAAGGAATCATTGTACGCTGATGGCGCAAAAAAGGATGTCTCAATAACTCAGAAACCACAACTGAGGAAGGAGTAGAGGAAAAGATTGAGGCAACGATTGCTAGAGGTGAAGACTGAAAACATATGGATGTTAGACAAAAGTAGGTGTGAAAAGGAAGTTGAAAGATAGAAAAGTTAGACTGAAGTTGGTCTTGTATCACCTTCTGCTCAAGTGTGGAGTTGTACTCTGATGTGCTTCTCATTCCTTGAAACACTATTGCCTTTGCAAATTTCTTTATCCTTAGCTGATATTGACTACTTATTTTCTTGACTGCAGCTGTACTAGACACCCTGCTAAATTAGCATCTTAGTTCATGCAATCTGCTCAAGAAGAGTTCTCCCAGGCTTTTTAGTTCTTCAGTTTGGATGTATGAACACATCCAAACACACTGGCACCACAGCCCTCGTGCAGAGAAGCAATGATGGAGAGGTGAGATGAGAGTACTGTGAGCGATGGGATGTAACATCTCCCAGACCTAAGAGCTCTTTGATCCAGGTTAATACGGATGTCTCTGTAGGTTGTGAAATTGTCTTAGTACACTGAACCTTCCTATGAGGAACTAGACACTACTTCTCCCAGGACTGTATGTGAAAGTAAGTCAAGAGGGTTGGAAGAGATGTTTAGAATTTAGCCTAACCCAGTAGAGCAGTCGAATCTATTTTCTACTCATATTAACCTGCATAAAAAGGGTTTGCATGACAGCTTGTCAAGGTAGTGCTCCTCTTGCAAATCAGATCTCTTCCTATGGCTGCTCTCCTCTCAGTGAGATCCACCACATGGTGTCCATAGGTATGGATGGGCATGCTTTGAATAGTTTAGGAACCAGGGTCATAATTGCTGTCAAGGTCCTCGAGCCAGAGAAGAAACACTTCCTCTTGGCCTGCTTCTCTGCACTTATGTGCTTGATTCAAGACAGGCAGTGCGGAGTTCCTCCGCTTGCGAGGTGAAGTGGCTCCCTATGCACCAAGACAATAGGGGCAGATCTGCCTTTGTAGGTGGGCAGGCGTGTTGGATTTCACCCGAGGTACAAGAGCAGCTGCCAGGTGGTCTCTGCATGGCTTCTCTCATTCTTGTCTTGTGATGCTAAGACCTTGGTAGACAGGGTGCCCCAGTGCTTGTGGCTCTGACTCCAGCGCTGCAGAAGGGCAACCTAGGAGGGACAGTAAGAGATCCAGCAGCACTGCACTAGCATTAATCCTTGGAGAGTTTGCCCCTTGAAGGACTGTTTTTTAATAGCTATTTGCATTTTCCACCAGCTTCTTTTCATAAGGAAAATGTCAGCAGACTGCAGCGTACTGAGAGCTTCCAGCAGGGAGCAGCATTTATTCATTTGTGAAGGAGAATTTCCAACCTCAAAAGGACCAGGCACTCGAAGCTGTGATAAAGACTCAGAAATCCTTTGCTTAAGAAACCATGTTTGCAGATGGATAAACAACCAGCAATGAGAGGGGTGAAGCAGGAAGGGCAGGTTAAACAGTTGGCACAAGGCCTCGCTCATCCTGTTCATCTGTCTGATGCCTCTGCAAGCACGGCTTGGTATTTAGGACTAGGGAAGTTGGAGGCTCAGAGACAGTGCCAGCAGATGAGATGGATCAAAACATTCCCATTTAAGGAAAAATTTTCATCAAAAATTTCAGTGCTATCCCTGGCTCAGAATTATTACTTCAGGTACTGGATACTCAGATTAAGGTCTCACTAATAATGTTTGCATAATATTATCACAATCCTAAAAATATAACACATTGTTATATATATTCCATCTAGGTTGCTGTCTGTTTTGAAAGCTTTCAGTTTTAAAATATCTCTTCAAAAGATGTTTCTTACCATGATATGTTAACAATTTCAAATCTACAGTCTCAGAATGTCACAGCTTTGAAATCAGCCTTCCACACAGAGATAGTCAGGCTGTGAACAAGTACAAAAGAGAACATTTTAGTACTTATAAACTCGTAAAAAAAAATCCTGTTTACTACCTAAGCAAATTTGTATTAAAAAGCACTTTTTAAAAACCCATATACCTCATTCACAGCACTTGTGTAATTGCTGGAATTCTTCCTGCCTATCCTTATGTGCCAGCTCTGCAGAGCAGCCGCCTGCTGCTGTCCCCTGAGATCGGCTGTATCCCAGTGGTGCAGTCTCAGAGTGGATGAATCAGTCCATGCAGAGCTAGATAACTACTGCAGTCTGTAGGCATTATCCAAACTGGCTTTAAACCCCAGGCTGGATAACAAGAGAGCTAGAACACCATGTGCTTGTGTGATTCTCTTCAGGCTCCTGGGACTCAGGGTGTGCCACTGGCACCTCAGACTTTCAATCCCTGAGTTAAGATGACAGCAAGTTTCTTCTTACCTCTAGCTAAAATGTTACATAACTCTCTAGTACCTTGGCCTTCCCTGCAGTCAGAATGCATATAGTAAAAAATTAGATTAAATTGATTTTTATAGACACACTCATTTTCTTTAATCACACCTTTTCTCTTTAAATTTGGGATAAAAGTATGTTTTAGTAAGGTTGCTGTGAACATTCAGTTGTCTGAAGTATGTATTCACTTGTCTTCATTTGCCTAGATTAATTTTTTAAAATGTAAGATTACTTTGTCTAAATTTAACTTTACATGTCCAAGATTCATAAGGTTTGGTTCTAAGATAATAGCAACATCCCTGTAACATTTTTTTATGCCTTGAAGTACTTTATCCTTTTAGCAGTAACTCCAAATTAACGTATTTTTGCTCACTGACATTGCTTATATTGCTTTAGAGTAATTAAACTGCATATATGTTCCCAATATGAAAGATCGAAAGCCAGTACCAACAGTGTATTTTAACTCGTTTGAAAACTGGCAGACTTAGTATTAAATTCATTTTATTATCCAACTTTGAGAAGTATATCTGTTAGTACAGCAGATTCTCCAAAAAGCTTCAGCCAATACTTCTTAAATGGCAGCAACTCTGCAACACTGGTATTATGAAGCGGCCAATGTACCTTGGTAAATCTCTCTCTTAACTTGTAGTGGGGCAAACATGTACAAATACCTGAATTAACTGGGAGACCTGTGAACAGTAGGCTAGCATGTGGCTTGAAAGTGGGTGGAAGCAAGCGGCACATCTGTGACAAATGGGGGAATAATCATTTTGGGTGGATGCCAAGTGCAGCCCAGTGCCTTGTCTCCATCAGTCACAGATGGAGATTTTGCAGATTTCTGAGGAAGAGCACAGGAGCCACACAAGGATGTAGTTTCCCATGCTCAAACATTCTCACAGCCTCCAGCATCTGATAGCTGGGAAACTTTCTGAGGAAGAGTTGCTCTCTCTCTGTATCTTCAAAATTCTTTTCTTCAATAATAGATCCAACTTCTCCTTGAACTCATGGGAACTACATTCTTAGTCTCTGGTGCCAAGGACTTTCCCAGTTCCCTCACACACCAAGCAATGAGCTGGTGCCCTTTGTCCTGGGCCCATCACATGCTAGCTTCATTTGATAGCTCTTATTATGACTCCTCCAGGAGAGGAGTTGAAATGTGCCCACTACTGCTCTTGATAACCCTCTACCACTCTGTGCTCTCCTTGGTATGCTGAAGACACTTAGCTGATCCTTCTTAGGAGTCCCTCCTGGCCGTGACCAGACATTGAAAAGCCAAGGACACCGAATTCCCTCAAGGCTACCAAAGCCCTCAGGCCTATGGCCATGACCAGCCCCTGTGGATGTGCCTGCCGTGCAAGCCAGCAGCCTTGAGGAGCCCTGGCAGCCCCACTGCCCAAGCTGCACAACGCTCCTCTTCTCTAGCAGCATATGCTGCCATGTGGTGTGGTAATGGCTGAACCCGATTTAAATAAACCACAGCCTAGCCACAGCAGCACAGAGCTCAGCAGAGGGTAATTTACTCTGCCTCTTAGCAGGGATCCTTAAAGAGTCATGACAGGTCCAAGTAATCCGTCAAAAAGCAGCCTGAGCAGCCAGCAGTCTCTGGATGCTAATCCCTTATGAACAATAGACTCATTATATGCAAATTAACAGGAGAAGTGGTGATTGGCCACTGTATCTGCCCAGACAACTGCTCCATTTCAAAGGAACTTTAAGTACCCTGAAATCTATAAGCTGAAAAAATTAAATGACCACATCCTGCATCTTTGCTTAAAAACAACCTGATTTCCTCAGACAGTCTGTGCAGGGATCCAGTGAATGCTGACAAAATGGCAAGCTGGACATAGTGCTCAGTGACTGAAATCCATGGGGAAAACAATAACAACAAATCAATGCAGACACTGAATTCCTTCAACAGCTCTGGTTCTGATTAATTTTAATTCTCTATTCCATTACAGATATACTTGCTTAATATCAGAAAATCCATCTGAATCCAGGGAGTTGAATATTTGTGGAAAAGATACATGGGTGGTTTTCTACATTACTGTTTTCTTGCTAAGGAGTCAAAGCTGAACATGAAGAGTGGGAGAGCAGCTAGACACTGTCTGACAAACCAGAGCAGGTTCCCACCTTGGTTTGAAGTTAAACAGCTCTGTGGTCAACTGCTTACTGCTTTCTCCAGCTGATATTTGATTGTGGAAAGGTTATGAGTTTTCTGATGCCAGAAAAGCTGATCTTAATTAAAATATTCCATTGGAAATGTTTCATAAGATAGGAATACAAGACTGACGCCAGTCTGTCACAATTCACTAGGCTCCTTGGAATCTGGAATCAGCCTGGCAGGTAGCCGCACTGAAGCCAAACAGAGTCCTGCACAGAAAGCTTGTCTTTTAGATGGCTGGTTTTCTCTATTTTTTTTATTTTTAAGTACACCATGTCAAATGTGTTTATGGTACTTAAATGTAGATAAGAAAAAAGTTGGGTTTTTATGTTGCTCTTTAGTTCATGATAACAACATTTAGGCCAAGTAAATACAAACATCCATAGATGCAGAAATTGCTACAGCATTTTTTAAAGTCAGGCTTATAGGGATCATAGAGTCATAGAGCTGTTAATGTTGGAAAAGACCCATAAGGTCATTGAGTCCAACTGGTAATCTCGGATGTTCAATGCCGAAGGGTGTCCCCAGGTGCCCCATCCACATCTTTTTAACACTTCTAGGGGTGGTGATTCCACCACTTCTCTGGGCAATCTATTCAAATGCCTGCCATTCCTTTCAGTGAGGAATTTTTTTTATTTTTTTTTTCTGATATCCAGTCCAAATCTCCCTTGGCACAGTTTAAGGCCGAGTTGGAGGCCATTTCCTCTGATATTGTTGCTCATTACGTGGGAGAAGAGGCCGACCCTCACCTTGCTACTTTCAAGTAGTTGTGGAGAGTGAGAAGCGCTGTCCTGAGCCTTCTTTTCTCCAGGCTAATCACCCCAGCTCCCTCTGCTGCTTGTGCTCCAGACCCTTCCCAAGCTGCATTGTCTTTCTCTGCACAAGCTCCTGCACCTCAGTATCTTTCTTGTAGTGAGGTGCCCAGAGCTGGGTGCAGGATTTGATGTGCAGCCAAGATGCCAGGGATAGGTTTAGTTACCCAGATGTACACATCTATTGATGAAACTTTCAGCAAGAGTTCGACAGTAGTTGACTCCCCAGTTCACCTCTCCCCTTAACATCTCAAAATTCCATTCTCATTTTCAGCTTTACTTTGAGGAGGCAATCATTCTGACACACTGGACCCCACTAAAGCACAGCTCATTTCCTTCCTATGCCAGTCCACGGGTGATGCCCAAAGCAATGAAATTCAAGTGATGCTGTGGCTGCTGCAATTATAGTATGTTTCAGGAGTTACAGGGAGAAGTTTTCTGGCTCCTCCTTTATGCCCTCTGTCCTACATCAGATGCTTTCCTAATTGGTACCTTTTGATAATATAAACAATTTATTTAAACAAACAAACAAAAAAATTTCACCTCTCTCATCCCTCTGAAAAGTCTACATAACTGCAAGGTTCAAGGCACCTGTAGCAGATGTACACATTCATAAATGAGGTTGTCACCTGTGTTCAAGTTCTGTTCCCATTTTTGAGGATTTTTTCCTATGAAAGCACTCAGCACATGGGACCTCAAGAACCAGAGCTGTTACATTGATGATGAACATACCATACAGCACATGGAACATTTTGCAGGCTTTTCATAATTAAGACTGACATTAAACAACTATTTCAGCTGTACACATAAGATAGAGGAATGTGTCTCAGCCTATATAAAAAATTACTTTGTACTTACATTATGCTCTCCTTCCAACGATTTTAGTGTGCTTTCCAAAAGAATTCATTTCGCTTTACAATATCGCTGGTTATTTACTGAAGGAACAATTTCACCACATTCCCAATAGAAATATTGGCAAGGAGATCATAGGCCTAATTTTCAGATGTTCTCAGTGCAGAAATGTGCATGCACAACGCAGGCATATTGCAGAAAACAGTTCTTAATTTCACTAACTACATGTGGAGATGACCAAAGACATGAATGGTCACTTTAATCCATATCCAGCTGTTATTTGGCCAAAATATGTATTTAAAATGTATGCATATTTGTAACCCCTAAACTCGTTAAGTTCAGGCTTCAAGGTCATGAAGAAAATCTGTAGGTTCATTTGATGAAGCCTTGCAGAGATCTTCAATGACTCTGCCTGTTTTACTGCCAAAATATTCTTATTTTTCACCAAATCCGTGTGTTTGGTGAACTGCTGAAGCAAGCCTTTAACATGGATCTTTGGTGACACTGCTACTGTCAAATGCAGCGAGGATCTTTGTGACAAGCAGGAAGCCCATGCATTTACATCTGCCACACTCTGGCAGAGACACCTAAAATTCAGGAAAGAATGAGCTAAAAAGACAGATACCTTTTTATTTTGCAAAGTCTCACAGCGGAAAATATTTTTCCATAATGCAAAAAGTTGTCTTTTTTTTTTTCCTTTTTCTTTGCTCATTTTTATGGTCTTCTGAGTAATTTCCCATTTAAAATTCCTTTTCTTCCCTCCACAGGCCACCATCCCCAAAAGTATCATATTCATCCTTCTTCTGACTGGATTTTTGAATGATTGTTTTGGAGTCTGCCTTTATCTCCCTGAAGTCTCATATCTAGGGATCAGCAAACTGGCTCATATAACTTACAAACTGGCTTGAACCATAATTCAGCACTATGGAAATGTTTTGAGAATAAAAAAAAAAAAAAAAAACCAGTGTGCTTTTCACATTCATACACCTCTCTACTTCCACCTCCTAGAATCAGCTGGAATGCCAAATGATGCCAGGTTTCTCGCTGCCTCAGGAGTTTTGATACAGTTTTGAAAGCCCCTCAAAAAACCCACGTTTCCTTGAGTCTTTGTTTCTTCAGAAAATTAACAATTGTCGGTGACTGTCATTCATGTGTTTTTCTCCTTTTTTCCCTTTCATTCAGTTGTGCAATAATGCCAGTGTTTGTAATCATATGGGGGGACTATTGGAAGAGGACATCAATAAAGAAAGAGGAAACCCAAAAAATTAATTTAAAAAGAACCCAATGTTTTGTTACGACTCCCAAGTCCACCCCTCCTCCCCAAAAAAAAACCCAACAAAACAAATTCCCCTGTATTCTTGAAGTGTTCACTCTTTTATCTTCTGTCTTTATTAGATGAGAAGTTTTGTGTGTTTTTCTGCTCTGTCCCCCTGTTGCAAACACATAAAAGTATTCAGTCTGCTACATTTTTATTGAGAGTAAATCTCATCCACAGGCTTTCTGTATGTGCCCTCTATTTTCACCTTCCCGTCAGGTGAACCTAAGCTGTCGCAGCTCCACATCTCTGGGAAGACGAGGATGCCTCACAGAATGAACGTCTGGGGCTTCCCACAGTGCCATTTCCTTTGTTTGATTTAACATGCACCTAACCTACTTTGCTCAGTCCTTTAGAGGAAGACCGTGGAAACACACAGGCTCCTTCTCTGAGGCTGAATGGAAGTAGGGGAGAATCAGCTGACTGGTTTTGTGGGGCTAAGGGGTTCATAAAACAGAGGCACCCTTTTACTTGTATTAGTTATATTCCAGTTAACAATGACACTACTAAAATTTTCTCATTACTCTGTGTATACGTCCTTTTCGTGATCCAGTGTTTTTCATTAACAAAGAATATTTGTGGACACAGTTTCATCAACACAAAAAGAAACGACTGTCAAGCTTTCACTTAAATGGACAAGAGTTCTGCCTTTGATTTTAAGGGTCATTGGTCCTCAGCTAGCAGAGCCCTTTTAATGCCTCCTAGCACAGCTTTTTTCTCCTTTTAACAGAAATCTGTTTTCTTCTCAGATTGTGTACACCAAGTTGACAAGGCTTATTTAGAATGCATAGGCAGGTGGATGTGATGTTGAAATAACAGATGTTCCAGTAGTTGAGCTAGGCATACAAAGGGACAAAATCAGAACCCATATGTCAACTGGAACTCAATTCAAACATGGCAGCTGGATAAAATGTAACACCAATGCCTGTCTTTCTCTGGCCCTGGCCTTACAATCTTTTTTAAGCCTGAGGAAAAAAAAACCAAAACAATTGATGCCTAATGTCTACAAATGATTGACACATCCCTCCTGCTGCAACAGTTCATCTAACTTAACACTTCTGCTGTCATGCTCATCAGCTCTGTGCCAGTGCTTTCCCTTCTATCCCATCTGCCCCTAGAGCACCTGCTCAGAGAAGACACTTGGCAACACTTTGACATTTAGAGAAATTGGTCAGAACTATTGGGGATGACTTTTCCAAGGCTGATAAGAACAAGGCTATGCACCTAAATGGCTGCACTAATATTGGCAACCTTTTTCCAAGGGTGCAGGCCCAGGATTGGGACCTACTGAATATTCATTTGATGTGACAACTGTAGAATTATCACTTCACCATTTAGAAGTGAAGCATCTTTTTCATATAATAAAATGAACTGTTTGGTTTTGGCTTTGATACTTGAGGAAAAATAGAGAAATTCACATATTTAATATAACAACTGAAGAGTTTTTCAGGGGAAGTTAGATATTTCTACCTTGCAGCAATGTTAATTCAATTAGCCTGAAACTCAAATACAGCATTATTCTCCACAATAATGGAAGTTCTAGGATCTTCCTTTTATAGCATTTTTATTTCCATGAAGACTTAATGTGAAAAGCTAACTTAAATATTCTTCCAGCAGTTTGCAGACCCTAATCCAATTCTCACTGAAGTTAACAGAGCCATTTCAATGACTCCTCCAGTATGAGCTATTTATTATGACAGTGTCTCAGTCTTCATTGCCCCTTTTAATTTATCTTCAGCAACTACCCCCTACTTCCACTCTGTGAAGCTGCAACCGAACCAATTTCCCTCTCTTCATCTATTTTTACCTATTTCATTATTTCTTTTTGTTAAAACTGCTTCATATTGGCTTTTTCTGTATCCCAACAGTTGATTACAGCTCAGTTTGCCAAGATACAGTCCCTAAGTTGATTGGATTTTCAGTCCTCCCGGATGTCCTTCACCCACAATTTGAAGTCTGCTATAGTCCACAAGGCAAATATTAGGATTTGAAGTTGCTGGGAAATGAAGTAGAAATATGCATGCAGTCTGAGATTGCTGGAACACTGGCAGTGTTTTTCTCTTACATCTTTGCTTTATGGATGGCAGAAATAACATAAAAGCCAAAGGTGCAATTCACACCTTGAAAAGCAGCTGTCGCTGCCAAACATTTTTATTGACAGTATCACTAGGACAATTACTGGAGGTACGGGATATGAGGAAAGAAAATGTACTGTATTCCTTGACTGACAAATGTTATTGTTCAATTTGAAATTAACTGAGGACTACCAAAGAAAGTGCTTTGGCATGATCACTTAGTAATCACCTAAACACTGTGGTGAATTAGGTGTAACAAATGACACTCCTAACTCAGCTGCAAACTTGAGGGAGTTATAGTGGCTAGAAGCCTGTAATGACCAATATTAACTAAGAATTTTAGATCCTCAATAAACAACAATAGTCTTGGAGTTGCCCATAAATCTGTTTCAATCATTTCATAGATATCACTCGGTGCAATGATCTGCTGTGCACAAGTATTGTGCTTACTTTGAGAACAATGCAGGTTCACACTCATAATTAAAGTGTTCCTAATGAAGACTTTTACAGAGGCCACAGTGATAGGTACAACAGCACTTCCAGTCTCTGTGTGGTGGTTTAAGAGCAGCTGTCAGGAGTCAAACAAAAGATCTGGTGGCCAAACTCTGTCAACAGCCAGTAACAGAGGCCAAGAGTCCAAGGGCAGGTCAAGCATATAGTGATGATTCCCCAGTCTCCCCTTCCAGCCTACAGCAGTCTGCAGCTCAGCAACCTCCTTTCCAGAAGAGGGATCTATGTGCTAAATAGTCCTTGTGGGATTCTTTCCTTTTCCCACAAGTTTGACTACTCAAGTTAAAACCTTTTGGCATCCACCACTGACACAGAACTGTGTGTTCCACAGCTTCCCTAGCAAGGGATAAAAAAATTCTCATATTCTCCTTAATTGAAACTATCACTCAGTCATTTAACTTGATGGTTTCTACTTGTAATGTGGAGAGGCAATGAGCAGCCATTTCCTGCTTACTTTAGTCATTGCTTTGCAGACATCCATCTTATCTACGCTCATTGATCTCTTTTCCAAGCTGATGAGTCCTAGAGCATTTGTTCCTGATGTAAAAGCTTTTCCACACATTTGATCATGATTTCTGCCTGCCTGTGATTCTTTACTTTTAATATCCCATCCTCTTGAGATGGGACATCTGAACTACATGAACTCATCTGTAGATGTATTGTACACTTAAACTGTCCAAAAATGTTAATTTTTCTTGTTCTTCATTTCCTTACATTTCATTTGGTTTTGACAGCACTCAGGCTATGGAACTCCTGCCTTTAGTTGAAGCCTTGCTATTTTTACTGTGACACTAAATGATGATGCATTTTTAATAACTTTATTTATCTTCAATAACTGGTATTAAAATACCAGTAAGAAAATAGTTTCATTTCCTACTGACTGCTTGACTTTGTCCTCTGACCTCCCTGTTGTCCCCAGGTCTCTGACCTGAATTGCCCTGTATTTATTCTCATTTTAACCACAAGTAGCCAAGAGATTGCCACTCCAAATAAAGAATGTGTGCTTTTCACTGTGTCTTCCATTGGGTGCAAATAGTTTTGTTTCCTCATTTCAAAAGTTCACAATAGCAATAACTGGTCAAAAATATTTTTAAAATACAACATTTAAAATCAACATTTGAAATATTACATTGGAGACATAAAGACGTGGAAAACACAACCAGTTGACACACCTAATTAGTCTCATTATTTTGTGCTTCACGAGGTAAATTGTGTTGTACATCCCCAAGATTTTAGCTAGGAGGAACTATTTTATTCAGCAGGGTTTGGCTGATAGAGACTCTGCCCATAGACTGTATGAATAAATTCAGTCTTTGAATACATTTTTCAAACTATTTCAAGACAGGATTAAATTATAGCAAAGAAAGTATTTTCATGTATTCTTGTACATTTATACTCTGAGAGGCCTTTTGCTCTAAAACCATACTTATTGCTCAGATCAAGAACAAACAAAACTTCTATGGATCAGAGGGGATATGTACAATGCTCTCTGACATGTCACTAACCAAAGGAAAACATCTGAGTGTGGATTTTGGATGATGCTCAGTGAGAAAACCTGGATATCATCCACAGGTTAAAGACAACACAACCTAATTGCCTCACTGTGTTTCTCACCATTGAGCATGAGAAAGGACTGAGGGAACAAAGTGCAAACCTTTGAAGCTGGTGATGAATTTTACAATAGGACCATCTCATTCTCTGGTGAGAAAATTTCTGTCCCACTCACAGAGAACTGCAAGCTTTGATTTAAAAATGACTGATGACAGGTGAGGAGATGTTCAACTATCTGCTTTTCTTGGTTCCCTCTGAAAGGGGAATTTGAGTATTCAGACTACGACATTTCTAAGTTCAGTCTCATTAGTGAGATGATGTATTTCCATTTTCAGCCAGTGGTAGGAGGCTTTTGAAGAATGCAGAACAGCACAGGCCCATCTTATGAAGAACATCTCACCTTCTTCATCCACTAAGGACTTAGCCAGTGCTCTGAATTTGAAAGATGCTCCCATTAATTGTAAATTGATACTTGCTTCTGCCAACAAATATTTAACGCTTCTTTCAAATATTGAAGCATTATAAATACCTGGGGGAAAGATACAAATAAAAGTAGAAAAAAACCTTTCTAACAGATGATTAAATTTAAATATTTAAATGTAAAGAGTCACACTACTACAACTTCCATTTCCTGTCTGATATCAGGCACCTCTGAGCAGCTCTCGTATTGGTGCAGCTATCTTCACTGGTCAATCAAATGGCCACCGTTTTTTCAAGAAGCAGGAAGAAGAAGTCAATATCTTTGCAGCTGGGGAAAAGAACTTTCTTTCTGGGAAAGTTGCATCTTTTCCAGAAGTGGATCTTTTCTTGCACAGACTTGGCTTTGGTTTTCCGTTCCTCTACAAGAATTACAAGAGTGAAATAGAGTGGAAAACTTCAGATCACCAAGGTCATGTGATGAATGAGGCTATTAGAGCAATTAGATGAGTTTTATCTGTTTTGCTTGGTAAGATAAAATTTTAAGTAGGCTCATCTATCTCACCACACCTGATTACTCTGGAGGTCAAACTTGCAGAAAACATTTAGAATGGTAACAGCAGAAAAATTGTACATCGGATACATACAAATGGGCATCGGATTACTTATAAACACATCTTGCCTAGCCTGTGCAAGTGAAGACTGAAAAACACTGCAGTAAGGGTAAAGATTTGCTCAACCTAAGAAAATCTATCACATGTTTAGGAGTTTAGTTTAAGCCAACTCTCCAGACGTATTCTGTAACCAAGGAAAAGAGCCAGACCTTGCAATAAGAATAATTTCCTCATAAAACAAGGGTCTGAAATAGGTGAGAAGAATCAGTCTCTGCAGATTTCTCTCTCTCCTCATTGCCCATAGAGCAAGCACAGATGTTGAGCTCAGACCCAACACCTAACATTTGTTGGATGCAATTATCCCAGTGACTGAGCAATGGCACTTAGCATTTCATGATGATGGTGTCAAGTGATTGACACTGGAGGACACAACTGGAATTACATCAAATGAGCTCTGCAGTAACTGCACCCACCCTGAAAAGGACCCAGGCTTCACATTGCTCAGCTCTAGGAATGCACAGCAAACCTCTTGCAGTCTGGAAAGCCAAGTCATGTGGGGCTGCATTAGCAAAAGCACAGCCAGCATGTTCAGGGAAGTGTTTATTCCCTTTGGTTTAAGAGGGGAAGCTCATCTCAAGTGCTGTGTCCCGCTCTGGACTCCTCTGTGCAAGCAACACCAACAAACTGGAGTTAGTCCAACTGAGGGCTATGGAGGCGATTAAGGAGCAAGAGCAAGGAGGGACGTTCAAGAAGAGGCTGAGGGAAGCGGGATTTTTCAGTCTTAGGAAGGCTAAGAGAAAATATTATTGCTATTTACAACTACTTAATGAAAGGATACAGAGAAAGTGAGCCAGACTCTTCTCAGTGGTGCACAGTGGATGAATGAGACACAAGAGACACTAATAACAGCGAGGGAAATATAAAATAGTTATAAGGAAAATATCTTCATAATGACACTGGAAAGGGCTGTCTAGAGGGGCTGAAGATTGTCCATCCTTGGAGATATTTGACTTTCAACTGAGACAGGCCCTGAGCAATCTAACGTGAGTTGGGCCTGCTTTGAGTAGAAGGTTGTGCAAGATGATCTCCAGACATCTCATCTACTGTAAATCATTCTGACGTTATGCAATGGTTGTGGGGGGGAAAAGAAAAACAGAAAAAGAATGTGAATTGCATAGGTTTTAAAAAAATGGTATGGTATATGATACTGAAAATATTGGGTGATATACAAATCCATAATAGTGATTCAGGTATGATTATGTGTGCAGGATTGATCTCACCTAACTTTAGCTGTCCAAAATGTCAGTGTGCAGTCTCATAATGGAGGCGACACTTTCCTCTGTAATTAAAAGACCAATTTTAAGGATGGAGATTGTCTGAGTTATTTCATATCTTACAATGCAGTGAGATTCTCCCAGGATTTCAGTCTTCCTTTTGAAAGATCCTGAATAACTATCCTGGATTAGGCACCACTTTTTAGGAGAGGATAAAACCCATTCTTGTGTTGAACAAGAGAAATACAGATATATTCAAAGAAATATGAAAATTAGTGACAAGAGTTATTAAAAGGAGAAGTCATTTTAGGAGAGAGGAGAGTCATAATAATAAACACAAAGTTACAAAAATATTCTGTGTCCTTTTGCAACTCACGTTGGACTTTCAGCAAAGCCAAAGAGCAAGATTCAAGATATTAAGAGATATGTTTTCTTCCCAGAGAGTGGAGTTCATGGCCAACAGGTATCATCAAGCCAAAGAGAAAATTGAAATTAAATTTTAACAAGACATTTTCTGAGATTTTATGTCCTTAAATAATCACAGAAAAATTTACTGTCTCGATGCTGAAATTAAGACAAAACCAGCAATCAGTCAAACACATATTAATATGATAAACTGAACCAAGTTACTTTACTAGACAGCAGCACCAAATACTCAGTTTAAGATCAGGTACTTTGGTTAATACATCAAACTAAAAAAGGTCCCAGACTAGGTGCAGGAACATAAATGAACCTCTTCTCAAAAGCCATATCAAAGAGACATCAGACTGGTAGTTATATTAAATTACAAGCAAAAAACAACAGCACAGTACAAACTACTTATTCCTATGAGCTAGGAAATTCCATGCATATTATCTCATAGATGGTCTGCTCTCCAGTATATCTGCTACTGATCACTCTGCTGTTAAAGCTAAATACTAAATTAAATAGATTAAAATTTAAGGACATGATCTACTATTGAAATTGTTTTGTTTCTGTGTTTGAATCTTGACCCTGACTGGATGCCAAGTGTCCACCAAAGCTGCTCTATCACTCCCCTCCTCACCTGTACAAGGGAGAGAAAATACAGGCTCATGAGTCAAGGTGAGGACAGAAAGAGATCACTGACCAGTTACCATCATGGGCAAAACTGTCATAGCTTCGGGAAATTTATTTAATTTATTGCCAGTATAAACCTGACTTGCGTAATGACTGGGGGATGAGTTCAAAGGAGGCTGTGACCTCATGGAAAGCCTGTGCTAGAGGCTCACAAGGACCTGTGTCAGGACCTATGGCCCCATAGAAAGAGGAGCCCACGCTGGAGCAGGTTTGGCGGCAGGAGTTGTGACCCCATGGGGCACCCACAGCTGGAGCAGCCTGTTCCTGAAGGACTGCGCCCCATGGAAAGGGACCCATGCTGAATCTGCTTGTGATGAGCTGCAGCCTGGGGGAAGGACTCCTGCTGGAGTAGTCCATCAAGGACTGCCTCTGGTGGGAGGGATCCCATGCTGGAACATGGGAATAGTGTGGGAAGTCTTCAGCAACAGCAGAGACTGTGTGATAAATGGTGGTGGGAGGAGGCAGAGAATTCAGGAGTAAAGTTAAGCCCAGGAAGAAGGTAGAGGAGGAAAGAAGACGTTCTCAGATTTGACTGGTAATGCAATTAATTAGTTTCTCCAATTAATTAGTATCTATTACTTAATAAAAATAATAAATCAGGTCTGTTTTGCCTGTGGCAGTAATGGCAGAGTGATCTCTTGCTGTCCTTATCTTGACCCGGGAGACTTATGTTTTATCCTCTGTCCCCTGCCCAGCGGCAAAGGAGGAATGACATAGTGGCTCTAGTGGACACCTGGCATCCAGCCAAGGCCAACCCCTCCCTTTATGTAAGCACCAGCCTGCATGTCCTACACAGCCCATAGAAAAAGGTGAGCACCTCTACAGGTAAGCAGGATGGTGATGGCAGGGGTCCTCTCATAAGTGAACAAAATAGGGGGCAAAAGAAGCTTCTGCATCACCACCACTTCTGCCTGATTTCTGTCTCTCATCTCCCAGGGTCTCTTGGTGGGAGTTTCAGTGCTGCTCAATAACATTGTGCACTGGAACCTTTTCACTAAGAAATTATTTCGAAGTTCAAAAAACACCATAAAGTTTCAATAGTAACAATCTGCTAGATCAAACAAGTTTAAGGGAGTGGAAGAAACATTTACTCATAAACTTTTGCCATAAATGCTGTGACAAATCTTTCCTGGATATGAGATGATTCCTATCAATTATTGCATGTCTAGGTAACACTAATAACTGAGGCAGCCTTTTCACTCATCACAAACTTGAAGACCCTCTGTAGCTTTTTCTTTATAACCTGTTATATCCTCCTGTTTTATGCCAGAATTTGAAGAGGTAGCAAAGACTAAGAAATAAAATATGTCTGGGATAATACCTAGTCTGATATGATAGTTATTGAAGTGTCCTTTTCATTTTAATAAAAATGGTAGTAAATCATATGTGGTGTCTGCTAAGCATCAGAGACAGTGCAAGAGTTTCTTATATAGAATCCAAATGTTCCCTTGCTGCAATTCACACAATAGGTTGATGTCTCTGTGATCTCTGGACACTTTTAAAATATATTTGTGGCCTTTTTTATGTTTGACATGCATGTCACAGGAATTTTGCAAATTAACAGGCTGGAATACTTCTGAATATATTTTATCTGACATATAATTCACAAGTCCATGCAATATTTTTCCTCTTCCTCAGCTAACAAGTATGTAAAAGTATTGTATTCTACAATTTATTCTGACTAATAAACACCCATATTCTGTGGCATCCTTAAGATTAAACCCAGAAAATGATACTTTGGTGCAGTTTTTAAAATGCCCTGTACCAATTGAAGCATTCAGATATTGGTGATCTCCATTACAGAAAATGCTGTAGAAATATATTATCCACATTTCTCATATTTGTCAACATTTAACAATTTCAAGTAGTGCTGTTTGCCTGAGGTTTTTAAAAAGTTAAAATTATTAAAAACAAAGTTGAAAAGCGGTCAAAAAATCCTTAAAATTTCCTGTATTTGACTTTCCATCTAATTTGTTTAAAGGTTTCCAGTAGCAAAATCCGGTGTTTTAAATTTTGAATATTTGAGTGGATTTTTATAAATTTGGGGGAAAAAGACCCCACAAATGAAATTAGAACATTTTGTAGTGACAATTGACAATGGATCTCTAAGACTATTAACAACTTGCAACCCAGAAAAGAACAGGTGTGTCTGCAGGATATATATATTCATGCAAGATCAATCCAATCAATAGCAGAAAATGAGTCTAAATAGAACATATAGGTTAGTGAGGAAAATGGTGAATCAACTTTCCAAGAAAACAGTACAAATTTGCTTTAGTAGAAAAAAATTGTAAAAATAATGTGCCGTATTTCTGAAGGAATGATTGCTATTTAGAAGTTATTTGAAATGAAAGGACAGGGAAAAGTATTTCGATACCAGGCAACACATTAAAACCCAAAACTTGCCATGAATGCACTCTGAACAAAAATTTAAAGAAGGGTTTTAAGGATCAAAGGAAAAAATTCTGCCTGAATTCCTAGTAGGAAGTCTGGAAGAAAATCTACCTCCTTTTAAGCTGCAGATTCAGCAGTTCAGAATACATGCTGTCTTTGACATTGAAGAATTGTGCAAAATGTTCTGAGAATTTACGATCAATCTTCTGTAGTCCTATGAAACTGTACTCAGAAAACCGCATGGCTTAACTGCAGTAAATTGAAAAGTAAAACTTTGAACCATTTTTTAATGCTTTTGCTACAGAAGGAGTCATTTAACGGGAAAAATATGGTAACTAAATTGGACTACACTGATAGCAGAGTCAGTCTTGAACAAAATAGGATTACTGAAGTCTTTTGTATTTCCACCATTCACCTGGTGTTACTCAGAAAACTCACTCATCTCCAAGACATTTGCTTGGGATTCTTCACACATGGAAGCTTATTTGCCTGTAGGAGAACATTCTCATGGAATTTGCAGTACCTCAGCAGAGAATATAGTTAGATATAGTTGTAGCTTCAGAGAAAAATCCATCAGTAAGATACTGATGCTGCTATTAATAATTCTTGTACATGAATGTATGGAATCTATTGCTCTGCAATTCCATGTTAGTGCAATTGGAGCACAATTTCTCCGGAACCAGCATGATAAAATTCCTTACAAGAGGTACATTCTTAACATATAAAAGTAAGAAACTGTCACCAGGGAATTAATTAAGTTATTCTGGAAAAGGCCAGTATTTCAAATTATATGCAGGCCCATCCATTAGCTGCAATTAAAAGGTCCAGCCAGTTTGCCTGGGATCTCTGTGCATCAGGAAAAACACATTCAACTCAAGTAATCTATGATAACTTTGTGGGCAGCCTCAAATGTGCCTGTTGTCTCTGCAAACACAAGTGCCACAGCTGCAGATGCCACAGCACAGTTTCTCACCTGGGATGAGGGTGCGCTTTGAGAAGACAGCTCTAGACACTTGAGGCAAAAAAGTAAAAGAAGAGATCCAAAAGACAATATTATTATTATTATTACAGCAAGCAAATAAAAAACCCCAGGAATCTCCTCCCATGAATATTTGAGAAATTATAGAAAGCTTTTGATAGAGCTGGGGGAAGATAATGTCTGTGGGCAGAGAAAATACTCTTTCTGGGCCACAAGATACATCTGGACAAAATGGAGAGGCTTCACCAGACCTGAAACAGAAGAACAAAGTTCAAATTCAGTATTGGCTGAGGACCTGACAGGACAAGCAGACTCATGTCCACTAATAGAAAGACTTCAAAAACAAAGCACATGCATATAGTCATATTTCTGGCAAACAAACAAAGGGATCAGCCTTTCAACAGCAGTATCTACTGAAGGCTGGGCCGTTGGGGAATATGGTTTCAAATAATTTATTTAAACAAGACAAGATTCTGATCTTGTTAGACTGGTGAAAATCCAAAGTAATTCCAAAACCTTCTAGCCTGGGGTTCAAAACCTTAATATCAGGGGAAAAAAACCCAGGGAGATCTCCTTTTTCAATAATATTGACATAAGAATTCTATTTGATCTTTGTGGGATATGCTTCAAACATTGTTTCATTTTATTAAATAGGAAGGGTTTAATTTTTTTTTCTTTTTAAAGGACCATCTTTATTACTTCTTCACTTTTGCTGTCTATAATATGTCTCCAACTATTCCACATAGCCAGAGTTTTCTGTTTTCTGGTTACACTCTTCTCAATGAATTTATAACAAACTTTGTGAAGATCAAAGCATTCATCATTAATCCAGCACAACTATCAGATGTGAAAAACAATGTAGAAAAGAACTATTATAAAGGTTTCTTCAAAAGCAGGGTGCGTGGGAAAGATGGAGATCGATTTGGCAGCTTGCAGTGACACAGACTGGCAGCTGCCTTTGCACTGGGAATACCAGTTACATAAGCACGTATCTTTCCAGAAACTCTGAAGATGTCATGAGCAGTTCCCAGACCTCCCTCCAGCACCCCCTAGCCACACCAGCCATCCCTTTGTGCCTGGAAGGCATCGCCATGAGCTCACTGACAAAAGTGTACCTGCAAGGCCGGACCCCATCTCGGCTCGCTGGAAACTCTTTGGCTGCCCAAGACACATGGAAATGTCAATGGAGCTGGGGAAAGGAGTGTCTGCAGCCAGGCCACATGCCCCTAGGCGAGGCCAGGGGCTCCCCCCAGCACTGACCTGGCAGCACGGACCAGCAAAATGTGCTGCTCCAGCCCATGGCTCTCCTTGCCCACAGTCTCTGCCCAGCCCCAGTGCTGGAGCCCCTCCTGGGAGGCTCTGCAGGCAGGAATCCCACTGGTATCTATGACCAGCTACTTGAAAATGAGACAGCCGACTCTACAAACTCGTCCTCAATTTCGATTGAGTGATTGATTGTTTTTAAACTAGTGCATTGTATATTTTGGGAAAGAATTTATGATTTACCAAAAAATTTCCTGCTGAAATAAAGCCAAATGGAGACTGGTCTGGGCCAAGTTGCTCAATGTCCATGAACAAGAACATGTTTTTCTTCTTCTTTCTTTCTTGTTTTATGCATGCTTCTGGACTAATTTCATCAGCTGTCAGTAGTTAAATACCATTTCAGAAAAGGGTTTATTATTGTAATTTCCTCAATTATTCTGTTTTTTTCTGCTATGGTCTCCTGAAACAAAATCTGTCAGCTAAAGTACTAATGAAATGTTTTCCCCTGCTGCTCCTTGCAAAGGGCCGAAGCCTTCAAGGTGCTGGTTTGTACCTTGACTACCATGACCTTAACTGAGGGCTTTTTCCTGCATGCTCCACTTCTGCTTTGCAAGGGACTTCACTGGCTTCTGCTCACAGCAAGGTCATGTCCCAGGCCATACACAATGGCACAGCAATACATGACTGTCAGGAAAGGAAACCAACAAGAAATAAAATTGAAAGAAAGAGTCCTTTCTCATCACTTAACCACCCCCCCCTCCCCCCCAAACCCAACAAAACCAGAACAGATACAGTAAGAGGTAAAAGCAATCCAGCTTAAACGCGTAATAGACATTGGAATAGCTTAAGCAAATGTAGGTATTCCTCTAGGAGTATGTCTTGAAATATTAAATTAAATATACATTAAAATATTTGGAAAATTCTGGTTTTAAAGTTATATTCCTCAGAGGAAAGGAAAGCAATTATTTTTCAGGAAAGGCTACGCAGAGCAGAACCTACCCTCTGGCAGAAAGGACACACTGGGCAAGCAGGGGCTGCTCTGACACCCTGGAGATCAGGAGAAGGCTCTTGCTGGACCTCATAGGGCTTTGGATGAGGATTCTGACCATAAATGATGGTGGAACATGACAATACACAACGACATCAGGCAGCCCTGGTGCTCCCTTGCCACTTCCCTCAAAGCAAGACTGGAACACAATGCGTGACAAAGGCACAGAATGAGGCAGCCAAAAAATCATGAGCCTCAGATGTTTAGAGTGTGACATCTGCTTCTGGCTCAAGAAATTCCTATATTGAATTCAGTTGCCTGTCCTCCAAGGCACCCAAAAACAGATAACCTCAATTTATGAGTTCAAATACGTTTATCTTAAGCACAGGCAGAGATTATTTGGAGCTCAGTGGAAATGCAACTATCTAAAAACCAAAACTAAGCTAAATCTATTTACAGCTTTGTTACTGCCCCGTGAATCACAAATAACTGGGCCAATGTTTTCAGTGTCAAGACATTCAAAATCATTATTCAAGCCTTGAAAACAAGCATTTGGCTATAAGAATTCATTTTTTTAAAAAAATAGTAAAAAGTGGGGGGTTTTAAATTAATTTCTGGTATTTTGGCATTCAGACCTCCTCAGTCATTAGAACTGGAAATTTACATCTTTAAAATGCAGCTGAGAGTTTCCCTTGTTCACTTGGCACCAAAGAAGAGGGCTTTTAAAGGGACAACCAGCAATTCTGAGTCCAGCAATAAATTTCCAAGATCAAATTGTCTTTTCACTGCTCCACATGGTTAATCAGGTACCAAACATAGAGTCTTATATTGGAAACAGGTTGTACAGAAACAGCTCAGTGTTTTGGTGTTTCAGTGTATGCTTTCACACGTATAACATTGCTGTCATCCAGAGAGGGGATAATGAAGTGCCTGTGGAAAACACCAGGAATTTTTCACTATGTCTCAGGGCTTTGCATCATTTATACCTTCTGCTTGAATTTATTATTTAAAATTAATAAAATCTCAATAAATAAGCATTGCACTTCACTGCAAAACCAAGGAACAGCAGAATTTACAGAACATTTGTAAATCATCACTTCTTCACTCTGTGCACTTCCACACTCCCTTGTTTTCTTTGTAGAAGGTAAATTCACCGAGGCAGGCAAAGCTGTCAGTGCCTTTGTGTTTGTGGAGCATCCAGCACAGAGGAGATCTGGTGGGGCTGTGTTCAGTCCACTACTTTCGATTTGCTCTCACCTCTGCCCTTCAAGGCTGCAGCAGGCAATAAAAGCAAAAGTGCCAAAACACTTCAAGCGTGCACAGTCTCACTTCATTTCTAGCCTACCTGAAAGCAGAGGTACCAGGGACTTTGTGAGCTTCCAACAGCCCTAGGCCACCCAGATTAGATAAACTGCAGATAAATGTCTGAACGCCGAGATGTTTATCTGTATGAAATCCAATCTTTTGAAGTTCATCTATCCCTTTGTCTGTCGTTATCTATTGCTTTGAGATGCTGCATCCATCCCTATCAAAGTTATGTAGGCTCCCTGTGATGTTCATAAACAGTCCCTCTATCATTTGTAAAAATGCAGCCTCTCATTAAATGCATTTATGACATCAGCACTTGATGCATACAATATTTTATCGGCTTTTCCCTCAGAAATGCACATTTATTTTATCATCTGATACTTAAAATAATTATTAACACTAAATAAAGGAAAAAAAAAAAATCTGTGTACCACATAGGAAAAACTCCCAAAATATATATAAAAGCTTTAGTTATGCCAAGATTGCCTAATTCTGATTAGCAATGACCATTAAGCAATCATTTATGGATTTACTGTGAGTGTTCATAGATACTAATGGGTTTTAGAATTCCTTGGGAATCCTCAAAGGTCAAAGGAAGAAAATGAACTATGAAGTGATAAAAAATGTATTAGGTGACTAATGGACAGGTTGTATATAGAACGGGTCCAGCAGAAAACGTTGAATTTTACCATTCAGATTTATGTAAAAGCAAATCTTGTGAACAGTGGCCCTTCCCCACTGATGAAACTAACGAAGAGAAAACTATAATGCTTCATGGGGTGGCATTACATGGTGTGCTTTTCCCTGTCACTGAGAATACATAGGAGATGGCAAGGTCAATGATACTAAGACAAAATTTATCTGATTTTTCCCTAGGTGGGTATCTGTTTGCTCTTTATTTCCCTTCAAGTTTGTATCCACACATTCACATTTTTGCCTATTTTTGGTGATTGCATTCTATGCAATTCAAGACTCAAGGCTCTTCCAAATTTAACAAACGTATCTTTATGCTGCTCAGATTAACATTCTGTCCCTCCTGGGGAAGAAGGGAGCTGTAGAAGCTGAGATGCTGCTCGCTTTAAAGGCAATTTTTGTGCATTTTTTTGGATTATGGATGGCAGCTTCACTGCGTGGGGAAATACTTGGATACATTTGGATTCTTGTTAGAAATAGTTTCATTCAGGGCAGCAGAAAGCAGACAGAAGTAAATACAACCTGCAATGTGATGTGTGCCTGTTACCTACATGAATTCTCAGAGTTGATACCACATGGCACACCTTTAAAATTATGCTATGAAGATGAAGTAATTCCAGTCTCGTTTTTGAATAATGTTCCAGACAGGCAAAACTTTTAGCTTATCAGCAAAGTTACAAATCTAAATAAAATTGACCATATGTAAAGAAAATGAGTTGTAGGGTTTGGTTCATAATTGTAATTTTCTGCAGAAATCAAAGCTTTTTTGGTGTGGATATTTTAAAAAATTTAAATTACACACATACACACACATATGGGGGAAAAGCAAGGCAAGTGAAGAAGGAGAGGAGAGGAGAGAGAGGAGAGGAGAGGAGAGGAGAGGAGAGGAGCTGACAGCAACTTTTCTAAACCAGCTATATTGATTTCAGAGGCTGAATGCACAGGAACAGATTAAAACTGCAATGCTGCCAGCTTCCTCCTTCCCTCTGCTTGGTTCCTCCTGCCAGTAAATAATATGCTTGTGGGTTGTGGTAGATACAGGTTCCTGTCTTCCTGCTGACTACTTCAACACAGAGGCTTGATGTGAGGCCTTCCACTCTCCATGAGGATTTCCTACATGCTAGAGTAGGAGGCATGCAGGGGAGGAGCTGCTCTTGTCAGCCTTTTCCACTCTGAACTGCTTGCACATTGCCTGAGGGAAAAAAAAGTTGTAGGAGACAGTGATGGAGGAAGAAGCTGAGATAGTCAATACACTGAACAACTACAAGAACACAGAATTATTTTGCAAAGGATAGTATCTTCATCTTAAAGAGTTAAGACAATCAGCCTATAAAACCTTGTGGTGCAGCATCAAGTCGTAAACCTAGAAAACAGGAGAGACTATTAAACAAGAACCGTAAATACCAAGACACCAATGGGAAGATTATCTCTCACTAGTGTCATGAATGCAATCTTTTGAGTTTATTAAATGTGCCTAGAAGTTAATTGAAAGTATTTATTTAGTGACCAAAATTAACTGTTTCAATACTATGGAAAAGCTGAGTCAATATTGATTGATTTTATATGATTTGTAAATGACAATTTATACCAGGAAGGAGGAAAAGGGAAGAAAAACTAGCCAAGTGAGTGGATCCAATGGACCAAAGCAATTTGGGATTTACCATGGCTAATATTATATGCATAAGTACTTCTTTTGCAGAAGAAAGATTGTGCTGGAAAAGCCAATGTTATTAGACTTCAGTATATGTAGGATAGAGGAAATCTTTGATCAGTTCAGGAAGAAGGCAAGGTGTTTATCTTAATCTCAGTCAATAGCAACAAATACAGTAATACTGATAATAGTGTAAGGAGTCTACTGGATGCTCATATCTGGAAGGAGAACAGAGTGTCACTGATCAATGGCTGTCTCTACCAAGCTGCATTTAGTTGGGATTTTTCCCTTTCAAATTGTCATGACTGAAGCTGGTAAAAGTTGAAAGAAGGATGGATATCTGCAAGGATAATTGTTAAGGTGTGTGTACTGCTTTCACAGCAATTAGATCAAAGCTCTTTACTGAACTATTTTATTATCAGACTTATAAATCAGTCTCAGTTCATTTTACAAACATTAGTACTGCCATCAATTACATGCATTTAGGACTAATGGTTTTACAGGAATGTTAACAGTACAATTTTATTTCCTGAAAACCATCACTGAGGACTATTAAAAGGTTATTAATTGCTGTATGTAACATGCAGAATTATTTGTTTCTGGTTTTAGATTATCAGTAAATTGGCATGTAAGTAAATTTTTTAACCAGTTCAACTTCATGGATACCAAATTTAGTAATTGTAAAACCATTTATAAGCCATCCTTGTCCAGCTTTCCGTCATAGACATGGTCTAAGTACACCAGGACCATTCTACTGCTGCCCTTCAAAGCCCTTGTGGATGTGATACAGCACCCCAGACACTGCCACTGTCCCTGAAGGGACCCTGGGGGTTGGGGCAGACTGCCCCCAGGCAGAAGCTATTTTACCAGGCGGGGACAAGTGTCAGGTCACTGCCTGTTGTCTCAGGTAGAAGTGATGCACTGAGACCTGAACAAAACAAAACAGCACAAGAAGATGCTTGAGGAATTAGGGTTTCACAGGAGAGAAGCTTCCCTGTGTAAAGGGTGTAACCTGTTGTAGGAGCACTTTGGGCTCTGGCTCATTCCATACCTCAGAAATTTTGAAGCACCTCTTAGATTTATTCAGGCATCTCCCATTTTACTCTCCAGCCCCCTGATAAGGTAGGTGCTTCTTCAGATGCACAGATTTAGCTGCAGGGTACATAATACAAATTGCTAGATATGATGTTCCTCTTTGTGTGTGAAATCAACTGCCTGTCCCATCCAAACCTACTCTTTGCCCACACTAAGTGCTAAATTGTCTGTTTCTGATTACTAAATAATAAAACAAATGAGATGCAAGATGTGACTGTTGCACGAGTTCATCTTATCTGCTTTCCCTTTCTGACTGTGTCATGAACCTGAGATCTCGGTTCATTAGTTTAAGAGGCTGTTTACACATAAGAGGAGAAAGGAAAGACAAATCCTTTGAAGCCTGTGGAGCTACCCCAATTTCCACCAGCTGAGGAGACAGTTCCAAGAGACCTGTCAGGCAATCTTTAATGAACTATGTGGTGTGTAAGGCAAACTTCAGATCTCAAAGACTGCACACTATTCAGCTTCCATTAGGTCAGGTAATTATGATTACCTCAAAGGTTTGTAAAGTAGGAGTAGAAAATATCAAAACAGAAATCATAGTTACCTTTCATAACCCCTCCCTAGGATACAGCTCTTTTAGCCATGTCAAACCATGGATATACTCTGTTCACAGGTCCTAGTAAACCATGCTGCCTAAAGAAATTAAAGTAAGTTGGAGATACCATTTTACAGCTCAACATTTATGTCAATCCTTCATTCCAGTCAGCATTGTCCTGACCTTCATACCCCCCTTCAGATTGAATCTGTTACCCTCAGTGAGTATAAAGGCTATAAAGAAGCACCTGATCATAAAATCCACTTGGAATGCTTTCTTAAACCTCTAGCAATTATCCATTAAAAATTCTGTTTTTTACAGGCTTTCTCTCCTAATGAAAACCCAATAATACTATATCTGCTTTAAACTATTCCTAGCCATCTGGAGAAAAGTCTTGACAACTTGAAATAGTCATTGATTAATGTGACTAAATAAAATCATCTGAGTACTTTAATGGATAATAACAGACATTATCTCTTTCTTTATAAGTAAGAACCAGATCTAAAATAAAAGATATGAATGGCCTGACAAGCACCTTCCTAGATCAGCCACCATCAGCCTTGGAAAAGAAATGTAATTTATACCATATTAATAATATAGAAAAAAAAAATTGATTTAACTCAGTAGAGACTGAGATGCAATGAGCTTATATCTTCACCAGAAAACCTTTTAATTTGCAAGGAGCTCTTACACTGTAAAGGAAAAACACACCAGAAGTAGCTGCAGCAGGGTTTCCAGTGAGTCATCCTGAGAAAGCCGAGCATAACCAGGAGCTGCTTTGGCTTTGCCAGGTTTAAATCGGCCCAAAGCAGGAAGTCAGACCATGAAAACAAAATAGCAGCTTAGGGAGAGATGTAAATGTAGTTCTGTAGTGTTTTCCCCTCAAAATAGAAAAAAAAATATAAAAAGTATTTCTTTTTCTTTGTCATTTTCACTTTCTTTTCTCCCCTCAAAATAAAGTGGGAGTTAATCTCTCTGCTTGTAAAGAACAGCTGGGTGATTTCACTTAATTCTGCATTCATCATCACCATTTCTCCCAAGGTGCACTGGCATCCCTGTTTGCAGCCAGGGTCTGGATTCTTTTCCAAGCTTTGTGGTAATTGCTCCAAGTGTCCCATCTGCCCTGGCTGCCCCTGATGCCACATTTACAACTGATTGTGATGACCTGTCTCGGTGAGACCTTGTGCTCTTCATCATCTCCAGCATAACTGACACTCTCCCTGAACTGGCCGTGATCCTTTTCTCATAATGTTGGCCTGTTCCACATGCCCCTTTGGGCTCTATCGTTATGCAGAGATGGAACTCCCAAGGCAGTTGCTGCCCTGCCACCCTCTCCCAAGTGAAGGAGCACTGTCTGTCTGACTGTAAGTCATCTCCCTTTGTTCATACCTCATCTGTGGAGACTCTTCTCAAAACTCATTCTCAAACAGGCAACTAAAGCGCTTGTAGCTGACTGAATACATGGGGAGCAACAAGACAAATCACACAGCCCTTGGCTGTAACCTTTCCCTCAGTCCTCTCGCACAATTAGCTGTTTCCACTTACTTAATGCATTAGTTTATCTACTAGTAACTTAATCTGTGTCATGGAAACTCATGTCTTGTCTAGTACAAGAGATCCCAGTGTGAAAATTACATCATTTTGTTGTGTCAGACTTTTGCATCTCATCCTTTACAATTGTTAATCAAAAAAGGGCAGCATTTGTGTAAAACATTTCTATTACTGCAGGCATAATGTCACACTCACATTTCATGGAGTATGAAGTTCCTGCAGATCAGAAACTGAAGGATTAGTTATGGCTACTGATTTCAGACAAGGAAGAAACAAGAAGAGCTAACCTGAGAGGTTAAATTAATCTTAGAGAGCAGCACCACACAGAGAGAGGGACAAATTCTGCTCCCATCCAAGACTAAATACCCATAGCCAAAGCTGAAATTCAGCTACTACATATCCCAGGATGCACTGGCATTTTATATGCATTTCCACATGGCTACAGGTTTGATGAGGATGGCATGGTTCTTCTGAGGGGCAGTGAGGCCACTTGCTCAGTCCACAGCGCACCAGGACTTGCAGAGCAGGACTGGCAGTGCCTGTAGCTTCCCCCTCATTATTTAATTGTCTCATCCCACCAGCAAGAGAGGGTACTCCCTCCGCCAGGATGTAGGAGAGTGGAGCCCAGCTTCTTCTTTTAATCATCAAGTGGAGACTGCCAAAGGAGCAGCCATATTTTGAAAGAAGGGAATGAGCACAGGCTGATTTCCAGATGACTTGCTGGCACTGATTTTCAGAGGAGAGCTGGAAGCCCTCTGCAGGAGGGAGAATAGTTTTTACACTGCAGGGTGCAGTGAGTGATGTGGGATGTATCCTTGCCCTGAGCATATTCCACTCACAGGGAGAGGGGGCTGCCCGAGGCAATGCTGTCCACTTTGGAGGTGCCTGTCTTGATTCCAAGGATTGGAGGAACACCATGGGATTTGATTTGGGGGTGTTAGTATGACATGGAGATGTTTATACAGTCCTGTAGCTACGGAGTCTTTAGTGGAGGTTAGTGCAAATATAATTAGATTCAAAAAGATTGCAGAATCCATACAGAACCAAATACATTCTTTAGTCAGGGGCACCCAAACTGCACTTAGAGTTTGCTTGTCCAAGTCATTATTAGAGCTGACAAAAATAGATATATTTTTGGTCTTGGAGCTTTAAAAGGAAAGTTGACAGCTGAGAGACAAAATATATTAATTCTGAGACTAGTTTCTGGCAGGATTGGGAAGACTACTGAGATTGTCTGAAAAGTCTCTGGAAGTTCGGCCCTATCCTAGCAACCATGAGAATGACATTAAAGAGAGTAGATACAGGCCCTGCCCAGACCACAAACCCCACATGTACTGATCCCCAGGTCCACTGGGCTCTTTTAAACAGCTAACATTATTTTCCAGCTTTTAAAATTTCCAGATTTTTAAATTATCCCAGCTTCTCTGAACTGACATAAATCCAGACAGTGAGTTAAGCCTGGAGACAGGAGAAACATATCCAGTTCTTCAATTCCCCATTGAATGCTGCAATGGGACTTGAACTGGCAAGAGGTTTGAATTGAAGCTGCTCCAGACTTTCTGTGAAGCCAGCATACCAGAAGATCTCCAATCCCTAAAGCATTTTTTAATTATTATTACAGAACAAAATAACAAGCCAAACATTAAAATTAGTAAATAGGAGAAAACTCAGAATGTCTGGATGAGACTGCTCAAGTAAAAGGCTTTAAAGCAAAGCTCCTTGGTGTCCTTGCAGGATGGGATATGTTCTCCAGCCCTGGACTCCAGAGGTTTCCTCAGCCATGCTAGCTTATGTCATCCCCACTGGTTTTCAGAGCTCCTTTCCTTCAGGAGCTTCCAGGACCTTACTTTGCTGCAGACACTCTCAGTGCTCCTCGCTGAACCTCTAGACCTGAGCTACAGGCATCATGTTCCCCCCTTCCAGCACTGCCTGAGGGCAGTTGGTAGCCAGAATCCTTGCCTCTGGCCTTGGTGGCATGGCAAAACAGTGGCTCACATCTGCTCTCATGTTAGAACTCTCACTTAGCTTCTCTCTGATTCAACACTGCTGGGCCAAAGGGTTTAGCTTGCTGTTTCACCAATTTCTGCTTCTCATCTGGGCACAGTGCATTCCTGTAAAACAGCTTGGGAGGGGGGGAAAGAGAAGACAAACCCTTGCTGCATCTATTACAGACCCTCTGGCAATCAGAAAACTTTGCACACAAGTAGTTCTGATGGGGCAGAATACAGTCCCTGGTACTCCTGATAACTGCAGCCCCTGGTCACGTCACTGTCACATTTGCTCCTGGTGACCTGTGTCCCTTGTCACAGCAGGCAGAAAGCCAGGGCCAATAGGCATGAATGTGCTGTTGGTGTCTCCTGTCCTCTGTTCTCTGAGCTGTTATCCATGCTGCCTTCAGCAACAAATGGAGACAATTCACGTGTCTTATCATTAACCTTCAAATCCAAGATCAAATATGCTTAATATAACAGAAAAAAATAGAAGGGTGTAGACTAATTTTCATCCCTCACAAAAATTACTGGGTGACACCTATCTCTTCTGTGGAGCCACAGAAAGAATAAAAGTGGTTCTTGAGGTGTTTCCTTTCTTTCCCAGGAAAATAGTGAGGAATCAGAGGAGATCTGTGCGTTGTTTATGCACTACTAATAGTTGCTGGTGTTCACACTGATATCAAGGAGAACAACAAATCCATCTTCTAATTTTATTTGTATTAGTCATAGTGTGATGAAGCTGGAGAAGGCAAAGAAGAAAAAGAATAGGACTGGCTTTAATCTCATCAGAGAAACTGTTAGTGGAATAAAAAAGTCATCAGTGTTCAGGCTTAATGCTAATGACTATTTAGCAAACTGATAGAAAGTGGTCCTGTGGAAACAGAGAGAAAGCAGTTCTGAGGTAGGAAACTTTGGTCTATGTCCAGCTGAGCAGACACAGATGTGCAGACCAAAGCCTCATGTCCCAGAAGACGGAATGTCCCAGCTGCAGTGGCTGGGACAAGAGGGAAAAACTTAATGGGTGGAAGAGAATTAGGTGCTCTCAACAGCACATGATCAAGCAATAGGGAATCATGGGGAGGAAAGGAAATGTCCAGTTTGGGGCATGAGAGGTGTCACGGAGCCTGTCACAGCACATACTGGGTGCAAAATATCAGACATCTCCCAGGCACTGCTGGCAGAGAGAGCTCAAACTACTCCCAGGCAGAGTTTTAAGCAAATTTATTTCGGGCTTCAGGTTTGAAGCAGCCACTCTGAACTACACTCTGGCTGTGAGGGTGCAGAAAAGTACCATCCCCAGTTACAGTTGCAGTTCATCTTAGAAGAATTTCTGTGAAAAGATGCTCAAGATAACCCCCCCACACACATTGGCCCAGCTAAGTGCTGGTGGACATTTCTATCCCGTATCTGATACTACATCTCTGTACTCCTCTGTCAGACAGAGATGACTGAGAAAGGTAAATAGAATGTGTATTCCTCTGGCCTCCAAGAGCCTGTGTGCTGCTTCAAGCAACCTATGTTCAGTTCCTGTGAGGTTTTTTTTTAAATATAGACAGTGAAAAGCAAGAACTAGATTAAATCCACCATAATGAGTAAAAAAACTTCAAGGATTTGGTCTGGTGATCTTAATGAATGGCTAAAGAGTATGTCTTGGAAGACATCTCAGGATTACCTGAAGAAGGATTAGTTCTTTACACAGCTCACACACATCAATCATTTAGCTTCTTATGGATCTCTTAGGAAAGTATTCTTCATGACCCCTGATTTCTACTTTCTGTAAGGGTTTATTATCACAACAGAATAATTAATACCAGGCATTATCCAATGCAACACTAAAACAGGAATTCATATATTTGCATTCTCTTCAGTATTTCAAAAACCTTTGAAAGCTTTGTATTGTTTTTATATAGAAAGAGCTCAGGAAAAATATACAGCAAGTATTGCCTGTGTCATTTGGATTCAGTCTCGTACACTTGGCCTTTGCAATGCAGCTCAGAGCTGTCTGAGGCCATCATGCTTCCTATTGCTTGAAGAAAAATGAGGCTGTGCTGCTTCACAGGGAAACTCAGTGGAATCCAGGGTCTGTTGGGGAAAGAAAATCTGTGTATATCATCACAGCAAAGAAACAGATTCATTTTATCCTTACCTCCTACTTATTCAACATTAAAATCAGATGGTTTTACATGCAGTTCAGTGGACTTATTCCTGGAGATGTGAGGATGTGAGGACCACAATTGAACCCTTTAGCTCCAAGAGTCACACGAATTATTCTAGATTTAATTATTTGAGTGGGAGAATCTAGCTTATGGGCTGCAGCTTCATCTGCTGAACAGGTCATCATCATAGAACCGGGATGGAGAGCAGAGGCTGTGTCTCAGATCTTGGTTCAGCTTTTTCCTTGGTTATGTTGATATGATAAGAAGATAGATTAAAACTTTTGTAGTTTAAGCACTGCTAGCACACTGCCACTGCTGTCACATCGAGGCTACAGTTCTGCTAAAATGGAGTTCAGTGATGAATTAATTAAACTGTGCTGTGTGAGAAACTGGAAATCACATCTGTGCAGAACATTTATGATACAAAGAAGGATTTGAGGACTTTGTGAGAAATTACCACATCATATCGATGATTTCAGAGAGGGGCAAGCATGCCCTTTTCCACAGGCTCAGCTGTTCACCCCCTTACTGCACCTGCACCGGGCAGTGAGTGGGCGACACAAGCAAAGTGAGCAGCAAAGGCTGAAGCAAAGGAGTGAGAGGTAGCAGAGCTTTGACTGATCATCCTCAAAGCTTCAGCCAATGCAGCTGAGAGGGTGGGAGCAGGCAGTAAACTAACACAGAAAAATAGGTGGTGGCAACCTTGTTTCTCCCCCAGGAGCAAGAGGGAGCAGGAACTGAATGGTGACTTTCATTGGCAATTTGATCTTTGCTATGCTCCCAAGGCAGTGAGACCATGCCCTGCCCCTCACCTTAGTGTGGATTGCAAAGTCAGTGCTAAAGGAGATAACCAGCTGTAGGTCTTTCAGTGAGCCTGAATTTAATCCCCCCAGTGAGAGCATTCAGTTATGTATTTAGAAAGGAAAAAGGTTTCTACATGGTATAAATCCTTGCTTGATAATCCCCAAGCTAATGGGGAAGGCATTCAGTAGTAAACTACAGTCCTTGGACAAAGACATCTGTAACCAGACCGGAGCTCTATGATTAAACTCAAATTCACAGATTGGTTACATGCAGCTAATTTTATTCATTGAGAATACATGACCCCCCTAAGCGGATGTTTAAATTAAGTAAGAATATTGATGACAAATGTTCAAAATGTAAGACAGATGCCTGCAACTTTTGGCATGAAATTTGGAACTGCCAAGAGGTTTGGGAATACTATTCTGGGGTCATTAGGAATTTGGATATCCAAAATGCTCCCCAGCTGCTGATCTCTTCAGAGGCTGCTATACTTGGTCCTGGAAAATTAGAAAATCAGTACAGTAAGTGATGCCATATACGTTACTGGATTGGTAGAATGCGTAAGCAATTGGAGAAACTTTCCCCTTTTTCTAGGAAAAATGCAGTGAAGAGAAGGCTGTTGATTTGAGTCTGGATTTAAACAGACAGTGTAAAAAAAAATAAATCCCTGTTTCTTTGAAAAATCGATGTTAGATTTGTCTGGATCTGGCTTTCACACTGTTTCTGATCCCAGGCGTGACCAGTGTAGTTCAGCTGCTTGTTGTGTTGTTGTTTCCCACGAATGCACACAGACCTTCGTGCTACAGACAAGGCCACCTCTGCACCCCTGCCCCTGCTGCTCTGCTGGTACCTATGGAGAAGGTTCTTTCTCAGGTAAATAAACAGAATGAAATAATTAAGAAAAGAGGATGAAGGTTTGGTGTGTACCCCATAAGCAGACACGAGGTAGAAATCCCCAGAGTATATGTGGGGGTTGGATCTGACACCCAGGAAGTTAAGGGAAAGAATCTCATGTAATTTTAATTATCTCCACACTAGATCCATAATTGCAATGCTATAAACAGAGACACTTTGCATGGATCAGATGTCAGACCAAAATGGGGAATAGAATCTGTGTTTCCTGCCTGTACTCTGAACCGCCAGACAATCCTGTTTTTTCCGGTGCTGAGTCCCATAGCTCCTTCACCTAAGGACTTGATGGGAGCTCCAGATTTTCCTTAACCATGCCAAGCTGCCATAGGTGGGGCCTTCAATCACAACCCAACATATACCACTGCTTGCCGAACTGACCTGGGAAAATCTTGCTTCAATTTATGGAGTTACGTGATCCGGCTACACTAGAACTAGGAATTCTAGAAGAACATTGAGGTGTTTGATGTCTCATTTTTCTGCCAACACCAAGAACAATTTATCCACTCATAATTGTTTCATAGCTAGGCTGATAACTGGGGGAAAAAAAGGTGTGTGTTACTAATACTCTGTGTTTTCTAAGGTTGTATGAATGTCGGCCAAAATTACAGAGAAAATATTTTAACTTAATTTTGAAAAACAAAACCAAAAACAACCTAAAAAAAAACCTCAAAAAACTGAAAAGGGCAAAATGCGTCTTTGTTAAACTACTATGAAGTTTAGTTTTCCACAATGTCCACTGGCATCTTTCTTAGCAATTCATTTTAATAGTACACACTTTCTGGCAGTAAAAAGGGAGATAGCAACTAATATAATTAAGACTGCAAAACAACCTCTAAACTGAAATGTGTCTGTCGGCAGAACAAGCATAGGATTGTTCATTACAGTGCTCTCCAGGAATAACAAAAACAATTCCCAAAAATGCATTATTAATGGACATTCCCAGAATTAATGATAAAACAAACCAGATGTTCTCTTACATTTGCCTCATAAATGCAAAGTCAGTATGCCAAACCAAAAACCCATCTTTGGAAAGCTGTAGGCTATTTATGAAGGTACTTTAACAGTATTTCTCTTTACTATAAGAGAGTTCCTTATCTATTGTCTAAATGACCCAGCTATGATTCTATTTCTATTAATGAAGAAAGGGCTCATGCTGATGAAAAAAGTAGGTGAAATGTACAAAAAAATGTAAGCATGCATTTACTATAGAGCTGTGCATTTTAAATAAGTCAAATTAGAAACACTTTTTGTAAAAGAGAAAAATACAATGTTCTTACACAAAGAATACTTTACTTCCTCCTATAACAAATATTTTCAGAATACAGCTTAAGACTAAAAAAATCCTTCACCAAACAAGTTTCATCTATATTAGTAGGTAGCAGTTTAATATCTGTCCATCATGGAACATGTTTACTCACATGGAATATATTTCATCCCCCTGAATAAAGGTTGCAAAAGTCAACTGAAGCTGATAGAAAGAAAATACTACTGATAAGAAAAGTAAAAAGAAAATTATACGTACGCTAGTACCTTAATGTAATAATATCAAACATGGTGGGCCATCTGGTGTCAATCATCTACTGAAGTCCATGGACCTGGAAAAATTTGCATCAGATTAAGTTCTTGGACTGGTGCACAATATTTCTGTGCACAGTATTTCTTAAGAGAATCTTTTAAGAAAACTTTTTTTAAGAAAAATTGCTTTTGAAAAGTTACGAGTGTGCATCAGGTGTAAAGAGTGAACAGTAATCAAGTGCAAGGGCTGATATCAGAAGTTGGGTATCTTTAGTTTGTAAATAAAATTAGAAGAATGTATAAGATTTTCAAGCAAATTAGATTCCTATTTTTTATAAATACGTTAGTCTAACCAATGTTATTTTAAATTATTGAACAATATGTGGATTTTTAGTTTAGTAGCACTTTCAGTTGCCAAGTGACATACAGAAAGAAATGGCAGCATTTATGCTGAAGGATGCTGTAATGACAGGCTCTCCTGCAATATTGTGTGCAGGGAGACACAGACCTGAAGACATTCAGGAAAAGGCAGAGGTAACTTTTTACTTCGTGAACTTCACTATGTCATAGCTTGTTGTGATATTTTTCAACATTGTCAATGTAGTCTCTGTCATGATCATGAGATGTGGCCAGGGTCACATCCAAGGACTCGTAGACTTTTAAAGTCCTTTGCATCTCTTGCAAAGGTGCCCTGCAGTGAAGTGTCACGTGCCCTACTGCTCCAGCTGGCTGAGGCACGGTGTCCCCTCTGTGCTGATACCCAGATGTAAGGGTCGGTCCGAAGCTGCTCTCATGTTTGCCTCCCGACCGTCGCATGGCCCTGCAGACCCCCACTTGTATGGACTGTGAGGAATGGTTTTCTGGCACTGGCTGAGATGGGCAGATATGTGGGTGCATTGTTATTGCTGGACTGTGTCGGTACCTGGTGTAATGTACAGGTGTGCTGGACTGTGTCAGTACCTGGTGTGATGTACAGGTGTGCTGTACTGTGTCAGTACCTGGTGTGATGTACAGGTGTGCTGGACTGTGTCGGTACCTGGTGTGATGTAAAGGTGTGCTGT